>JANEYF010004826.1:0-44023 GCA_029963845.1 Rhamnusium bicolor | reverse complement strand
AATTAATGTAACAAGGAAATAGAATCACAAATCAATTTCGTAAATTAGTTAATGTTTAAATCTGGCACATCAAAATTGTTTTCATCACTACTAGATTCATTAGTCAGCAGAGTAGCCATCCAAAATATGAACTTAATGGGTGGAAATGTATTCAACAAGGAAAAATAATTGAAAATTGTTGAAGGAAACAATGTACACAATAAATTTTAATTTTCATTTTATACCTTCTACCTTCTGTGTCGTTAGCTTGTTTTTCCTATGGTTAATGAGATTAAAATGCATAATATTCTAAAAAATGTAAAAGCCAAAATATCTACGAATATCTCCTAAACCTTTCAGAATTGATATAGGACATACGTTACAAAAGTTGTAGGGTATAAATAGCTTATAAGATTATATAAAAAAATAGGGGTATTTCATTTAAAATAAACGAGATAATCAGCTTTCAAGTTTTCTAAATTGTCAACATGTTCTGAACAATCTGCAAAAAGAAGAAGTGTCTCTCAATTAGTAATTAAAATAAACCTTATTTTTTAAACCGAAACGAAGGGTTTTTTTGAAGTCTTGAAATAGTGACGAAATAACAAAATGAATGCTAATAATTTCATTTTTTTTTTTAATCTTAAATATCTCCAAAAATATAAGCTTTGGAAAAATATCGAGAATTTTATGAAGAATTAAAATTTTCGAAAATAAATAGGGAGTTCTATTTAACTGACCATAGTGCCACGCTTTCTAGAATCAACCCGTATATTTCAAACTAATTTTAAACAGAATTAGACAGAATAGTTGAAATTAAAAATAACATTATTGAGTCAGTTGTACTGAACATAATGTGCATATTATCTTTTTTTGTAATCCAAGTTTCAGCGTTTTGCAAATAGCCGGGAAAATAATTCTTTAAAAAGATATATGTTATACTTATCTGTGATAAGATTTGTAAAAAGTTAGTAAATAATAATTAAAAAAAAAATTTTCAGTTAATATTATTTTTCATTCCACTCTATATTTTAACTTTTATCAAGAAGAGGAACTCAATTTGTTTTTAAATTATTTCATTGACCCTAAGGGGTATTTCCACTATATGATTTCAATTATTCTGTTCTCTGAAGCCATTAATGTTTATTACATAAGGTTTACAAGTTTCCTTACTTTGGATTCTTTAAATGTGCTGGCTACCCTGATGGCGCTATGGCAAGCAGAAACACGTGTCGGTAGATATTTTAAAGTTTTTTAAAGTGAGTGTCAACTGGTGAGTACCTTGTGTTTTATTTATTGTTGGTTTTACTAGATAGAATAGTTGAAATTAAAAATAACATTATTGAGTCAGTTGTACTGAACATAATGTGCATATTATCTTTTTTGTAATCCAAGTTTCAGCGTTTTGGCAAATAGCCGGGAAAATAATTGTTTAAAAATATATATGTTATACTTATCTGTGATACGATTTGTAAAAGTTAGTAAATAATAATTAACAAAAAATTTTCAGTTAACATTATTTTTCATTCCACTCTAATTTTAAAATGTTGAATTTTTTGATCTCCTACAACTTTTACATAAAACAATTTTTTATATTGCTCATAATAAAGGAGGTATTGGGCATTGTCACACCGTTGACTCACCCTATACATATTTGCATAAAAAAATAGTATTTGCATGTTTAAATTAAGTTTTATTACATAGTTAACATTCCTGCAAGATTTTTTTTATAACTTGTATTTACTTATATTTATTATTTTCGCTATGTAAATTTTATATCATAAAGACGTTCTAAAATTTTAGTGAAATTATTAAAGCTGCCAAAATCACGTTTTTAAGTAAATAAATAATGACTGAAAGGCAAAATTAGCATTGGCTTTAAATTTTTGTTTTATTTCTCCGGTTTACGAATTAGCCAGCTAGTTGTTCGCTAAATTTATAATAATCTAATTTTTATACGGTTAAATACAACGATGGATAATCAAATTAAATTGTCGAGTATTTTTCTGTTATCCAGTACATACAAGTGGGCTCTTATCAACATTTGCCTATTGCAATCGTAACAATATCGCAAACAACCTTCATGTTTTTTTATATTTAGAAATGTAAATTGTATTGATGTTATACGTAATGCGGGTATACACAGCAATTTTAATTTATTACTTCTATGCATGTTTAAAAATGTACAAAAATTAAGTTTACTTCTCAAAAAGGAAGAAATGCAGTTTTAGATAAGACACGAGAATTTTCTTGGGCTTGCCAAAGATTATTGCCCAATGTCCATACAGTTCAAGCTATACGGGTAGTTTTGAAAATGAAAACGACATTTTTTTCCGTGTTGTCGACTTTGAACTTAATTAAAATATTTTGTTTCTTAATTTCATTTTCGTTGGAATCAGTTTTGGGTTAGGCAAAAACATGTTACAGATTTATTGCCGATGAAACCACATAAGTGAGGAGTATTACAAAATAAAAATTAGAAAATATTGAATTATTGCTTTAGTTAAGTTTTCAACAGTTTTATTTCCTTTAATTAGTTTAAATATTCATAAACTTGTTGTAGGCCACTCACCTCAAGCAGTGTATGCGGAATATTTAATAAATTTCACAACACTTTTCATTAATATGAATAAAAATGTTTACAAGATACCTCGTTTCGGACTATCTACACACACCTATAAACTTTTTGAAGAAAAGCAGCTATTATTTAAAAATAAGAATATGTACCGTTCAAGTATTACGTTTCATAATAATTAACAAACCATAAATGATAATTTTTATTGCCAACAAGTACACCGCTGGTATAAAATATTCTAAAACGAGTCCAGTGTCGCACAGTCCAGTACTTTTTTAAAACTGCGATGAATTTTTTTTAATATTGCTGAAAACGCGTACAGACCTTATACAGATATACAAAAATAACAAAATAAATAGAATTTCATGGGTGCCAGTTAATGAGATTACAGAAAACTATTTGTACAACGATTGTATCGATAAGATCAAGAGCTTGCGTCAATTGGCAATTGATTATTAGCATATAAAAAGCAACCGCCTCGTTGTGATGTCTATTCCAAAAAATGATAAACCCTCGTAAAAAATATCAGCATTATTACCAGACATGAAAAGCTAAGGTCCATTATTTCTCTGAGTTCTTCCGAGAACTTAACAAATAATATTAAAATTCAGTCAGTAGTAGTATTTTTTTCTAGTGGTAGGCAAGGTGGGGTCCTTTGCGAGGGACCGGTTTTGGGGGGTCTGCGAACCGGGGTCTTCGACTGCCACTTAACCCACCGCCTGGGCCTGCCCGCCTGCACCGCTAGAGAGTGGCACCCACCCGGAGGATGAGCTATCTGACCCCCCCCCCCGCAACACTGACATAATTAAGTAATATCTAAATATAAAATTCAGAATATACAAAATACTTACTTAACATTTGTGTTTTATACAGCTTGGTGTGTAAAAGAAAACTAATAGGTAGCTATGCAAAATTATTTAATTATTGCAATGAAAATTACTTGGTCAAACAATTATTGATAAAAAAAATTCCCCGACCTTCATTATTTTCTTCAACTGGATATGCTAAAATATTACCTGAACTAAAGTAACTACGCCCCTGATGGTAAGGAGAAAAACAAATAAAAAGAACAAATAAATATATTCAAATTTATTGTTTCTTGATTGTACTAATAAAGCGAGGAAAAGTTTAAAAAAGGTTGGTACTACAGTAAACAAAAGCACATAATGTTTGAATTTCATCAATACTTCATACAATAATATTTTAGAAATGACTAACGAATCTGGAAACGAAAAAAATGATTATATCTTTGAGCTTACTCAACGTCGGCCTACTTCCACTATCAAGGCCAACCACCGGTGCCAGGATATACCCTTAGCAGTTTTGTCGTGGAATATGGATAGTATTTTCTAATTTGATGACCACTGAATTCTCCGATTTTAGTATCTCTTGATTTTCATACGTGTCCAGAATGAAGATTTGAAGAAAGATCTGTATACTGTAGATACATTGAGAAGATTCGGGTATATAAGAGAATACAGGAGTTTTCTTAGCAAAATGTTAAGGCAATATAATTTTGAGTAAAATAATGCAACCGAGGTGTGCTAAATAAGACGTTCGTGAGTACCTCACATTTAAAATGGTTTGGCTGTTGAAATTTATCATTATCCAAACGTATGCCCTCCAATAATTTTTGAGCAGCTCGATTTGTTTTTTTTTTGAGGTCGTATTGTTAGTTAGATTTGCGACCTTTTGAGTGAAAATTCAAAATTGAAATATCAATTCAAGATTACATTTGGCCGCCATATTGGATTCCTTCAATGTCCAACGTAGGTGTGTGATACCTTTTCAGTAGTAACATTCCAAAATTTCATGTCAATCCAGTGAAATATAACAAAATGGCGGAATTTTAAATCGCATTTACCTCCTCATCTGTTTTCATCTTCTTTTTTTCATCACTGATGTTCTATTTGGGTATTTCAAATACCTAATCTGGTGCTATGCTGTAAGTTTTCTCTTATTTCAGCCACAATTTTGTCCTCTTTGTCAGCTGTTCTTGTTTTTGCTCTCCATGTTTTCTGCCATTGTGCATGCCCCCTGTTTTTGATAACACAACTAAATAAGAAATAGTGACATACCTCAAACTATAGCTTAATGTGCTTAAAATTATGCTGCATAATTTAGAAGAAAAGGATGTTTTAATTTTCGGTAAAATTGGTAAGAACTACCACAGCACCGTGCGGGTTCTTAATGAGAATTTTCCCGATGAGCCATATCACGGCAATGTTTGAAAAAAATAGTTTTAAATACAGGGAACTTGAATAATGGAAGAAAAACAGGAAAACCTAAGATAAGAATTGCTGACAAATTAGACGAAGTGGTGACATAAATAACAGACAACCCACAACTAATTGTAAGTACCAAATCACTAGCAGGTATTTGTAACACTTTCAAAACATCGCTGCTGAGAACCCTGAAAAAAAAAAGAAAAGTTCTTCCTTATAAATTTAAACTATGTCACGAACCCTTACCTCGAGATCCTGTATGTAAAAAATGAATTTTGTGTAGCGATTGAAAAAATTAGCTGGAAGAGATCCGAATAACTTAGTAATGAGGGAACATTTTTACTAAATGGAAAACTAAATAAACAACAGCCGAGCCGGTATTGGAGTAATGAAAATCCTCACATATTTCGTGAGCATCATACCCATTACCCAGTACCCCAAAACTAAAATTTTTGGGCGAGTATACATGAGTCCTGTAGTCTCTGTTATCTTATTTTATCCGATCTACCTGATCTAAGAAAGGGTTATAGACAAAATCTCCATAATTACCATGAAAGAATACCATAATTTCAGCCAGACTTTGTTTTAATTCAGTTGTTAGGATATGTTTATTTGAATAAAGAAATTTTAGCGAAAATTATGATTTTCTTATAACTTTACTTACATGGGAGCTAAACTTAAGCTTATAAATAACAATATCTGGCATAGGTCATCGTATTTTTCCTCGAATGTTCATCTAACTTACAAGAATGATTTACGTAAACGCGACTTTTGATATATCCCCACAAAAAGAAAAATAATGGCGTAAGCTCTGTAGACCTAGCTGGCCTTTGAATAGGCTCTAGTCTATCAATCCAGCGATTTGGAAATATTTATATATAATATATTATTATAAACATAAAGAATGACATAATGTCACTGTCCTACTAAAATTACGGGCTATCCCCATAATGGGGATACAGTTCAAACATTATATAAATCATTAATCTTTGGTTCTATTAACGCCAATTAACACTCGCAGAGAAGTTCTTAGAGGTTGACTTAATTTAATTAAATACCGAAACATTTTTTGTTTTTAAACTGAACACAAAAAATGGTAAACAAATATCCATTCCATAAGAACTGTCCGAGGTTTTTCCGATAACCTTGTATTACTGAGAATATAAATTTATTTCACACTTTTGTTACACAATGTATAAAAAATTAACATTGGACACATGTATTAAAAATAGTATTACTGATTATTATCTATCTGGACTAAACAGTTTCAATACATTGATATTTCGGTAACCATATGAGATAATAAAAAAATCTCCAAGACTATCGTGGGTCTTCAGTGGCTTGGAAGTTACTTAGGACTCTTATAGTCAAAATAGAAAATTATAGTTCAATTCCATTTTGCTCATCGTCTAGCGTTCCTCAAGGTTCTCACTTAGGTCCACTCTTATTTTTAACATGTGTAAATGATATATTGATAGAATTAAAATGCAAGACATTATTATTCGCCGATGATTTAAAATATTTATTAAAGTGGTGTGTAAATAATAAAATGGAATTAAATATAAATAAATGTAAAACGTTAACTTTTTCCAAGAAGAAGTTCCCATTATTATTTAATTATAGGACAGATGGAGTGGATCTTGCTCGTGTAAATACTATATATGATTTAAGAGTGATTTTAGTTTTAACCTACATATCGACAAAAAAAATAAAAAGGGCATATAAGATGTGTGAATTTATCCATAGGCACTGTTCTGATTTTAAAGATATAAATGCATTTTTAATATTGTATAGATCATTAGTAGTTATTGGTTTGGAATACTGTTCAGTAATCTCGAATCCAAAATACAGGAATAATATAAATAGGATTGAGAATTTACAAAATAAATTTGTCAAGTTTATTTTATGTAGATTAAATCTAACTATAATGAGCTTAATTACGATGATAGAATACATATAATTGGCTTAGATTCACTAGAAAAACGAAGATTTATAAACAAGATAACCTTTTCTTTCAAGATTTTAAACACGTATATAGTACCTACTACGGGTACCATCTTACACCACAAGAAATCAAGAACTAATGTATATTGAACATCATAACACAACACATGGGCAACATTCAATGAATCATCGTTTACGCCAAAGTATAAATTATATATATTGACATATTTAACATTACTTTTGAGCAGTTGAAAAAATTTTGTAAATACGATTTGCAGTTCTAGATTGGTATTTCCTTATTTATTTTTATACAAAAATTCCTTCAATTAAATACTGTAGAATTTTTAGCATATTTAGTTTTAATATAATTTTTAAGGTTAGTTAATATAATAATTTACATCAATTATGTACTATTTGGGTTTGTAACCTGTAATGTACTGAGCAAATAAATAAACAAATGAAATCTCACGTAGATTTTATCAGCGTCATTAAAATTTCATTTAAGGAACAAAAAAAAATTTTTTTTAAGTACATTTGAATTAAACTTATGTTGAAAGAGATTCTTCTCCTATATGATTACCTGAAAAATGAAAAACTTGTTCCATAAAAAAAATGTAATATGAATATCTCAGAAATATTGCATCACCTCTGGGTTGATTGTTATTAATACGTGTAACACACATATTTTACTCTAGTATTACTAGATTTTCCTACTTTTTTTCGATTATTTTTATTTCCAGTATTTTAATTTTGAAAAGCAATTAGCTAGAGGTGACAACTAACTTAAGAATATATTGATAACAAGATTAAAATAATATTTATAATGGTTGTGAATAGCTTTAATTTCACTTAGTCTGTGCCTGCTAAAATGTGCTAACATATTATACAGGGTGTTTCAAAAATAAGTATCGTAAAGGGAGGGAGAAAAAAAAAAAAAAAAAAAAAAACCCCAGAACTTAAAAAAAACAATTACCCCAAAAAAAAAAAAAAAAAAAAAATTTTGCAAAATTGAAAAAAACAAGGGGGGTAAAACCCCTGCCTAAAAAAAAAATTTTTTAAAAAATTTAAAACTGTATATGCAAAATATGTTTTCGGATGAATTCTGTTTTGTGCAAAGGCAATTCTGAAAAGGCAGTAAGGAGGTATGCTATAAAATACCTTGATCGAGTTCTTCCCAATCGAAGAATATTTGTAGCAGTAGAGAAACCGGATCATTTGCCCCTGCAGATCATAATCGTGGAAATAATAGGACAACTAGGACGCAGAGAAATGTAAATAATATTTTAGAACAAATTAATATGAACCCTAATATTGGTGTCAGAAGATTATCACTACAAACTGGAATCTCTGCAGCATCAGTTTGGAGAGTTTTAAAAGAAATGCATCCTTTCCATCTACAAAAAGTGCAAGGTCTTTTACATACTGACTTTGAGCCAAGAATGGAATTGTGCGAATGGTTATTCCGTAAACTGAGAAGAGACGGCGATTTTTGCAACTATATCCTGTTTACATAAGAAACAACTTTCACGCGAAGTGCATATTTAATATGCATAATGAGTATGTGTGGTCTGATAAGAATTCTCATGTTGTAAAGGTAGCAAATTTTCAGCATTAGGTTTAAAATTAATGTTTGGGCTGGAATAATTGGAAACCAATTTATAGGACCTTTTATTTTATCAGAAAATTTGAATGGAAATCGGTATGTTCAATTTCTTAGATAAAATTTAATGCTTCTGCTTGAAGCGGTTCCTTATCAGCGCAGAATTTCCATGTGGTGCATGCATGATGGGGTGCCACCTCATTTTACAATCCAAGCAAGGAATTGGCTAAATGAACAATTTCCTGGCAAGTGAATAGGTCGTGGAGTAAATGCTCCTGTAAAATGGATCTCAATCTTATGGATTATAACATTTGGGGAATTTTAAAACAAAAAGTGTATGCAGAACCAGTTACTATTCTAGATAAACTTAGAGAAAAGATTACAAACGCTTGTAGGAAGTTGTCCAATTCCACATTTACTTTAGGGAAAGTAACTAAACAAATAAAAAAACCTGCTCAAAAATTCATTTCAAGTTGAGGCACGTCAGTTTGAGCAGTTAATGAAATAGTCCCCAATTTATTTAAATTCGATTGATATTGTTTGTATTTTTCAACATTATATATAATAAAAAATGCATTTTTCGTTCTACCTTTATCACCCTCTACAGCACAGAGGGGTTTTAGGGAAAATTTGTATTTAGCTTCTTTTTAATATTTCGCGAATATCTACTCACTACCCAAGTTACGGTACTTATTTCTGAAACACCCTGTATGTTTTATAATATATGACTTCATATAGGGTTGTTTCCTAAAAGAAACAATATTCACCGCACCAAAAAAACTTTGACCAGTTTCATTAAAGTGTCATGGTAATGATTTAATTATTTCAATATAGAATTAATTGAACTAAATTTCTTGTTCGGTATTATTTGACTAAAATTGTCGCTTGTGCCTTCTGTGAAACGTGACTTCTCATTTTCTTCCATTGTTTGTCTAAAATCTTGGTCATTTAAAAAAATCTTCGCCCCACAGAAATGCATGTTATTCCTTTAAAGCTTCTTGTTGCTATAATGTGAAGAACTGGATTTTCCGTTGTTGAACCGCATTGCATGTTTTGAACTTAACTTTTTCATATTCAAGTGTCCTTTGGTTTTACCAGTACTAGCAAATTTGCTTTACAACCAAGTCCTTAAATCACCATAGTTGACACCCAACCTACGTTTCAGTTAAACAGATAATGTTTTCGTTTTTGGCCCCTGGATGGCAAGCTCTTCGGAGACTTTTTTAGGTCACCTCAATAAACACCCCGAAAGATAAAATTTTACAATTGTAACCGGGGAGGCTAAACTGCCTTCCTGGCACACACTAAATGTTAGCTGATGCCAGCTCACACAATGTGCCGGGTTTGTGGCAAAAACTTTAGCAACAGATTTCAGAAGATTTTAAGGCTATGGAAATGTTGTCAAAAGATTAAAACTCTGCAAAATGTATAGTTAATGACTGGTTTTACAAACCATATATCCCGAGACCTAGCAAACTAAGTAAAAAGCGAAAAAACTGACTATAAAGATGGCTATAGAGTACCTGTATGTACTATACATCCTTCCAACCATTCAAATCGCCACGAGAGGACGGAGTTTTTCTAGCTCTACTACAAAACGGACTGGAAATATTACTCCCAATCCTCATTAAATTATTGAGAGCTAATCTGGTATGGAACTATATCCCATCCATCGTTTGGTAGCCGAAAGGATTACAACGGACGGCCAAAGCCAAACTCTCTGGATTACAGAGATTAGCATGCTCGACCGTAATGGAGGCAATTAGCACCACACCGTCAGCTGCAATGGAAATCCTCCTGGACTTACCCCCTCTTCATATATATTTGGAGGAGGCCAGGTGGGCAACATATAGACTGCAACAAGCGGCCATTAATATGCCGCAGACTAGTATCATGGAACGGAACAGGTTGCTGGATGACATAGAGTGTCTCAGCATCCTGGGCATGCCCTCAAATACTATGCCTACCATGACCAACTACGGACTAACCTCCAAGAAGGAGATGAGTGGGATCGGAATAGAACCAACCTACTGAAAACAGACAGTTGCTGGTTTACAGACGGTTCCAAAACTCCTGAGGGAGCGAGAGGCGGAGTACATAGCTACAGACCAAGGGTGACGATATCCTCAAGCCTAGGTACTAATGCAACTATTTTTCAGGCCGAGGTCAATGGCATTGAACTGTGTGTGCGAAGGCTGGAATATATGCATCTTACACGCAGATCAATTAAAATTTTTTCAGATAGCCAAGTAGCTATAAAAGCTCTTGGCTCCTACCGCTGTAACTCCAAAACGGCATGGAACTGTCAGAAGGCTCTAAATCATTTGAGCAAAAACAACAAAGTGACTCTGGTCTGGATACCCGGCCACTCTGGTATGGAAGGTAACGAAATAGCCGACTCCTTGGCCAGAGAAGGAGCAGGATCACGAATCATTGGACCAGAAGCGATACTTGGCATATCTTCAAGTACCGAGCTAAGATGGCTATCTCAACCTGAGCTGAAAGGAAAACTCTCCAGTATTAGCAAGAATTACCAGGATTAGTTCATTCGAAGGCGTTTATAAAATACCCTTTGAAATCAAGAACTAAGAAACTTTTAGAGTTAAACAGGGTAAACTTGAAAACTTTAACAGGCCTGTATACCGAGCACTGTCGACTAAACTACCATCTGCATAAACTCGGTCTAGCGGGAAACGCCCGGTGCCGTCTATGCTTGGAGGATGAGAGAAGGCAGACCACGTCTTATGCATCTATCCCGCTGTGGAAAGGATCCGATTTTCAATATCTGCCAAAGGGCAACTTCTGCCAGATGATCTGGACACATTCTCGCCCAATAAAGTTATCAGTTTCAATAAAAGACTGAACTTATTGGATGATATATAATTAGGAGTGAGCCACAATAGGCCTGCTAATTTAACTAAGTGCTTACTGGAACCAATACAGGCCCGGATTATGATCATTTGGCACCCTTTTTTGGAGAGCACTTATTTTTTCGTCATGGACAATTTTTGGTTATTTACTATTATTGTACATTGGAGTTCAATGACTAGCTGTCCATAGAAAACCACTCCGTTTTGCCCATTGTATTTTACAGTGCCTACTATTTTGACAGGATTTTTTTGGTTTTTTAAGTAATGTAGATTCCTTTATGGGACCACTGAATGGGCGCCCATTGTGCTCTGTGTGGTTAAATCGTAATATTGGCTTTCATATATCTAGGTATCCGTATTGTATATTTGTGACAAAGATAATATATAAACCAACGTCAAAATAGTCCATTTTCAGTAGGCGCAGGATTATCATACAGACAACTACTACTAAATATTTATTATATTATAAAATGTTCTCGACTTACTAGGTCTGCAACCAACCAGGGGCGGGAGGACTGGGAAGGGAAATATTCGGTGGGACTTGGCTGGGGCCGCATATTTCTTTTCTTAAATTGTGATGTCACAAAAATAAAAGAAATATAATTACATCAAAAGAAATTTTTATAACAACATTTTTGAAAACAAATTTTATGACTTTTTTCAGTTTATCTGAAATGTAATCAAAATCGATTGATTCTAACAGCTGTTTCTTAACGCCCATGACCATAAATGCCTCCAATAACTGCTGAGAAAAAGCCGATCTTAACCTATTTTTGATAAATTTTGATTTAGAAAAGTGTATTAGTAATATTTTGAATCAACGATAATTTGTTTGAATTAACAAAAAAAACAACAAATAATATTACTTGAATCTACAAATCCGTTGTTAAAGTGCAGTCGGTAATTTTTATTTATTTTCCTATCCTTTTTGGCAGGTAATCATCCAATTTATTATAATCAGTTTTTTAATAGATTAGATATTCAGATGACTATTTTCAGGAAAGTTAAATAATTATTTATTAGGTACTGTGCATGAATAAGGGGATAAATCTTATAATATTCTTATTCACGCTCAGTAGCGACAGCTGCACATTAAAATGTGTATCATTTAATTTAAAAGAAGGTTTAGTCGATTTTGTTTGCTGCTGTAAAATATATTTCCAAATTATTTTGAGGGTTTATTGCTATCTTCATTCTTTATTTCATAATAGAAGAGTAAAAGGAATTATCTTTGTCATACTTATAATGATCATGGTAATGTATGTACGATGTCATACTCTCGCGCAGCAATTGTGGCGCAGGATTGAAAGTGTCTATGCAGATCGGAGATGCTAGTGATTGTTATTTATGACTACATTAGGTAATTTGATAGCGTTTTTGGGAGATTTTCAGTGAGATATAGAAGTAAATTTTTTTCTAACGTTTCGATTTATTAAACAATCAGAAAACTATAATTAATACCATATGTTAAAACACAGTTATGGTTATTTTACATTATATACTTACACTATTAATTAGGTGTTTATTTCAAATTTTATTACATATTAGGATTAGGTGTTATTTCATGGCTGTTTTAATGCAAATAAATTATTTTGCATGCTATTTTGGTTCTTAAAGTTTTGTTCATTTACTATATTACGTGTATATCTGATCGAAAACCCCAAATCCCCAAAAAAACTATCAAATATTATTTGATATCAACGGTCAAGAAAAGAATTACTTTTTTCTTTTCTTGACTGTTATATAGGCAATAACTTAAGTAATAATATTATTACACGGCACGTGGCCGACAACTCCGTCGTGGGTTGTAAAACACCACAGGCGTACTTGACTTTACTGTATCAATAACTAAAATTAAATTCGATATGTCAGACTAATTTTTTTGTAATGAATAATAATGACTAGAGATTAGAATTAGACTAAATATTTTTGTTTCGTGAATCGTACGATGGTTATAGATTTTTTTTTAGTCCAAGTTAAGGGACCCGCATTCAGGCGGCCTGGTGGGACTTTGCCCACTTCTGCCAATGACCAATTCGCCTCTGCAACCAACCGAACAAAAGTACGACCCATTTTAATGTAAATAAAGCATAATTGACGAGTCAAAAAAGACGATATAAATACGATGAATAAGATGAATGAGATAAATAAAAAACGAGGATAAGCGGAAAAGACAAGACAAATGAAACAGAATAATTTATTTCTCCTTCATTTCAAATTGAATATCATGAGAACAGTTTTCTCAGTAACGGGCTAATTTGGCACATTTTTTCTTCTTTGAACAATTTTTATTTGAAACATTTTTTGATGTTGACGCATATTGGCATCATCAGGAGATAAATAAAATTATTGTAATTAACGCTTGACATGCATGATCCAGTATATTTTTGAAAAAGTAACAAGGAAATACATGTTACATATAATATACACTGAATTTGAATTTACTCTATATTTATGCTTTATCACATATTACATGTTCATGTAGATGCAGTAACTCACCTGATATTAGGACTGGAGCATTTAATCAAACTGACCACTGTTAATAACTTTCACTAACAAAAGGTGAAAACATTAAATCAAATAAACACCAATAAAACGACGTATTTATGGTTTTATTATCTCTGCACATAATATTTTAAACGTGTTGATTTAGGTACGGAGTTACTTCTCATATTCTTTGGTATAGCACACAACCACAGTATAGTAAAATGAGTATTCCACTGTGACACAACTACGTGACGCTATGGGTAATCGGCCGCGGTTTACATTTTAAAGAAACAAAAAAAAATCAAGAAATCTCATTGAACGACTTAAGAGCAATTTACAATTTCTCGTGTTCTGTAAATAAAGCGACGTATTCTGAATATAAAAATAATATTACATGTATTATAATATTACATATACTGCTTTCCAAAAAAATTGCAACACCTGGAATCCGTGAAAATACTTTATGCAACATTTTTGCAACAGATGCATCAGAGCAAGACAAAATGACTGATATTTGGCAAAAAATCAAAGCTTGTAAATTTTTTTGTTATATTTATCTTGAGATTGAACCCTTTTTTAGAACCTCAAAATATCAAAACATCAACAACATGCTCAATATCAGCAGTTTAATGAGGTTGAGGTTGGATTATTGACATAAGTGATGCCAAATTACGGACTGCGTGAATTATAATGTCTCCACAGTTTGAGATGTTGATCTACGGGGTCTGAAGGAGGAATCCATCAGCGTTATTGTATAATCCTTAATAAAAGAATATCCCAAGTATCATCATCACAGCCTGAACCATTAGCAGTTTACATCGTTCATACCGACTCCAACTATTTTTATGCCTACCCATAAGTACACGCCATTACGCTCATATACTACAGTAGAAGTGTAATGACCGAAGAAGCTGTACCCAAGAATGGAATTAAAATGTATTCATTGAAGCATCTCATTTCTGCAAGCACATGTAGATGTAGAGGAATGAGGTTTCTCTTATCCATGGTCACCGTAGGATTTTGGAATTGTGAATAGTTCCTCATAATGCCTTTAAATATAGAGTATTATATCATAAGAAAGGCACAAAACAGTATTCCACTATTTTTCCCTTCCTCGACAATTTTAAAATTGTAACGTATTTCCTATCCATACAAACACTAAGAAATAGTAGATACATTGATTGAAAATCCAGTTAGGCTATCTCTGGACTATCCCTAGAATCAGTATACACTATTTTAATGCCTAACAATACCATGTTTGTTATTTGCTAACACTTGTGCTGTCACGTGGTGATCATTGGCAGCAAAATGCAAATAATTGTCCCCACTACTAACTAGGTCATGTAAATTAAAACAGTGGGACACTTGACAGATTTTATCAGTTATGTCGCCTTCAGTATGAGACAATATTGCTATACTTCCGTGACCTGCACGTTTACCGGATTTAATACCGATTTATCACATGTATGATTGTCATTCGAATAGCCCGTACACCAAAAAGACATGGATCATTTCATTTGAATAAATTTTTTGCTTCTTTGATTTATGTATTTTTTGATTAATTTGTACATTGATATATTAATCGTTTTGTACCCAGCCAGATACATTTTTTAGGAAACTTTTTAATAAAGTTTTTTTTACGCATTCCGTGTTGCGATTTTTTTTGAAAGACAGTATAATTCTTCAGCGGATGAATAAATTTAAAACAATTATGGTAATTACAAAAGAAGGATATAAAACAGTTGATTAACGAGACTATTATGAGTTAATTTATCATTTTTGTACAGAGCACTATTGTTAATGTTTTTCTATTTTATAACAATGTATTACATAACTTAGCATATTTCATCTTTTTTTGCTAAGGCTTTATTACTTCTTCTATCGTGTAACACGAAAATAAGTGACATTCGGCAGAAAGAGTTGGGAGACACGAAAGCCTCCACACATTTCAAATCTATTAGTAAATGACTATTCATTTCTAATATTGAATCTTCCTCAGTGTATGCTCATGATATTTCACTTTTAATAACAATAATAATTTATACGTACTGGACAAATGTCAACAACTAGAACTAATGTCAGCGCCAGGTTTAGTGTTGAAGATCAAGTTGATTCTCAGAAGAGTTAAAGAATTATCAATTTTTCCTATAAGGAAGCCTTTATTATTTAATTTGGGTTAGATTCTTTTGTTGGAAAAGACCTACTTTAATAGAGTTTTTATAATATTTTGATAAGTATTAATATAGAGTGTTCTAAAAATAAGAATGGAAATGAAATTGAGAAAACTGTCAAAAAATCAATTTTTTCAAATGGACACCTCCAATTTTTATAATCTTATCTTATTTACCATTAAACATACGGGTAAGTTTGTGTATGGATGTCTATTTCGAAAATTTTTAGTTTTCGAAATATTGCCAATTCAATATTTTTATATGGGGATTTTGCTATGTATTTTAAGTTCAATTACTCTTAGTTGGCTATGACGGCGTTGGGTGCTAAACAAATGTATGTAGCTCTCATTTACCATTTGACAAGTATTAATTATAATGCCGAGGCGCTTAAATTATACGCACGAGGATTATTTAAATTTGTTTATAATCTATGGAGAATGTAACAAAGTTTTATCAAGAACTTGTGAAATATTTGCTAATGGATATCCAGAGAAACAAAAACCGTCTCCAAACAGTATTAAACGAATAATGGAGAATTTCAAAAATTTTCGCACCGTTAAGGCAACAATTCATAAAATAATTAAATAAATATAACTTAGATACAAAAGGTTCTTACATAAAATACTAACAGTATAACTACTTATACTCAGGAAAACATTTCATTTTAATAAGTGTTCAAAGTGTCCACCCTGAACTTCCAAACATTTTTCGCACCTCCGGAATTGCTTCGTCATGGGTAGCCGCTCTAATAGAACCTTGGAGATAACCTTTCGAAAGCATTCCTTACTCTTGCCTGACAATCTTCCATTGTTGTGACTGGATGTAAATAAACCATATCTTTAATTGTTCCCCATATAAAATAGTCTAGGACAGACAGATCAGGTGAACGAGGAGGCCACAGAAATGGCCCATTGTTAGCAATCCACTTATCGTAAAAAGTTTCTTGCAAGAAGTTGTTAACTGGGAAGCTGTTGTGTGGTGGGGCGCCATCGTGTTGGTAAAATATTTGTCTATGTTCAGCTAGCGGTAAATTGTTCAAATATTCATTATCCAAATCTTGTAATATATTTAAATATCCTTCTCCTAAAAAAAAATGATATGTAATTTGAAAAAAAGAAATTATGTAAGTATTAATTCATTATCATTTAAGTTTTCTTCATAAAAATGTAGTTTTACGACTCCATCATTTCTCACAGCACAGTACACGTTAAATCGCCAGGTTTCTTGATAATTTCGCAATCTCACGGCATGGGGATTTAAATCACACCAAAAGTGGGAATTATGTCGGTTGAAAAGGCCATTTTTCGTAAATTTTGCTTCGTCAGTCCAAATTATGTTGCCCAAAAATCGAAAGTCGTCTTGTAACATTGTTAAAATAAATTCGCAAAAGTGAACTCTTCTGGCCAAATCGATGTCCTTTAGATGTTGAACCGTAGAAATGGAATAGGGATGGTATTTGTGTTTCAAAAGAATTCTGTGAATAGAGGTCTTCGAGATTCCGGTTTGTAAGGCCACTTGTCTTAAAGATGTCACAGGATATGCCACAAAATATCCCAAAATAGCAATTTCGATATTTTCATCATTGACAATTGGTTTTATTTTATGAATTGTTGGCTTGACGGTGCCAAAATTTTGAAATTTTCCATTATTCGTTTAATACTGTTCGGAGACGGTTTTTGTTTCTCTGGATATCTATTAGCAAATATTTCACATGTTGTTGATAAAACTTTGTTACATTCTCCATAGATTATAAACAAATTTAAATAATCCTCGTGAGTATAATTTAAGCGCCCCGGCATGATAATTAATACTTGTCAAATGGTAAATGAGAGCTACATACATTTGTTTAGCACCCAACGCCGTCATAGCCAACTAAGAGTAATTGAACTTAAAATACATTGCAAAATCCCCATAAAAAATATTGAATTGGCAATATTTCGAAAACTAAAAAATTTTCGGAATAGACATCCATACACAAACTTACCCTTATTTTTAATGGTAAATAAGACAAGATTATAAAAATTGGGGGTGTCCATTTGAAAAAATTGATTTTTGACAGTTTACTCAATTTCATTTTCATTCTTATTTTTTGAACACTCTGTATTAATACTTATCAAAATATTATAAAAACTCTATTAAAGTAGGTCTTTTCCAATAAAGAATCTAACCCAAATTAAACAATAAAGGCTTCCTTATAGGAAAAATTGATAATTCTTTTAGTGCCTGCAAACGTCATTTTTGACATAAGAATTGAAATATGTCAAAAACGGAGAGACTTAGGTATAGGACATGATACACAAAATCGGCCTAGAATTTTGCATACAATCCAAAAATGTAATAATATATAGGGTATCCCGTTTAAAATAAGCAAGTTGACATCTACTTCCGGTATAACCGGAAGTGCCACCATCTTGAAAATATTTTAGTCGAGTTGCCCCCGTCGATTTTAGTTTACTACCAAATTTTCCAATGTCTACTATTCGAGATAACGATCGCCGCAGTTCGTCGTGGGACACCCTGTATAATCGCCATTGTCGTTAGCCTGACCTAGTTTTCTCCTGGGATGTGTATTATTGTATAAGATATGCGTCAGGAATGTATAAATTTTTTGAAAATTCTGTCATTTTCAACTACTTACGAAGTTTACAAGAAAAATAAAAAACCATTTAAAACTATTCGATAATTTTATTTAATTAAAGAAATCCGTACAAGCAAATAGTAGAAATCAGAAGTTGGATACATGAATTTCCTAACATTTACACCTTAAATTAAAACCAACTGAAGATAATAAACTGACATTTACAAAATACAAAACAAATATTTGATTGAAGATGAAGTTACTTTGTGAAAATCCATTTTGATTTAAAAATTATAAATACTTTTTATTACTTGTCTAATTTTCACTATATTTGTTATTTATTAGTTTCATCCTATTCGGACATTTTCAAGTAGACTAAATTATACACAAATTTTACTATCATTTAAATATAAACTCGTTAGTTTTAGAGTTTAAATCTATTACAAAATTTAAGCCCAAAAATACAATTAATGACTCCTTAGACACAACAGTAAAATTAAACAGCCTAAATATTGACCCAAACTCTATAAAATTAGTATCGTTTGATGTGTCGAACATGTTTCCTAGTATCCCTCCTTTCGAATGTCTTCCTTTAATTTCAAATATACTAGAAAGATGCA
This sequence comes from Rhamnusium bicolor, assembly GCA_029963845.1. NCBI lineage: Eukaryota > Metazoa > Arthropoda > Insecta > Coleoptera > Cerambycidae > Rhamnusium > Rhamnusium bicolor. The sequence continues at coordinate 24,974 of JANEYF010004826.1, read as the reverse complement.
AAATTATCCCACCATTAAAATATGAAGTACTGCAAACATTCAAGTTGTGTTTAGACCAAAATTATTTCCAATTTAATGAGGACATCTTTATACAAAAAACAGGGCTCCCTATAGGTTCGCCACTTAGCCCCCTTTTACCCGATATATTTATGGATAATCTTGAAGAAACTATATTGGATTCTCCAATATCAAAAAAACATATTATCTTTTGGTACAGGTACGTTGATGACATCTTAATAGATTTTAAAGGGACAGACAGGCAATTAAAAATACTCCTAGATTTTGTCAACATACATAATAATATATCCTTTACATTAGAAACAGAGGACAATAATAAATCAATAAACTTTCTCGACTTAACTATAAAAAGACATAAAACGTCGTCCCTTTAATTGCTATAACCCTCTCTCCCACAAATTAGCCACATATCAATCTATGACACACCGAGCCTTCAGCTTACCGTTATCAGAGACAGATTTTAAAGAAGAACTAGAAACAATAAGACTTATAGAAATAATAACGGGTACCCTCAAGATCTAATCAACAATGTAATCTACAAAAAAACAAAATAAGTCCCTCTTAAATGAACTTTACCCCACTATTAACGAGAAAAAAGTTCAAACATACATTTCATTACCATATTCAGGTGAACTCTCTTATGCAATTACCAACCCTTTTTCCAATCTAATATTAAAACATCATTTAGTTCTAACAAAAATATAGGCAAATATCTTTTCAATGCAAAAAAAAAATTGATATCTCTAAAAAATGTGGTGTATATCGGTTAGAATGCCCAGAATGTAACGCCTCATATAGGTCAAACAGGTAGATCGTTCGAGGTAAGATATAGAGAACATATTCACACAAAAACAACATTCCAACTTTTATAAACACCTAACAGATTCTGGTCATACAATAACTGACGACTATCAACCTAAAATATTACATATTTGTGGGAAAAAATAAAAACTTAATCTATTAGAAGCGCTAGAAATAAATAAATTAAATAGGAATAAAAATTACAACATAATAAACGACCAAATAGATTTAAATAATTCTCCGTTATTAAACTTGTTCAGATAACCTAATGCTGTTAATAAAAATCATACCATAATATAATTTACCATCTTGAGAAACCCTCTACATTTAAAGACATAACATCTGTACAAATTATAAATTACATGATCAACCATAAAGTGACTCACTCTTCTATTCAGTTCAGTTTATATTTAAATGAAAGTAAAATCTGTATAATTTAGTTTACCTGAAAATGTCCGAATAGGATGAAACTAGTTGTAATAATAACAAAGTGAAAATTAGACAAGTAATAAAAAATGTTTATAATTTTATAAACAAACCAAATACCAATACCACGATTCTATTGGTTCAACTATTATAAACTATCAGTCAGAGCTGGGCAAATACTTTGAAAAAGTATTGAAATACTAAATAGTAAATACTTTCAAAAAATTGAAAGGATTTGAATATTAAATATTTTCAAAAGATAAAAATATTTAAATACTAAATACCAAAAGTAATTAAATAGATTAAATAAGTATTTAAATACTTTGAGAATATTTAAATACTTTGATAAGTGATTTTGAATGCATGCATGGTTAAGTGTAAAGTATAAGATGGGCAAGATGGCCTTTAATGGCTAAATTTCGCCGAATTGTATTTTCTATTATTGTATTATGTCCGTAGAAATAGACCAGGAACAAAAAAGAGTATTTTGATTTTTTTTTCAGTTTTATTATGAAAAAATAAATATATAAAATAACAGTCATTCTAAATAAAAAACTAAATTATCACATTATTTTTGGCACGAAAATATAAAAGTTAATATTCCAGGAGATACGTCAAATTAAGGCAGAGAAGGATTTTCTTTTTTTAAAATAATTTTGTGTTTATAGGTGAGGAACAACGAACAACATATTAAAAATTTGAACATCCTTATTGGGCTTATTTAGCAAATTTTTTTATTACGTTTTCCGAAAGATCTCTTAATTTTAGAGCAAAATGCAAAAAAAAACAGAATATTGTAGGCTTTATAGGCTTTAAAATTAATCAAGAACATCGAAGCTGCTGACATTCAATCCTAGTTGCATTTTCAATTTTCATTTAGGCACTTATATACTATATGAGCCTCGGATATTCACATTTTTTGGTTTGGTATGTTGTTCCTCACCTCTAAAAAAAATGAATGAAGAAAAATTCTCTCCGCCTCAATTTGATAAAAAGAAATACTTGCCACCTGGGACTACAAAAATAGTAAAAACGTAAAGGAACTTAGGCTCCATTAGCCTTCATCAAGACTAGGTTCTCAAAATTGTATCAGATAAGGCATGTCGTCTAGGGGTATTTATGAATGTTGCATATGAAAACATTCTTTCCACTGGTGCGGATGAGGGCAGTGTTGTGTTATATTTCAGAATAAGTCAACCAACTTTCTGGGAATTGAAGACTGAGACTGAATGATGCAATGTCAACGTATTTATTAGCTATATAGTGCATGTTTTTTTGTCTTGGAAAAGTCAGTACTTGTCTGTGCCTGTCTCCCTGATGTGTTTGATTATATTTGGAGTAAAGTATTAAATACTTTCTAAAAGTATTTAAATACGTTCTAAATATTTAAATACTTCCCAAGTATTTAAATACTTTAAGTATTTATAAATACTTTTAGGATCATTTTCACAAATACTAAATACTAAATATTTCAAATAAAGTATTTGCAAATATAAATACAAATACTTCTTGCAAAAAGTATTTAAATACTCGGTATTTAAATACTTTCTAGTATTTAAATACTTAATAAGTATTTGTAAATACGTATTTGCCCAGCTCTGCTATCAGTATTGTTAGTTTCTTACGGATTATATCTGCTTTATTTTTTTACACCGAATTTTTTCTTACTTATGTTATTTTGAGCCTTTAAGAGAGGTGTGCTTCCAAACAGTCTTCTGTTTTTTGTATAAGGGATAATGCCTATCAGTATCCCAGATATAATGATCCAACAACCTGCTTGATAAAAGGATTGCTCCCAAGATTGTGTTATATCGAAGAGAAAACCTAAAAATAAGAACTGAATGTTATGTGGAATAGAAACAAATAAAAATTAATAAATGTATGTCGCTATTCGCGGAATGCTATTTTACACACAAAATTCCGTTTGATATCTTCATTTGTTCAAAAGATGTTTAAATAAACATTTTTTTTTAAACTTCAATGCCCTGTATCTTGGAAACGAAGGCTCTAAGACTTGACAAAAAGATTGTGGTCGCAGTTTATTGCAACAACTTGGAAATGTCCCGACTTGGCGAGAAATATTTGCTTTTCAGAATATGAGGTTACGCCTACGGCGGGATTTGTGACGGTTCAAACTGTTTCGTTACTAGCAATATTTTGACGGAAACCCATTTCTTACCTGCTAGGGGTGGGCCAGTCAAATTCCCAATGCCTTCGCATAGCAATGACAGTCCTAAAGCCATGGTGAAATCATCTAATGGGACTAACGACGCCAGAAGAGACGGTGCTAAGGAAAAGCAGCTTGCAAAAAATAGCCCAAACAAGCCACAATTTATCATCAGCATTACATAGTTTGTTGTAAAGTACATCATGGCTACTACGCTAAAGCCACATAAAATTAAACAGGCTGCATATGTTTTCGCAACATTCAGACGATCTCCAGCCCATCCAAGAATGACCTAAAATTTATGATTAAGGGTTACATTGTTCGAAAGAATCCACTAAACTGGAGATAAGTTTGATTAAGTAACCTAAAAATTTGTGGTTAAGTATGTCCAGTTGCTAGACGGTTGTGATTGATACTTGACTACCTTTAGGATTTACTCGAATCAAACAATCTCAGTCAAAATATAGTAAAAGAATATATTCAACTAACTAAATTTTGGATGAAACAAAATTACTATCGATTCAATGATATTCTGTAATTTTAGTTGATAAAGTAATAAGGAAACGTAAATTTGAAGGGACAGACACCTCGAAATTCCTAGACCGATCAAAATGAAACAGAAAATTCGAAATTTGTGTCGGTTCCATATGATCCTCGTTTTATCCGTGGAATTGATACGATTTTTAAAGATAAAGATATAGCAGTGGTTCAATTATCTGGAAATAAATTGCAACTTTTAGGCAATCCAAAGACAACATTGAAACAAACAAAATGTCGATGATTTACAAAATTAGCCATAAGGACTGCAATCAAGTATGTTGGACAAACTAGATGATCTATATATATATATATATATATATATATATATATACCAAATACCTATACCAAATAATCACCTAGATCACATAAGTGGCCTTCCGCCATTATAAACATTAAAAAAAATGCCCGAGACCGAAATTATACGGGTTCAAAATATCACATGTCACACCACTTTTTTAGCAAATTAGATAAAGAATGATAAACCATAATCAAAACTTCAACCCGCAATTTTTTATCTCAGTTCTCCAATTTTTAAAAGCCGAAATAGTAAAATTATCATTAAAAAACCGCTCCGCAGTATTAGCGCGACGGCAAGCGATGCGGCGCACTTACAAACATTAAAATTACCAAAACTCATAAAGACGTTCATAAGCAATAATTACAAACCGGTCTGAACAATTTTATTACAATCCGAGAGGTCCTACAAAATTTTAATTTCAGTGGTCGACAGAAGTAAATAGTTATAAGAGGCCAAAGCCATCATAAAATAATAAAAGCTAAATTTCTGTATTTCTATATATAAATTTTAAAAGATGCTATTCGCACACACCTAAAAATTAATTCTTACAAAGTCAATTAAATAAATAACAATTAATATGACAGTAAAATAGTTTAAGACAAAATAATAATAATAATTTCAGGCAACAATCATTGTTTCAACCGCGTCTCATTAACCGCTAGATTTATTTATACGAGACTTAATCTTGTAAAATTGGAGTTTGGTACTCCATGTAACAGACCATTCAAACAGACAAGCCATATCGGGAGCTTTTACCAAATCGGAGCTTTCAAGCGGGGTAGATTTTATTTTTACTACGTGCTCTCAAAACATAACATCATGTTAACATCGCAATAAATGACGACACAACCCCTACAAATATAAAATTTCAGACAAGTTAAGACAATTACACCACTCGACACTGAAGAGGAAGCATCGTGGTACTAAATTCATTTTTTAAGTATAAATTTTTCGCTTTTGCATTCATACAGACTTGAAGTCTTATTAAACACCAACTTATTATTAAACACCAACTGATCTAGAGCCCTTAGGACAGTCTTTCGTTGACCGTTTCACAGGTAATAGATCTCACACAGGCCCCAGAAGTCGTAAAATAGGCACTAAGAAATTTCTCCGCGCACTAGGCTGGATTATGTTTTGGTATCCAAGACACGAAGAACATCGTCGTCTGAGATCTCCGAGGACAAGGTAAGGATGTGATTTACATACTTAGAGAATCATTTTTCAAAATTATTTGTTTGCGAGGCTAGGCTTGTTAAGATAAATTCTCGAACCTCAGTTTTATATTAAAAAATTTAATTTGTTTTAAAATTAAAGCTTCACTCGACTTAAAAATTCATTTATTCAACAAAATTTGGTTAGTTCTAAGTTTTCCCGGTGATTACTAGGCTACAATAAAAGTTTTAGAATTTACTGATATTTTTTGAGTTTTAAAGATCGACAGCCGAAATTTTTACAAAAAATAAATTTCATCTAAATCATTTTGTTAGTCCATCAGGGCATAGAAAATTAATTTTTAAATTTTCAATAACTTTGGACTTTCGAATTTTTTTTTTTTTGGTTTTACAAATCGTTCATTATTAAGAAAAGTTGTGAAGTCTTGCGCGACGGTTTGGGCAGGCTAGTAGTATCCAAGTTGTATGTCAACTTGCCGTTCAGTCTGTTGAATTTCAATAATTTTTCAAGAAATTTTTTGAAAGTGTTTTGTGATTATGAATTTTACGTGAAAGGACTCCCTGTCCAGTTTTATTTTTTGATCTTAACGACTTAGTCAAATAAATTTTACACTTTCACAAACCACCTGATCTCACTAGTAAAATTAAATTTTGTAAGGAACCCTCTGTTCAAATTATTTTTTGGCTTTCAGTTACTTTGAAGAAATAAATTTCATAGTTCTAAAAGCATTTGCAGGGAAGTGAAAAAGGCCTTTTTGCACAGACAATTTATTTTTACATAAAAAACTGACTGAAAAAAATATTTTCAGTATTCCTTAAAGTCATTTTCAGAAGAGAAAAAAAGCTAAATTACCAGGGATTCCCTGTGCAAATTTTTTTAAGCCCTAGTAAATAAATAAAAAGCATAAGTCGCTTGATTAACGATTAATTAAAGAAATATGGATTTGAGAACAGCGTTATAGACTGGATTACAAATTATATAACAAATAGGTATCAAGTAACAAAAATGAATGGGAATTTATCAGAAGCCAAGTTAGACAACTTTGGAGTTCCTCAAGGTAGTGTACTGGGTCCATTATTATTTATTCTTTATATTAATGACCTTGGCAATGTGTTGCAAAAATGTAAAATCCATCTTTTTGCTGATGACACTCTTATTTACTATGAGAGTACAAATTTCGAGGAAATGGTAAGTACTGTTTATTTAGAACTAAAATTATTGATAGAAAAATTTAAGATCAATAGACTTATGAATTAAAAATCCAAATTTATGTCCGTGGGTAATAATTATCTATATAAACAGTTTGCTAGTCTAAATTTTGGTACTGAGTTAAATAATAAAAAAGTTGAAATTGTTCAGGAAATAAAGTATCTAGGCCTAATTATTGATCGTGAACTGAAATTTAAAAAACATATAGAATATACATCAAAGAAAATCGGCAAATAGATCAGATTTTTTAGCAGAGTGGCTCCATTTATATCAACTACTACTAAACTAACTGTGTATAATACCTTAATACTACCTCATTTTCTCTATTGCTGTTCTGTGTTGTATACAAGTTGTACACATTTTAGTAGACTCCAGGTTCTCCAACATAAGACAATGCGAATAATACTAAGATGCAACCGCTTCACTAGCAGTTAGCTAATGCTTAACACATTAAAATGGCTTAACATTAAACAGTTCCTCTTCTTTCACACTATGACATTTATTTTCAAAATGATTAATAACATTTTACCGGAATATCTCACACGACAATTGGTGGCTGTTACAGACGTACACATGTGGAACACACGAACGGCTAGTGCAAATAACTATTATGTTAAAGAACTTCTAGAGCAGTACAATGAGAAGTCTGTTTCACAAAGGAGTTGTACAATTCAATCTTCATCCTCACATAATTAAGACTAGTAATACCGTTAACCAATTTAAGAGTCAGCTTTTATGTTTTATAAAAGATAATGCATATCAGCCAAATTGATGTTGTTTGAGATTTGTTTTTTTTCTCTATTATGTACATACTATCTATCTATGGATAAATAGTCTAAGGTAGAGACAAGTCCTTCAAGCCAGGATCGCCGAAGAGGAGTTGTTGAAGTTTCGCTCAGCTCTCCTAGCATAGCCAAAGGCACGCAGAAAATTCAACGAGACTAAGAACAGGCTACCTAATCAAAATTGACCTTGAGAAAATTCTATTCCTATGATCAAATACCAAGGCAACAAAACTAAGATTATGTTCGTGGCAGTAAGTCACGGGGCGCCCAACTTTATTAGAAAAAAAAAAACCCCAGCTAGGGAGAAATCAAAGAAACAGGCCTTCAAAAACACAAACAAAGCATTGTCCTATTTGTGACAGTAACAAATACTAGACAGTTGGATGCATTTGAAAGCTAAAAATTACAAAGTGTAAAAATAGTATAAATAGTAACAGAGGGCCAATTATATAGTCCACTCTCCAGATGATGCCAACTTAGTTGGTTAAACGCACGTCGAGTGCAGTATATCGTGTGTCGATGTTTTGTGGAGATTCAAACCAGTGTTATTTGATTCCTTGTTACATTGTTTTATTACCTAGAAAGTTAAATAAACTGGCGAGACATACATGAAAATTGCGTATGTTTGTAAAAGTTTCAAGATTTTACTTATTTCGTCTGTAACTAATTGTCCGTTTATCAAAATTTAACAAAGTCGCCTGTGAATGTATCGACTTAACCAACTCTTCAATTTATACATTTTTAATTCTTACCATTCCAATAGTGTTAGTCAGTCCAATAATTGATAACATAGTAGATGCTTGCGCTTCAGTATATCCGATTCGTGTCATGTGTTCGGCCAAATAGAAGTATGGAACTATAAACCAAATAAATAAATTAATTGTGGCTATGGCTAGCAGAAGGAAGTGCAACTCCAGAAAGAGAGAAATGTGGGTGAGGTCCTTTAGTATATCCAAAAATTCGTCATACCATTTCTGAAAAATAAATATTGCTTAACTCACCAATTTATTGCATAATCCAGAAATTCACACAAGATTCAATGGTTATTATACGATCAACAAGTAAATAAATCGAAATTGTACTGACAAAATGTCCTATTGGATTTTCTTACCAAAATATTGGACATAGATTTTTTTTAACTTTTTAACGTCAACCCTATTTCCGCTACCAAAGCCAATCACCGATATCAGAAGACGAGCTAGCCTCTACCTGGAAATTTCGCCGAACTTCTATTTTGTCAAAGACTAGTTCCTCGCGCTGGGGCTTTCATAAATACAATTGAACATTTACAATTTCTTACTTTTACTTCTCAAATCGATCCCCAAAGAATCAAAGACGGGTGTTACTTATGAAACATACTGTATAAGCGGTAATAGAGTCCACTAATGCAGACGTTAGTGAAAAGTTTGAGAAATGAATTTTAAACTTATATACCAATAAAATGTACTATACTGACTTTTCGTTTCAACCAACATTATTTGCCTACCTCTTCTTTTTCTTGAGCAAAATTTGTCATAAAATTTCTATAGATGTCTGGACAACTTGATGCTGAAATTTGAATCCCGCGAATATTCAACATTGCTCCTTTATGACCAACAGAAAGCCTTTTGTATTCTAAATTTTTCAGATAAATATGAGAATTACATTTGTTTTTAGTTTGGTCTAACTTGGTTTTCTCGAGTAAGGGAGTTTCGTTCTGATTATTTGTATCAATGTCTTCTAATTCATCTTTTTCATTAATTTTTGGAAAAATTGGCTTTTCTTCCTTTATGTTATAGAGATTGTCATAATTTGTCACAGGTGAGTTAGTGGAAAGGCAATCTGAAATGCTTCTACAAGTGAGTAAATTGGAATTGTTCGGCAAAATATAATTATAACATTCGTTATTTTCACAGAGCTGTGTTATAACTTCCAATGGAACCTACAAAGTATAATAAAATCTAAATATTGTTTACCTTGTTTAAATTGGAATCAATAATTATAAAAACATAAAATAAAATGTTAGTCTTCGGTGCACAATTTCAAAGATGTGCTCATTTTTCCAGAAAAATAAAGTTTGGAGTCCTGTGTTACTACATTTACGACAATACATTTTAAATTGTTACCTTTTCATTTTGTTTTAAGTACGTTGGCAAGTGGACCATAGACCTGAATGTATCCCGTTTTGAATATTCCACAGAAGCATTATCTATTAAGTCTTGTTTTTCTCCATTTACTAAAGTTTTCCTTAATTTTTTTATGTCTAGTGCAGCAGAGTTGCTTTTTGAAGCAGCGTTCGATCCATTACTTGAATTTTTCAATATTTTATTACGTTTCTAAAAATGTATTTGTTAGATTACTTGTATAGATACCCACCACCAATCGGTTTAATTTTATGATTAAAGTTGACTCATTGTAATGCATCCGACCGTGAGGAGGTAGAGGGCGAACTACGCATTTCAGTCAGTAGATTATCTCAGATTGTCGTTAGGCACAGTCGATGGCCTTTAAGTGCGTTTATTGCGTTCCTGGTTATAGAAACTTTTATAAGTTTTACTATGTTTTTAGTGCATATTTATATACTTTTTATTTTTCGTATTTATTTTAATGTGGTGTGATGGAAGCGGCAATGAAAAACCAAATCACGTTTGTTGTTACAAAAGCTGTAAAAATAAAAGGTACACTAAAATATTTATTAACCTCGTGATCCTGAAATGGAGGTAACTTTATCGGTGTAAAATATAAAACAAAAATTTGTTATTTACAGTAATTTTAATTATTGTTAAATTGAAGGGGTTACTCGAAAATAAAAAAATACCTGCTATGTATGCAAATCATATTTTGAGTAAAAATAAATAAGGAGAATATGTAATGGAAGTGCGGTTGTAGACAAAAGTGGCCTCTCGTAATGGCCAACTTCCTGTACAGAGGCGTAACATCTATAATATTCAAGTTGAGTAAATAAACCAGTTTTTGTATCATTACATTTTGATTAAATAAAACACTGGATATATTATTTTGTTATTATAATATTAAAACTTAAGTATATAAAGTGAAACAAAACATACGAGCAAAGTATTCTACAGTAGAATATTTATTACAATAAATTGGTCATTGATTGAAATATACTTGACGTTAGACGAAATTTAGTCTTGAATATCATTAAAATATACAAAAAACTAAAACTAAATGTCATTAAATGGTTGTTAATTTTTACCGATTAAAGAAAATGTCTTGTTTCTTTGCCTTATGGGAAATTCCACAAGAGACACAACTAACCATTTTTTTTGTTGTGTGTAAATGCACACAAAGATTTTAAAAAAAATATGTACAATCAAAACTATTCTAGACACGTTTCTAAAGCTCACTGCACAATATATTCACTAAAATAATAAACAAATATAAAATAACACCGAAAATATAAAAGTGGCTTCTGCCTTCAATGACTTCAACGACCATAACCTACCACAAAGTGGCCTCTTGTAATGGCGGCTTCCGTCTATTGATTCTCTTATTCCCGCCATTTAAATGTTATCTCCTTTTTTCTTTTTACTCAAAGGATTTTTCTGTGTCTTAATATATTTTACTTCTACACTACGACATGTAAGGAGAAGCGCTAAATTGGCAATTTTTCTAAAATATCGGGAAAAAAAGCTTTAAGAAAAATTACGAATATTTTATAATCTTATACTTATTAACAAAAATTTTAAAACTGGCAAACAAAATATAAAATTAATAATTTGGAGACAGCGTTTGTTTTTTTAAACCTAGCTATCATTCAATTATTAATAATAAAATATTTCATCCATTATTTATTTTGTTTCATTTATATAGAGAATCTACAGATTTCCTATTTTAAACATGTAGTGTCAAAAAATAAAATATTTACACCCGGCTGCACAAACAACAGAGGATGTTGTAGAAGGTTTATTAATGCTGCATGTGTATGCTGACAACCGTATAAAATTGTTAATGGACATGATACAATAAAGTCTTTATAAGTTACACCATGCCCCTCATCGACGCCAGTCAATTTCTTAAAACGAGCCAGCTTTATTTAAGATACGTTCACAATTTAACTTACTCTTCCTGAATTATCCAGTCTGGATTTCTCATTAGCATGCCACACACGCACATGTTAGCAAAAAAATCCTGCAAGTATCAGTAATGTCCCCCTCCATCCATATCCATTGATTAGAAAGGTGGAAAGCGGTGCAAAAGCGATTGTACCTATACCTGCACCACTGGCTGACAGTCCATATGCAACAGATCTTTTCGTTTCAAACCAGAAAGTGATAGAAACCACAGCCGTGACATAAGTGAGGCAACGACCAATTCCTCCGATAATACCAAACGTGAAATACAAAAAACCTATCGAGTTGGCAAACGCGCTAAGGAAAAAGCCAACGGTACAGATGACCCCTCCTAGTACTGTCATATATTTGCAACCGTACTTGTCTACTAAGGCACTTCCTAATGGTCCTACAACAAATAATGATGGTGATAATAATAACAAAGTTATATAACATATATACATATGACTATTTTATTCAAATATACATGGTCTGTACAAAAGAGTACCACATGTTCTCGAACGATTGAACCAATTCAAAACTATCTTCAGTTAAGTGACTTTAAACGTGGTCAGATTATTGGTATGAGGGAGACCAGATTTATACGTTAGGAAATTACCAACCACGTAGACCGTAGCGTAGCAGCTGTCAATTTTTTAATTTATTAGCTTTCCGGCCATAACCTCTTTATTTGGTGTTCAATTGTTTTTTCTATTTGAATTCTGATTCCTCAGAAAAAAATCCGTAATTATAGTTTTGCAATTTTTTTCTTAGGTGAAAAATCAAACCGTAAACTTAAAATGATCACCCTGTACAATATGTCCTACTTTAAACACTAATCATAGAGGAAACATAATATACATAATAAGATGTAATAAGTTCCAAAACGATCGACGATATTGTAACGGAATTACCATATAATCTATGAATAACACTTCCAGAGTATACTTATCGTTGAGGGATACAATAACAAGCGGTCAGGGTAGGACTGGCCCGGTCGGCAAATGCCAACGGGGCCAACATTTCGCGGGAGCAAACTGCAAACTGAAACAGTGTTTCTGACATTTTCCTTTTTAGGAAGTTACTTTCCATTAACAAAGTGAAAAATATTTGTCTGCCCCCCCGGGCGCCAGCTAGTACAAGTGGTTTTCTCTTTACTAGTGTAACCAGCGATTCGTAAGAAGTTAAAAAGTGTAAAATCGGCACTAGTAGCACCATTCATCCCATATTAGCGAGGTTACTAGTCACGCGCTTCTCGGTTCTGTAAATAAATTAGACCCCGCCTTCCCTGGCGTTACACTATGCTTTATGCAATTTTTTATCGTAGCAATGATTATTGGTCAATTTTGACCAGCGTGTATGATATCATGCGGATTCGGCTCGTGTCTCTCAGTCTTGTCAGTGAGTGGTGTGTTAAATGAGTGTGTATTAACAGTTATTATGTATCATAGGAGTAAAGTGAGTGTTTTAGTCCCGGCATTCATGCTAGGGACTAAAACGCACTTTACTCTTGAGGTACATACAACATTTTTCCATGAGCGGACACAACTTTTATTGCAAAAAAAATTAAATGTAAAAATTAAAGAATAGTAATTGGCCACAAAGCTTTTTAGGTATCCTTGTCCTGAAGTGTGTTGGAACCTTTGATGATAACATTTACGTAGTTTTCCACGAAACACGAAAACACAATATACTACACTTGATGCGCGTTCCGCCAACGAAGTTGGCATCACCTGGAGATGATTAAAATTGTTTTAATGGAGGTGATTAAAACTGTTTTAACACCGTATACTGTCTAAACATTATTTGAGGCATTCTCTAAAGTCTTCTTTTTCATTTTTGGGGCTTACTTTCACATGAATAATTCCTCGTTATTTAAAAATATAGTTAATTGCCCAGTATACACTGGAAAAATAAACCTCTGCGTTAGTGACTTTATGTTAAAAGATTAGTCAGAGGGTGTTTTTTGACAACTAATATGAGACACAAAAATAATAATATAATTCCCTAACGTTTCGGAAAACGAATCTGCTTCCTTTTTCAAAGTTCTTTTTATTATTTGTTTTCATTTTTCGATATTACTACCAAAAAAAATTTTAATAACTCTTCAGCCTTCAATCACATTACATTTTAGATCTTTATATTTGTCTATATGTTTAAAAATGTAAGACGCAAACCGACACGCCGTGGCATAGTTATTTTATCAGTTTATACATACGGTCGCGACGAAATACTTAAACAGACTGGAATGCGGTAGGGTTGCCACGAGTAGAAAAAAATATTTTACTGACAACAAATTGTAATGTTTTGTAATGAATGGCGGCAAATTTGAATATTCTGAAGTATTTTTCAATGAAACAAATGGTAATTTTGGAACAATATTTTCTCTTGTAAAATAAACAATTTCGTATACCTTAGAATATTCATTTATCAATTTCAGAAGGAACTGCGATCTAGTTAAAAGTAGTTTATATTATATGCCACAAAACCTAACATGTTTGGATATTACTTTAGTTTTCAAAAGTACTTTTTCTGTTGGCAGTTTTAATTTACAATAATTAGTTGGAACATATAACCAACACTTAATGTTTTAATTTTTTTTGTTATTTGGTCTAAACAATCCCAACGCGAACAAATTGTAATGAAATGCGAAATTTGAAAATTGTAATAACGATGTAATGACAGCATGCAAATTGTAATGAAATCATTACAACTGTAACGACTGTGGCAGCCCTAGAATGCTGCTTGCAGAGATTTCAATTATATCTGCTACATACACGCATATAGTGTTTGTTGCCGACGTACAAACTTCTTTTACCAGCGTTAGATTTGCTATGTTCTAATAATAATTGAGAGACCTAGTAGGATACAAAATCATTATAATTCTTGGGGGATCAAATGTCTAGCTGTTTACTAATTCTCTTCTTACCTGCAAGTAAAGGTATCGCCATAAAAAGGCTACCAATCCAGGAGGTTACAGACTTAGAGGCTCCAAATTCTTCCAAGAATTCGATATAGAGGAGCCCAAAAGTAAAACAAACTCCCTCAGATACCACATTCAGAATAAACACGGAAAATACAACCCACCAGCCCCATCCGCCATCGGGAATTTTCGGCCTTTTCTCCTTAATGTAAAGACTCATTTGTGACGACAAGACTGATTCCCTTCCCTGAAATTTCCTTTCAAGCTGTACGTCATTGTTCTTCTCATGTTCTCTTGACAAGATTTCTAGGCTAGGTAATTTCTTAGGCGTTGGTGTAACCGGGTTGTTGTTGATTGTCATATTTTTAGTCCACAATTTCAACTAATGAAAAATTTACAGTCCAACTGCGCCCAAAGCTTAGGTGCACTCTTTAGCCTTAATCTTGGATCCTTGCTGGTTTGTTTTATCGATTTTAAGCTAGGCACAGTCTTCGCTATCATGAAGAACTGTTTTTATCACAACGCCAATAATTTTTAGTTTCTTCTTGTGAATACCTAAAATTATAAATATATTAAATTGATCTTGAATCTTACTTTCTATAATTTCAACAAAAAACTCGTAAGTTACTGAGATTAATGGGAATTTTTTCGAATAATAATGCCAAAGATAATGAGTAGATTAAAAAATTAAGCCTCTGATATAGATAAGAGTCGCAATGGTGTAGTTAATATTTTGTAGTACCTAATGGAAATCTTCCGCAAGTAAAATCTGTTTTTTTTTTAACTTTTAAACTTTATGCATTTGAGTTATTCCATATGAAATCGTCTAAAAAAAATATTTTGTTGCTCCACTATTTTAGATTTTGCTTAAACTTTGTGAGAACCTTCTTTCGAGTTCCAAAGAAGGAAATCCACCGTCATCACTCGGAAAAAGAAAACACACACACTTTCGGCCCATTCACATAATTTACAATCCGATACACTGCATTTATACGGCATGTTTACGAACTTCAACACTAACAATGTAATTTAAAAATACTAGTTATGGCATGAAATCTCTCGGAAGAAACAAATAATAAGCTAGGATGTAACTAATCCATATATAAAATGTGCAAATAACTACACGCTGTAACAAAAAATGTGCGTAGTAGATTCGCCCTCGTGAAGTCACTGTATACATTTTTTATTTGAGCAAACTATACACGAAATAGGTACTTATTATGCAATATTATTAACATTAATGATAACAAATATCTAGATTACCCTATCGTTAATTAGTATGGCATATATAATGCACTGGCCAGGCTATAGATAATGTCAACTACCACGTCATATATATGAGCAAATATGGTTTTAAATAATTGTTGTACCTAATCCATCTTTGGCTTAGGATCTTTTGATTTTGTTATCTACAAGTACAGTCGTCATTCCTCTTAAATAAAAATTTTTCTTCCAAGTAGTAGGTATCTAATAAGAATGCAAAGTAATAGTAGTAATAATTTGTTTGAGGACAAGGAAAATGAAAAAGTTTGTAATTACATCAGTTTTTCTTTATCGAACAATCTTTTAATTTTTTTTATACTTAACAGATTTAAGGTTATGTTTTTACCAGATATCCAACTTAAATTTATCAATCGCTGTTAAAATTTTTCTGTTAGTAAAATCGAAAAACGAAAATATACGGTTCATTTTAAATACCATATAGATTTAATAGGTATATAAAATTACAGGCATTACGCATTAGTATTGCTTAATTTTATATATTAAATCAATACGGTATTTTGAGTGAACCAAATATTTTCATATATATTACTAACTGAAAAATTTTAATGGTGATTTAAAGCTATCCTGGCGACGAGGCAGTGCAAACGCAGCCTTAAAAATGTATAATATATACAGGGAGTCCCAACCATATGTTCAAAGTTATTCAGGGTGCCTGAATAATTTTGAACATAAAATTTTTTTAAAAAATTGGTGAAACAAGTCGACCCTGTTTCCAAGGGAAACATATTTTAATGTAATACTTGTATATCTATCATCATCCCTCCACCCTACACGGCCACCCCTCAAAAAATTCAAATGGCAAAGGGGGTCGAGTGATACATCTTTTGAAAGGTCTTTCAATTCTCTACATAACTGTGTATTTTTTTTTAACTGTTATCGATTCGTTCCTGAGAAATAATTGTTTCATTATTTTAGGTTCGGGAAATAAAAATAAAAGAAGCAGTTTAAATTATCGTATGTATTGTTCAAAATGACCCCCACCGACTTCCATACAGTAGAATAATCTGTCTTGAAATTCTGTACGAACATTTCTGAACACATCTGGAGTCAATAAACAGCATTCTCGAACAATTCTTTCACGGAACTCTTCCAGAGATGCGGGTTTTGTTGCAAATACCTTTGATTTCAAATGTCCTCACAGAAAGAAATCCAAGGGAGTTAAATCGGGTGACCTAGCAGGCCACTCCACAGGACCTCTTCTTCCAATCCATCGGTCAGGAAACCGATTATCCAAAAACTGACGGACTACTATAGCAAAATGTGGGGGTGTCCCATCCTGTTGAAAAACAGTTCGCCCTCTAAAGGATTATCGTTTTCTTCGAGAATTTGGGTAATCATTGGGTCGATGTTATTTTCTAACAGATCGAGGTATCTTTCGCCATTTAAATTGTCAGGAATAAAAAACGATCCGACAATGTGATCCCCTAAGATGCAAGCCCAAACATTAAACTTCTGAGGCCTTTGGGTATGAGTTTCCATGAACAAATGTGGATTGGTTTCACTCCAATACCTACAATTGTGCCTGTTTACCTCCCCATTAAACTGAAATATCGATTCATCAGAAAAGCACGTATTGTACAGTAGATTGGCATTACCGTTTAATTGTTCACTAAAAATCTCACAGAATTCAAGCCGACGATCAGGATCATCTTCGTTTAATTCGTGTACCAATTTAAATTTATATGGATGAAATTTGTGGGCCTTTACAATTCGATGAACACTGCTTCGTGATACACCGGAAGCCTCAGCTACTTTCCTGATCGATTGAGTATTATCCATCTGCAAATGACCCAAAACTGCCACGGCGACTGCTTCATTCCTAATCGGTCGCTGAGGTTCATGCTTTTTGTTTCCTACAGAACCTGTTTCCATAAATTTTGTCATTAATTGTAAAACATACTGAGAACCAACCCTTCTATCTGGGTGATTTCTATTGAATATGCGCTCCGTAGCTCTAGCACAACTATAGTTTTTAAAATAAATACTGACAATTTCTATTCTCTCCTGAAGGGTATAAATCATTTTGAAAACTCGCTCTGGTAAAATGTATCTCGATTTAAAATTGGTTATAAACAAATTAATGTTCAAGGACTATCAAATACTTATGAGTCTTTTATTATTCTAAAACTAAACGGACAAGAAAAGTGTTTTTTGTCGAAAAAAAAACTCGTGTTGATTTGAGAGCACTAAAAAATATATTTTTTTTTATAAAATTCCAATACCCAGTGCCATGTATTTTAGATTTTTTTAAACGATTTCGATTGTGTGTAATCATCAAAAATAAAATTATTTTCCTTAAGAACGAATCGACAAAAGTTAAAAAAAAAATACACAGTTATGTAGGTAATTGAAAGACCTTTTCAAAAGATGTATCACTCAACCCCCCTTGTCATTTGAATTTTTTGAGGGGGTGAACGTGTAGGGTAGAGGGATGATGATAGGTATACAAGTATTACATTAATATATGTCCCCCTTGAAACAAGGTCGACGTGTTTCACCCATTTTTCAAAAAAAAATTATCTCCAAAGTTATTCAGGGTACCTACTTTTGGTTGGGACACCCTGTATAATAAAAATACGGCTTTTGCTTTGCAGCAGACTTTAAGGCAACAGAGATAACCAAAATTCAATGTAACACAACAAAACCTATTTTAATCCTCTTTACTTAAACAACAAAAAAATGGAAAATAAATAACTAAACTGTTCATACTTAAATTTATTGTTATTTGACAAAGATAAGATTATTTAACTTGGGATAAGGTTTAAGATTAATTAGAGAATCTTATGTGTAAATAAAAATAATGATTTTCTTAAGATGATTTGATATTCTTGTTAATACAATACATTTTTTTTGACAAGGTAGAAGAAAAACGAACTTATAAAAATACAACTTAATCAACTCGAACGTACGTTAAATGAAAACAAAATTATGCACGTGAAGATTTTGTGTATTATTTTGAGGTCTTCTGGCATATCTGGAGGCATTTTAAATATTAAATATTTGACAAAGCCCCATATAAAATAATCCAATAGATTAAGATCAGGGGACCTTGCGCGACACGTATAGCTCACTATCATGAAGACACTTGGGTGGTTAGAGAAAGGAGCCATGTTTCTACAATGTGTGATTCAGTGTTCACATTCACAAGATGGATGTCACAATAGCACAAAACGTAAATATATTTCGTTCAACTGTTGCGATCTTGCACTATTACGTTATGCGTGTAGCGCACCCACGGATGCGTGATTCTTAGAAAATCTGCCTTTAACTTGGACACTATGTGCATCTTCTGCAACGTTATTAGTAGAACAAATGACTACAAAGTAAAAAAAATCATTCAAACGTTAATGAACGTTTTTGTGAAAGAAACTTGGGAAGCTAGTCTTTCTTCAGCTTCTACAGGGTGTCAAAAATTGGGATTTTGTTTGTGTCTACTACTTTTAGATCAGATAGAGAAAAACTGATCAAGGCGTTTATAGTTCGATTTTCGTGAAATGTCGATAGGTGACTCTAGATCTATTTTTATTCTAAAGAAATTATGTTAAATCTTGGTCCTAGTTACCTATATAATTATGAGATACCATTATTATTCATTAGAAACACTTAAAACACATACAAACGGTGTGAAACTTTGACTATTTTTGCGAAAAGATCACTGGCGGTTCTTCTATAGGGTCATTTGGTCCATGACCTCCCACATACAAATAAAAAAATAGAGCTAATCATTTTCTGAAGTTCAAAAATATATCTTTATATACATAATTCTTCTGTCCGTGTGTATGTGACTGAACTCCTCCTAAACGGCTGGACCGATTTTGATGAAATTTTTTGTGTGTGTTCCAGTGGATTCGAGAATGGTTTAGATTCACAATATAGTCCACTGGTTTATTCAATTAATTTTTTATTTATTTGATCCTCCGGCAGGACAACGTCTGTTGGGTCCGCTAGTAATATATATATTTTTAATATTCTTAAAAAATATATTGAAGTTTCTAGTTCATTCTATGCACAATACTATTCAAATATCTAGATCGCAGGATTTCATATTCATTTATAGAATTTAAAAAACTTAGGTCAATTCACAACTTGTCCTTAAAGCTAGCTACGGACTGAATATACAACGAATTAAAGTGAAATAGACTTATGCGCAAATCGTCAGAAAGCAAGAGAGACAGAAAACATTGGCGGGGACAATGTCCCTGACACATTTTACGTAAACGGTAACGCACTAAGTTCAGTCGAGCACTAGCAGCAGTCTTAATGCTGACTAGGCATGGGTTGGTCGGTAAATTCTGTCGCGTTGTTTTTAATGTTTTTATTTGTGAACATTTTATTAGTAAATCTCTACTTGTCGTGAAATTAAGTAAAACAGTGTTTTTGGTGTTTACTATTAAATATGAGTGTTGTACAAAATATATTAAAACTGAAAGATGGACATAATAAAGTACAAGTAGTTTTTGTGTTTAGATACGTTTTAGACGGTGTTGTATGTGAGAGATTTTGGAAATTTATTCAGCCTCAAGGAACGACTTCGCAGCATTTGACAGATGTAATTTTGAAAGAGTTAGAATATCTGAAAATTAATGAAAGTCCTGAAAAATTGATAGCACAAAGTTACGATGGAGCATCAATAACGAGTGGTGCTCTTGGAGGTGTACAAGCCAAAATTAAAAAAGTTATCCTTCAGCAAATTTTATTCATTGTTACGCTCATCAACTAAATTTAATTTTACAAAAAGCATCAAGTCAGGATAAAAGCATAATTTTTTTTTGCTAATTTACATAGCTTTTTCTTCATTCTTTTCGAAAATCGCCGAAAAGAACAGCCGTGTTAGATAATGTTGTTAAGGTGAGATTACCTAAAGTGACTCCAACACGATGGAATTTTAATACAAAGTGCATAGAGACTGTTTATATCTATCGAACAGAATTATTAGATTGTTTAGAAAAAATCATTGATAATGAATCAGAAAACAACACTCTAAACCAAGCTATTGGTTTAAAAAACTACTTACAAAATGAACATTTCCTTTACTGGTTAAATTTTTTTCATTTAGTTATGCCTCATATTGATCAATCAATTATTACAAAATATAATATCGATGTCATAACAGTAAATAAATGTATTGGCGTTTTTAATAGTAAAATTGAAGACATCAGAAATAAAATTTTGAATAACTATTTGGAGGACACATCCATGCAGTCTGCCCAGAGATGTAAAACGGAAGAATCAAAAAGGAGAATTTCATTAGAAGTTTATGATATAATTACATCTGAGATCAAAAACAGGTTTGGCTTCAGTAATCATTTAGTTATTTCACGCAGATCGATTAAAAGATTATAAAAAAAGCTTTCCTCAATATGTATGTAAATTAGTTAAAACGGAGTATCCAGTCATAAATCTTTTGAAACTTAAAACTGAATTAGAAGTATTATATAGCCGAGAAGGATTTTTCCAATAGTGAGGTGCAGTTGCTTTGTTACAGCTTTTTATTAACAATAATTTGTACAATACTTTTTCTGAAAGTGTCAAACTGTTAAAAATCTTGTGTACTCTCCCCTATGACTACCGTCGAAAGTGAACGTAGTTTTTCCACCTTAAAAAGAATAAAGATATTTTTAAGAAATACCATGGGTCAGGAAAGGTTATCTTCTTTAGCTATGCTTACCATACATAGAAAGGTCATTAATAAAGAAGATAAAAAGACTTTAATGAAAAAGTAATTGACCACTTTGAATCTCAAAAAAGGCCGGAGGATCGACTTGGAATTTAAATCACTTTAAAAGGTAGGTAATACAGTAAACTTTTCTAATTGACCTCTCTATCTCTTGACTCACAAACCGCCATTGGAAGAGACAAAAATTTGGAATACCATGCTAACACGTTTAGTTGTATAGTTTATTTCAAACTTATTTACAACTTAAAAAACATCAGCTTCTTTGACCCACCGTCAAAGAAGCCGACGGTTTTTAAGTTGCAAATAACTTGAAATAAACTTTATACATGTATATCAAAAATGTATTAAAAACTCACCTATAGTAATAATTCTTGAAACCTGTGCCTTCATTTAAAAAAAAAAAATAAGTAGGTAAACTAGTTGTTAGTATTTATAAAGACCCGAAATCAAATCATGGCCACAATAATCTGTTCGATGAGAATAAGAGTACCTACTACTATTTCTTACGTGTAAAAACACCAACAACAGAAATTTGTGGGTGTGATAACAGAGTTGATTTAATAACTAACAATTTGTAAAGCTATTTTATTTTCAAAGCGGTTTGTGGGATTAGATTAGTTGGGTGAAAATCTAGTTGTATATCACTAAATAAGAATACCAGATGGCAAGGTATAAATACGTTCGATTTTTTTTGAAGCACGAAATCAGGCATTTATTTTTATTACTTACACAATAGATAGATAATTAATTTGTACTTCAATGACAATAATTTTATTTTGAAAATTATTTTGTATTACTATCTATTTTCCACCGAAGCTTAATCTGAGCAAATGATTTCAAGGTCAAATTCTTTATCATTGCAGGCAAAAAATGATTATACTTGTATTTCTTATCCTGACAATTTTATTGGTCACAATATGCAGAACGGTTCAAAGTCCAACTATAATCAATGCAGATTCCTGACTGAATATAATCAGTTTGTCTGTTTATGAAGGTATTTTTCCCGACATGTTGAAAAATGCAAAAATTATTCTTCTATATAAAAGCAGCTAGAAATAAAATGGATAACTATTGCCTTGTCCATTTTATCTAAAATATTTAAAAAATATTTAATAGAATTACAAATTTTCTTGCAAAATTTAATGTATTTTCTTCTTGTCAGTTCGATTTTGAGAAAGGTATCTAAGTCAACAAAATTTACGATGACTAGTTTATTTATGTGTCTTTATGAAAGCCTATAAATGCTAAAAATAAATATGTTGGTATCTTTTTAGACCTAAGTAAACCATCTGATCTTGTTAATCATGAGTTTATTACTCGATCATTGTATACGTATGGTTCAAGCAGGAAAATCTGTAATTGGATAAATTCATCTCTTTTTCAAATTCAAGCAAGCTTTGTCCAAGCAGGTTTGATACACTTAATACTGAATACGGAATTCCTCAAAATTCGGTCCTTGGCCCTTTGCTGTTAATTATTTGTATAAATGATTTAGCAAATGTTGTCAGCCAAAAAAAATTTAACATTGTTCGCCGATGATATTTCTTTTATGCACACACCGCTAGAGTGTTTATGGCAGTGGTGAGAGCATCATTCCCAAAAAAATTATATGCAGGTTTAGATACATTAACTTACCAGTTAAAACCTGATCTTACACCACTTTTTGTGGTGATACCTAAAAAAGTAATATGTACGTGAAAGCCCCTGCCACATCATTTCCTAAAAAAATTATATGCAGATTTAGGTACATTAACTGACCAGCAGATCACCTGACCTTACACCACTTGACTTTTTTGTGGTGACACCTAAAAAAGTAATGTGTACGTCAAGGGCCTTGCCACTATGAACGAATTAAAGGACCAGTTAGATGAAATCGAGCCATGCCATCCGAGATGTATTTAAGAGTTTTCCAGAATTGACGGTCCAGATTGCAGGAGTATTTGGAGTGAAGATTTTGACATTTCGACAACAACATCTTTAATAATTGAAATACGTATTTAATTGTTAAACAATTTTTTTAACATTAAGCCATGAAATGTCAATAATTTTTCAAAAAGGTAAATCCATCATGGGATGTTCAGTAAAATAAAAGAAACAAAAACTGTAAAATACAAGCAGAAAAAATACGGCTAATTTTAAACGTCAAGCCAGCTTCACAATTCGAACTTTCAAGGTCGGATTGGGCCAGCAGACTAGGGGCGCCGCCGCACCGAAAACATAAGCGAATTCTTATGCAACTGATACTAATACAACTATACACTGTAGCAGTCAGCCATAGGGTAGGGTGCCATTAGACGAGACATACATCTTTTTCGCTCCATCAAGTATGCGCTTGCCGAGTGTGACCACACCCTACACCAATTAACGCCTGCACATACAAAACTTGTCTGTCCTATGGCCTTTGGTTGCAAATTGGGTTTCCCGCCCAGAATTGTTTTTTAGCTACTTCGATAATAATTTGGAGGCACAAACTATTGTGGGGTTAATCTATTATTTGAGGTACTTTTAGATATAGAATATTATGTAAGCAGGCAAAGCTTAAAATTCTGAAAAAATAGTCTCACCATTTTTTACTGAATCTTCCATTTACCAGTAATTTAAATAACATAGTCGTGATATATAGCTGCTGAAGACAATTAATAGATCGAAAATCAGATAGCTGTGCGTTATCACAGCGAGCCACTGAATATGCTTACTATAATTAATAATAATCATATTTCTGCTTACTATATTTAGTAATAATCATATTTAATGGTAGTTTATCTTTGCACCTGTGAATCATGAATTACCTAAAGAAGACCTGTCAATCTGGTATCTTGTTGGTGATAGATCTTAAGGTCTTTAAATTTTAGTTTTCAGTGAATAATGAATTGTACTTTTTTTAGCTATTTTGTCATTATTAACTTTATCGTATAATCAAAAATTAAGGTTCCTTTAAGTTAAATCTTTATTGATAATTATTAATATCATAACATTACAACAACTTCACGATAACAGTAGCACATAATACGTTAATTACAATATATAATATGTTAGTTACCATATCATAATACCCTAGATACGAATTTTATTTTATAGCTATTATTTATGAACATTGACGTGAATATTTTGACAGTTTTCAAATTTGATAGATACACCTGATACACATGATACAGTGTTTACAGAAACGTCTCCAACTTGAATTTTTTGCGCAATGGAAGCCTTCTACTCAAGTTATCTCCTAAATACCCTCTTGCAACATTGTTCGATTCCCAACCGCCAAGTTCTTGTAAATCTAATATGTCTCCACCTGCATTAACAAGTAAAGTTGCTGAAGATCTTCTAATACAATGGACAAAACATACACAGCTGGATTTTTTAGTTTGAGATACATAGCAATTTTTCTCAGGTATTTTAGAAAAGAAATGGATACCACAAGGCTGAACGGTGCATTTTCCGTTTTTATATGATACGAACAATCTTCTATGCGGAGTATGAGCTGGACGTAATGCTATATATTTTTTAAATAGAGCCACAGGATTAACGTCTCCGTCAGATCACCGCAAAAAACCTTTTCTTGTGGGTTTTTGGAGTCAGAAATTGTGATTAGACGCTTGCTCTCTAGAATTTCAACATTTT
>JANEYF010004825.1:600000-908008 GCA_029963845.1 Rhamnusium bicolor | reverse complement strand
TTATTGTGCTTCGTCACTAAAGCATATACATGTTGCTTACCTCAATTTGATTTTGTTGAAGTCTTTCAGTCGTTAAATTACAAAACTACAATTTGTAATCTGGGTCGCCTTCAGAAAATTCGTATAACAGTTTAAATTTATAGGGGGTGTATTAATTCGTTTACATTTTATTGATTGTTGAAAGAGGCATATTACGTTAATCAGCTAGTTCTGCTACGGATTGTTGAGAGCTTGCTCAAAGATCGACCAAAATATGAATTTGTTAGTCTTGTGAGACTGATTAAATAAACGGCAAGAACTATGTCCTCACTATATGCCTAGCACGAAGGAACGTGTTATGAAAACCAAGTGTTCTGATTAAAAGAATACAAAACGATCCGAACTAATTTCATTAGTTTAGGTGTCGTCATTTTATTCTGGATTAATATTTTTCTCTGATTTTCTAGGATCAAACGCATAATTGGAAAACGTTTCAAATGAGGTAGCATACGATCTCCCTTGTTATTTAAAAAATATTTTCAAGATGGGAATGTACCGCTGCATTGAAAGTTAATTTGTTTTTAATATATATGAATCTGCATCAGATATATACAGGGTGTCTCAACATTGAAGTACATTGATTCATCAGGAAATTATATAATCGAAAAGTAACAAAAGTAGAGTTCCCTAAATATCTCCAAATGGATGATGATAGACTTTGGTACAGTGAATATCTCATAAATTTAATATCTGATTATGCAAAAATTGTTTAAAATATGTAATCGTGGGCGCCCTAAACATGGGGGGTTAGTGGTACATAGGCTCAATTTTTGTATGTCATTTTTTTTTCAATTGTCATATAATATTTTAAAATTTCATGGTTTTTGTTTGGAACGCATATGATTAAATATTTTAAACAGTTTTTGCATAATTAGATACTAAATTGAATTAAATTTTATAGATATTCATTCTAGCAAAGTATGTAATTCCACCTTCACCCGTTTTGGAGATATTTAGTGAAAACCATTGTCGGGGCTCCCATTTTAGAGGACTGTAGCTCTGTTAGGAAGCATTTTTTTTGACCCAGGTTTATATGAACTTTTCTTATTTTTGATCGTAGAATTCTCTGGCTAATTGTTGCACATTAATTTCAGGACACTTTGTATAGGTCGCTGTCATTTTTAACTTGTATTATAAAAAAACGTATAAAATTTCAGAATAATTTACAATTAATGCCAAGCAACCAATTGCACGTTGCTCTAAAGCTGAGTCGGTATTATACTTCTTTCTTTTTATCTGAATTTTTAAGATATATTTGTGATTTTAAAATATTTCGCAAATTTGTACATTTATTTTACATTGTATCATACTTTTTCAAGATTATGATAATTTGCATATGGTATAAAACGTAAATATATATTTTATGCACGGCAGGGCAGTAGGCCTGAGCGGACTACGTAATAAGCACGACTAGTCACTGTCTGTCTGCTCATAAGTTTGAATCTCAGCTCCAGTGTCAGCGGAATGTATAATAGCAACATTTTTAATGTCTTACCAGATGTAGTAAAAGTGTCTGCCAGTATTATCATTTTTTAGAAAAATAAAAAAAAATATTAATAGAAAAGGATTGCTACTCCCTGGAGGAATTCTTTATATAATGACGTTATTGGTTTCTTTTTTAATATTTGTAATCTTTGTAGTAACATTATTGATATTATATTATATATTATTGATTTGTTTGGTCGATACGAATGTATCATATTTTTCTTTATGTTTGGAATTAATACTTTTATATTTTTGGTATTTACTAAAGTTTTCTACAAGTTACTTGTGTTGTTAGAAACATTTTCTGTTTTCCTAACATAATATGATTGAGAAATAAAACAAATAAATAAAAATAAATAAAATTGTTGTGTGTTCATGTCTATTTAACCCTTTCGCTCCGGGAAACGGACGAATCCGCAAAAAATTTTCGCGATGTGTAGCCGGGAACCGGATATCTACGCACGACAAGAGGTGCACTTAACTACTCGAAACATACGTATCCGTCCATTACACATTTGGTTCAACCTTTCTCCTCCCACCTTAGTATCTCCCACTCTGAAATAACATTTTCCAGTGGTCTTTTTGGCGCATATTTGCAAAGGTGTTGATTGTTTATATTCACAATGACATCAAGCGACGGAAATCAGAAACCTTTAAGACCAAGAACTGAGGATATTCTTATGTTCACGGGAGAGCTGTACGTATCCGCAAGCGAAGTCCGCTCCGTCTGTGAGCGTGGCCTGCTAAAACCGTTGCCATCCTGAAAGGGTTAAAGTGTACCCCCTTGCGCACAGCTTCTGATTTAGAATTTGCAGGGTAGTTGATTAAACTGGGGTGTTTATGTTTCTGAAAATTATCCTATTGAGAATTGACTTTAACTACTATGGTGAAAAACTAATAACGTTTTCAGACATGTTCTTTTATTGGTTTCTAAATGATCTAATTAAAAAAAATACTCGCTATTTTTAAACGTAAAGTTAAACTAATTTCTGAAATAAATACGCCTGACACTAGGGACACACAAAAAGCAGAACTAACAACTCGACAGTATAGTCATAGATTTAATACGAAGCAGGCCATTCATTTGTCAAGGAACTGTGTACAAGATTTTCTTTTTTGTCGGTTTTGCACGCATTAACTTTATACTGACGGCGCGCATATAATCTTCACATAGATAAATAAACAGATATGGACTGGCACATTTGAATATATGATCAGTGGTGTATTAAGCCTCAGAAATATTTGTGTGAGAAAACTATAATAATACTAACAATATTGAAAACGTTATTTAAAATCATAGATCTGCTTGTTGTCAATCGATATACTTAACCTATATGAACGTCCTTTAATTTCATTGTTTAAGAAAATAATTAATAGATTACTGAAATAATTGTATTACATTATATCTGGTTTTCTTTACAGTACTTAAGTCATAACATACAGGGTGTTTCTTTAATGCGTCAGAATATCAGAGATGTGGAATTCTTGAGTAAAAATAAGAGATTGAACAAAAGTGCTGCCCTAAAAGGTTAAACCCGTCAAAGTTGAAAAGAAAAACAAATAATTCGAAATTAAATCAGGACCTGTTAATAATTAAACTTAGTAGGAAGTTTTATTGGGATTAATTTGTGAGAAAATTTATTTTCTACAATTATATATTTATTTATGTTGGTATCTGCGGATTTAATATAAATATACTATAAATAAAAAACAAACTAAAGTATACCTAATAAAGCAAATAGTTGTTATTGGGCATTTTCAGTGGTCAAAACACTCTGTACGTAAAGCCAAAGATGTATTTCAATATCAGTCTACTTTTTACCACGTCTTGTACATATAATGACATTTCCAAAATTAATTTCTCTATACTTTTCCCATCTCTGATAAAAAGTGTATTTATTTAATAAATAAAAACAAGAATTATGTAAAATAACCTCAAAAATAATCTTCTGTCTTGATTATGAAATTTAAATTTAGTAGAATGGATCAAGTATGACAAAATTTGTATATTACGTGCTCTAGTCACCGTTACATATTTAATATTATTATTTACTAATTAATTTAAAAGGCTTACCTTTCGTGTTCTTTGGGACATGAAATGAAACTTAATTGCACGTTATATTCTGTGATGTTGAAACAACCCTTTACACAATACTTTGGGATTATTTTCAAAAGTTTCGTAATAAAACTAAAACTAGTAACTATTCTAACACAAATAACACTGTTTATTTAATAATCCAGCTAGATATAACATTGTGCACTACATTAAAACAACTGCTTCGAAAGAGAGGTTAGTGGTACGGATTTAATACAAACTAAATCTCTGCTTAATACATTATTCGTACTGACGAAGCCTGAAAATAAAAAGCCCATGACAAAATCTTACGAATTGAAACTGTACTAAGGGCGCATCCAAATAAAAAATAAAATATTGTACCAAACACTTCAAAATGTTCCGACGAAAGTGAAATATCTGATTCATGTTAAGTCTGTGATACCGTTTGCTTGTGTTTGAACTCGAAACTAGTCGTATGACGTTAGGACACTAAAATTTTTGGCTCTCTATGGAGTTCAAAAAAATTTAGTAAGTTTAGATTTTCAAATCTATCGGATAAGCAAATAAAAATTGTTATTGTGAAGAACTTGTCACGAAACCGGTATTCAAAGAATTTTTGAGAATTTTTCTGTTTACTTTATCTGAGATTTGATTTTTGAATTATCTAACAGTTCATTCATTGTCAGTGTCTCTTTGAATTCTATTAAGACTGCAAGTAAATGGGAGTTTGTAAGGAATTATTACAGATTCTGAATTTTTTCATTCAACTAATAAGGTCGAGTTTCGATTTGTCGTCTTTTAATTAATTTTTTGTAAAGCCGACCTAATACATTTTAACAAACCCCTTGATTGGTCGAACTGCAAATAACTGTGATTGATTTCGTTTTAGATTAACTAAAAAAATGTCCGATTTATTATAATATTTCAGTATTTTTTTAAGATAAGTAAATATTCCGCTTGCTGATTAACCTTTACGTTTATCTAAAATCAGTAACTTAATGAAAATAACTCTTGGACATTTTGACAAATTGCATACGAATATAAGAAAGACTTTGGTTGGTATCAGCAGGGAAAAGCGTGCAAATATTATGCAAAATATTTTTGTTTGCAATCAAGAATACATGCGATGCCTTGGTAATATTTCCTATATAATTTTCTGTAAAAAATGATTATACAATGAAAGAAAAAAGGCTTCACATGTACCTAGCAATTCCGTCTAGAGCTTTGTAAATTCTGATTATTTATTTTCTAAACGTGGTTTGTAAACTTATTGTATAAGACAAAAAATTTGCTTTTGTTCACCTTAATTATAAAATTTGGCAAAAAAATAGAAATGAATGTACCTAATCACTTAATATCCTGTTATGTGCAAAAATTTCGAAAAAACCAATTAATCCAATCAAATAAATCCGGTAGGGCAACTAAATACACAAGCTATAGTAATGTGGGTTGCATTTACAATCGACCGCAGATTTTAATATTTTCTGGTATATTTTGTTAATCTAAATAGAATCCTGCGCATCAATTGTATTGCTCCTCGTTCCTTTTCCTATTTTTCTTATCCTGGACGGCTCGTAGCAAGGATTGAAGGTACCATGGCCATTTTGAGGATTCAGTTCAAGTCTGGTCGCCTCCAAGATTTAGCGTTATATTTTATATATTAATAAACGTCCTTCTTTTCTGGGATTTATCTCGGGGGTACCATAAGTTGTGACCTGCCGTTGTGTAGTTGTTTGTGCGATCACAATATCGACGTCTGTCGGATTTGTCGGTTTGAATGTCAGCCTGTTGGTCAGCCATGTGATCTTTTAGTTTTTCTTTTTTGGGTAATTTTCATTCAAGTTCCTCCTAATAGTGTCGTCCTTCTTGGTCAGGCAAATCGCAGTAAATTTCAACCAAGAACCGCAGTTTATGTGTAAGTGTTTAAATTTGTTCGTTTGGTGCTTTATTCCTTTTTTCCTTTCAGGGTTTTTTTACTTAGACATTTACTCTTTCAGGGTTTCTTTTTTTATTCTATAATAATTAGTGAATATAATTGCAGTTTCCAGTTTAATTGAATATTATGTTTTGCAGTTTAATATTTCTTTATACCCTTGCATAGTATTAGGTTTTTTTTCATATAGCAATAAGTTACCACATATTTTGTGTTTTCAAATTTGTGTGTCGGATCAGGGGTTGCATGAACACGTAAAACTGGGTTAATTTAAGAATATAAGGGAGTATTTGACATCTAGAAATATTCAGGGGCTAAACATTGATTTAAACCACAATTTTTTTGAATGTATTTATTAACCTGAATAAATTGTTATAAAATTTATAAAACATTATCTTTCCTTCCTCGGCATATGCTGTGTGAAAATGTGTGAAAATTATAACCAAATTTTTCATTTCAAAGCTCAAGGAACTCGAGCTAGATTATGCAGAGGGCCGATTCATGGAAGAGAGTTATGGAAGTGGCGCACTCAAAAATAAATTTTTGTTACAATAATCTGCTTCCATTCATTATCAATTAATATCCCAGCTTAACTTCAACGTATTACAAAAATTGGAACATAAATGTTAATTCTGCTCTTCTTTACTAATTATTTTACTTTCTTATTAGCAATATATCTATATTCTTTTTATTTTTTTTTTTTATTGTAACAATCCTGTAAAGATGCTGGATGCTAGGAGATGTTACTGGTAATTAATAATACGCTGAAAAAAATGTAAAAGTATATAAAAAATCGACAAAAAAATCATTTAAATAAACAGAAATTGCTTGACTAGCAAATAAACCAATTAAAATGAAATGGATGTTTTATTTTTATTTCTGGGATTAATGTTATTATGACAAAGTGACGAATGCAAGATGTGCTTTGGCAATAGAGCCGGTCGCATATATCGAATCTGCAAATGCATGAAACTCGGTCTTGTTAATTTTTATAGTGTATTCTTTTCTAATTTTTACAGTGTAAATGCTAGACTTTAGTTGCAGGCGTAGAGGAGACTCACATGTCTACGGTTTACAATGGTTATTTTCCAAGGCATTCTGTAGGTTTTCAGCTGCAACTAGGAATTTTTTACCGTCATGTTGGTAGCTTAGGCAAAGAAGGAGTATCTTCGTTCTGGGAATGGTATGAACCAAAAAAAGAAGTACGTTCTTTCGTTTACATAGAAAACGGTCATACTCGGCACTATATAAAGTAAAATTTTCTTCTGGAAAATACCATCCGAATTGGAATTAACGTAATAATGTGGTGCAAACTGCAAATGTGTAAAATTCTTATGCGTCTACAGTTTACGTGTTAATTTCATTGGCTCTATAAGCACATATTATACCAATTACTGCCTATAGAGGCCAAACTATTACTTCCATAGATTTTACGTCTACAGATTACGTATACGCGAGCTGGTCTGAGAATAGTGATTACATATTTAAGGCTAATATGTGTTGTATGTTACATCGGTACTATTTTCATACATAAAGAACCAATCCCAGTTTGAACCCAATCATAAGTCATATATTAATTGATAGGGTGGTATTCACAAAGTACGAAACAAAAAGATTTAATTGCCTAATTGAAATGTGGCGAACGTACGGACCTTATCCTTCTTCATGTTCCTCTTCCTGATCGGAGGTCTCTAATACTACAAAAATGTAGTCAGCTGCTCTTGCGTACACTTGGACGTCTTTGTCAAGGTATTGGATATATCACAGATATCATGAGTATCATCAGATACACACAGCACCTAACTGTGCAAGATCCATTTTTGCAAGAGCAGTAATATTTTGAATGCCTTGAGGTCCTTCAGATCCATTACGTTTTGTCAAAACGTACACATAATAGCGGGTACAATTGACGTGCTTGGATTGTATTCAGGTTTGGCAAGCGTTATGTACGCCTATGTCATAGCTAGCGAGATTTGTCGTCTCAACATCACGACTTACTTATAGTATAAAATAGTGCTCGTTAGTAGTCACATGCTCTCCATATCAGACTATTTTCCAAAAAAAAAAAGAAGAGTTCATAGTGGACTTTATCGCGAACAGTAGCTTCTTCGGGGTGACCCCATATCAGTGGTTGGTTTACCACAACTGGTACATTCGCCGCTCGTTAATCTTCTCCCCCAGGGCGAACTCTAGAGGCTTGCCACTGTCCTACTAACCAAATCCAAATTTCTCCGACATGATGGTATAAATCGCATCCAGGAACTTAGCTGGGTTAATTAACTATCTATTCGAGACATATTTCAATGTGTTCATCCTTTCGTGGTTTTATTCGTATAACTTATATTGTATTAAAACCAATAGTATTAAGTTCACACATATATCATAACAAAATATCAAGCAACAGATGTAAAGAGTAGCCTGCAATTCTAAACCCTGCCGGCCAGCGTGGATGATGCCTCTATGCCTGTATGTTCTGTGGCTATTCGTGCCACAATAGAGAGTGCTTGCTACATTTCTCTACTGTGTCCATACGTGAGTTGCTTTCAGCTGTGACATTTTTGGAAGAATACGTTCACCTGTTGACTGGCGTTTTGATTATAAGGGCACTTAATAGTATAATAATTATGTCTATCATATTTAGTTCATAGTTGAAATGTTTTGTTTACTAAGCTCTAAGTTTATTTTTGGATATACGAACCGACAGAGTAATATATTTCAAAGTTTAGTGAAACATGTTTATTTAGATCTGTCTTAAAAGTTATTTATTTAAATTTTAGCACAATTTGCTAAATGAGTAAACAACTAATGTGGACTCTATGTATTTTGAATACTGAACTGAACCAGCCAACTAGGTACCTGCCGAATACAATTTAGATCATTATTTGTATTTAACGGATTGATGTTTTTTTAAATATTCTGTAAGTAAAAAATTATTTTGCCATGACTTATAGCCATTGCGAATGTATAATTGAATTTTTTCCGCGATCTAGGTTTGAATAAATGTTATCCGATATTCCTGATCAGCAGAAAAAAATGTATACAAGTTAGCTTAATTTTATACGTTAAGTTATTCTATTTAATTTCTTTTATAAACAAAATAAAAATGTTACTTTATTTTAAAAACTTTCGAAGAACCTCTTGAGATGTCAATATTGAACAAGGAACATAAAAGTCAAAAATTAAATGATGATACTTGAAAATAAACACATAATAAAGTACAAAAATAAACAGAAACCTGATGAAGAAGGCCTCATATGATACAGAAACAAATTTATAAATAAATTCTCTGCTTTATATCTCACCATATGGTTTTTTAATCATCATTCAAACTGAACGCCAACATTATCGTAAATCTAAAATCTACGAAATATAGATCAGATGGATTTATTCACACTCTTCTACCAAGTTAGGGAAATGGCTTTAATATTTTAGCAGTTGGACTGTATTTATGCGTGTACATAAATAACGGCCCAATTTAATATTTAAAGCTGCAGCCAAATTATGCATTTCAAAGCAGCGATATAAACCCGAAATAGAATAAGAACATGTAAACTCAGGAAGGCATAAAATGCTTTTATCAATGGTACTTAATGTTAAAGAATCATTTTCCGTTGCTCAGCATACTATTTATATCATCAGCTTAAACGGAATTCGACCACCACCTTATTAATATATATACACAGTGGGATAAAAAGTGTGGCAAGAATTCACTACTGTCTTTAGTCCAAATTTTGTAGATATTGCATAAGAAAATTTGTGAATAAAATGATATCTTTGAATCATTTTAATTGTGGAATTTTAAAAACAAAATCACAAAATTATAAAAGATAGAACTTTAGTTGAGTATGTACAAGTCCGGTAGATATATAGGATCAGCCATTTTTCTCCTAAACTACTCTAGGTAAAAGAAAACATTAAGAGCAAACTTTAATTTGTTGTGCAGAATTCGAAATTATAATTGAATTTCTTCGAATGTACAGCATACTATAACTTTATTTTTTTAAATAAGATGCAATTTTTTTTGCTGATTCTGATAAATGTTCTAAATTCATTTTATTTCAAATAATTTTGCAATTTACATTCGGGAATTTTTTTATCTAAGATATTAAAATTCGCAAATGTACGAACATTTTATTTAATTAAATGTTGTAAATGCCTACCACTAATCTCCATCCAAGAAAGGCTTAACCAACATTTTGTAGGGTTTCAGGAATTATCTTGCAACACACTTCCATTATTCTTGGCGTAAATCTTCTAAAAAATTTGATTTGATGGCAAAAATTTTGTTTTTAAATGTGCCCTAAAAAATACTATAAAGGAGTCCTCAGCCATATATTCCCTTTGCTCCCTCGTTGAATTTTTCTGATCTTCTAATCAAGGTCAGAATGTCACTCAGTACGAGGAAGCTCATATTCTCCCTTAGAAGTGCCTCAGTACAGAAGATACTATGCCTCAGGCTCCCGAAAGCCTCACACTGCCCAGAATAGGGTAAGACTTTTCTTCATAACTCCCACGTCATGGGCATCCCTCCTCAACACCTATCAATAATAAGCCTCCCAAGTCTACAGTGGCCTGTCAAAACTCCAGTTAAAAGATTCAGTGTCTTCTGACTCCAGCACAGTAACCAAGCTGATTTCAACTTCTTTGGCCCCATCAGAAAATCTCTGTTGAACCTCCCATGCTTCGTCAATGTCTCGTGGGCTCACTTACTGAGGGTCGTTGTAATCTGTCTTCTTGTGATTCTAATATAGGCTCAGGTTCGAGGCAGATCTCCTTGGCTCCAAGTCTAGTCAATTCATCGACCTTCTCGTTATCTGCAACCCCAGTATGTCTCGAAATACACGCTAGTCTTACTCGTTTATGTAATAGAAAAGTTTTTAGACTGGCTCATTAATAGTTGGAAAAGTTTTGTTGGGTAAGGGTTCCTATTTTGATGAAGTAGTTTTTCTCAAAATAAGGACCCTCATCCAACAAAACTTTTTCCAATTACTCATTTATGTCTGTCTAGCTCGTCTAGAGCATCTTCGCACTCCTGAGTGAGCACATCGCATTTAGAGCCTGGCTGTCGGAATAGATGTATACAGTCTGCTCTGCACCGTTTCTCACCTCATCCTTACCTACCATCGCTAGGATGATGTAAACCTTCAATCCTAGAGCAAAGCTATCCTGCACTCATATGTCTTGCATATTGGTCGAGAATCGTCTGTATAGCACACCAGAGGATCCGTGGAAGTCTATTCTCACTTCATTCCACTCCTCCCTACTGGGAAAGATGAGAGTGTATTTCCTTTTCAACCTTAGCTCATCTTTTGCTTCTCACCTTTATATCAGATATGTCGGTTTCCCTAAGTCCAGAAAATGCTACGTGATCTTAATTTATACCTGAACATCATCAGTTCCTAGAATCCCACATTCTCAGATAGACCACCATAGCATCCCTCTTTACCCACGAGGAAGCAGCTGTGGCGTTGTTCTTATTGCAGCAGTGATCCCTAGGTAAGTTTGTCTCTAGGTTTTTGCCAGCTTTAGAGAAGTGATCGCTCTATCTACGCCCGGCCACCAGACCACAGATCCGTACTGTATCCTTAGTTTAAAGACCGCCATGTATAGCCAATGTAGTAACTGTTGGTTGATGTCCCAGTCCCTACCTACTGCTCGGCGCAATTGACAGAAGGTTACCATCGACTTTTTGCGAACTGCGACTTTCATGACAGTTTATCATCTAAGGTCACTCCCAGGTATCTGTCCTTCTGCGTGAGCGCAAGATATTTACAGTACATGACTGGAACTCTAATATCCTCTACTTTTGTTTACTTAGTGGAAAGGATCATCTCAGTCTTGGTGCAGTTGACTAAAAAACCTATTCTGCCGCACCATCTCTCTATTATTTTATAGGCTACCTGCATTCTGTTGCAAACGATGTTTCGAAGAGGACCGGGCACTAGGATCAGCCCATCGTGCACATATGCCGATGCATAGAATCCTTCCGATGTTAGGCACTCCATGACACCACCCATTATTAGACATCATACATGTATATACAGCTGTCTCGTGGACAACCTCCCCTTACCCCGACGTCCAATTGGCAGTCCCATAAGGCAGCACTAATTCGTTCGCAGATTTCACCCATTTGACCAGTACTGGAGCAGTCCTTCTATTCTGCAGGCCATCGCAAATAATAATAGTCCTTGCCTTATCAAAGGCTCCGTCAATATCGAAAAGCAATGGAGGGCCCTTTCTATCTTATGTACAACGGCGCATGGGGCTGTCTATGTGGACCTTCTTCGCCTATATGCATGCCAAATCTTATGGAGTGAGTCCAAAGAAGTAAGGTCGGGTGATATTGCAGACCAGTCGATGCACAACTTCTGTCAATTTAGTGATCGGCGAATTCTCTTTACATGTTCCGAATGGTTCTCATTGCTTTCAATAAATTCCTGCACGAGTTGTATCCGGAAGGACCTACTCCCGAGATCTCAGACAACTGTTTGGTGCTTAAAGCACATATTGTCTAATAACACAAAGCGCTTTCATTTGTTACAATACGATACAAAACTTTACACAGTAAAGAAAATCGAACGCCCTATAAAACGAAGTGTCCCTTGACCCCTACTCTAGGCCAAAACTGGTTTTTCATAAATGTCTGATGAACGGGTTCAGATGGACTTCCAATTTGGCACGTAGTAATATCAGTGACTGGTACTAACCCGTCTAAATAGTACTGCGATTCGACATAAAAAGTCAGTGGAGTACATCTAGAAGTTTGAGTACATAAATTAGTTGTCATCTTAGTAACAACAAGCAATATCCAAAAAGAAACTATCAAAGAGCCCATTAAAAAATACGTGAAAATGTGTGAATTTCCGTAATTGAGGGAATGCGGCGTTTCCAAGATATTTGACATTAAAACAATTTTATACTCCTAAAAAATGTAATTTTCAATACTGCAAATCTAAGAAATGAAGCCGAATTGGATATTTTGTAAAAGAGCTAATTTAACTTTGAAATAAATGGCATTCCTAGGCACTCATTCTTTATTAATATTCAAGAATGGCATTTCCAAAATTGAGAGTTGAAGAATTTAGTTCGCTTGAACACTTTGTTACTAATACTACCAGTAAATTGTCTTTTTTAATAGAATGACAATTGGATTTGATAAAATTATTAACAGACGTTGTTTGTTGCCTGAAGTTTTATTGTTACTGTTTTAGTTTATTTATTTAAAAGTTTCATTTGTGTGTTATTTGTTCGTTTGTTATTTTTTAATTAGTTCGTTATTTCCGTAGATATTTTTTAACTTTACTTACTTTATATAATATAAATTATATTTCGATGGTAGTAAACTAAACTTTTGCCAAATATGTAGATATGAATCTCTTACTGATGAGTGTTTTAGAAACGCTAGGTGTGCAGTGTGCTAGTGTTCGGAAAATTATCCTGGTAGACAAATTCCTGATAGGAAAATATTTCTTGCGGTTTGTCAGCGATTCGAGAAACTGTTTGCATGCCTAAACGGAATAAAGTCTGTCGACAAGCGGCATGTACCGACTGCACAAATGGAAGAAAATATCTTAAACTTATTGAACGAGACAGAAGTCATTACAAGGAGAACAGCACTAGCACTGCAGCTGGAAATAAAAAAAGAATGCAGTACACCATATTTCAAAGGAACAGCTTTTGCACTCTTACCATATACAACGTGTAAATGATGTTTTACCAGTGGACTGTGTTGCTCGACTAGACTTGAAGCCGAGGAACCCTGTCTGGGGCTTGAGCCTATGTTAGGCATTACAAGAAGTCAGGTCACAACAACCCTCAATGAGTGGGTCCACAAGACACTGAGGAAGCATTGGAGGACCAACAGGACCTGCAAGTAAACTCGAGATTTTGTAACAGGGACGAATAATTCGAGATCGGCGGAGCTACTGGGCCAGAGTCGAAAGACTCTAAATCTTTTAATCGGAGTTCTGATGGGCCACTGTAACTTTAGGTGACATATATCATTAATAGGTATTGAGGAAGACCCTACATGTCCAGAATGCCGGAGTAGTAAGGAAACATCTTACCACTTCCTGACACAATGTGAAGTATTTGGTCGCCTGAGACATAGCATCTTCGGTTCTGAGGCGCTTCTAAAGAAGATGAGCTCCCTCACATTAGGTGACATCCTGACCTTCATAAGAAGATCGAAAAGATTCGACGAAGGAGCAAGAGAAGTACATGGCTGAGGAGACAGCTGATAGTTAGTAAAAAGGGCCGTCTGTGGCCTACTTGCCAGGTGTCTCCCCCACTATTACCATTACCATGTTACTCGGCGTCGTTTCTGTATATGGATTTTGTGAAAAGAGACTTAGAGGCCAAAAAATTATGTTTGAAGTATATTATTTACAGACGAGTCGATATTTACTCGCGATGGTATTTTCAATTTCCATAATGAACATCTATGGATAGAAGTAAATCCGCATGCAATTCATGTTGGGTCATACCAATAAATTCTCCATTAATATTTTGGCTGGGATTATAGGATATTGTCTTATAGGACCTGCCTCAATGATTAAATGATGAGTCAAATCGAATAAAAATGACATCTTTATTGTTATGAGAATGTAATGTTCTGTACAACGAAGAGCTGGGATGTGGTTAATACACGATAGTGCTCCGCTACAAATTGCGGTTAATGTGAGATTTCTAAATAATAGTTTTTCTAGACGTTGGATAGGATGTGGCAACTATGCTCCAGTTGCTTGGCCTGCTAAATTCCCATATTTAAATCCTGTGGATTTATTATTTTCGGGAGCATTGAAATCAGAACCCATCACTATTATTTTCTAAAATACAGAGTATTGAAAAGTATATTTTGCAGGAGTAAAAAATTGTTTAATGTTAAGTATCTCACAAGCGGTACATTATATCTGGAAAATAACACCTACCTTTTCAAGCATTTTTTTTATGGACTTTTTTGAAAGTTGCTTTCATTTTTTGAGATTGCTTGTCGTTATCAATATAACAACTAATTTATGTACTCAAACTCCTAAATTTAAGCCACAGTACTGAGCAGACGGTTCGGATCAGTCACTGATACATGTGCCAAATTGAGAGTCTCTATATGAACTCATTCATGAGATACTTATGGAAAGCCGGTTTAATCTAGAGCCTTTGAGACCCTGTATTTCAGAAAGGAGTTCGTTTTCAGAATATTGTTACAAAACAATGTCATATTACTTTTCAATTGACTCCCGTGATTTGGTCAGGAGGTTCGGGTCACCTTATACCGTTTTTTCATGTTTCCACACTACATAGGGAAGCAGCGTCTTTCAAACTCGTACATTCCGAGTAGATGCGAGAGCAATGATTGCATGCGCTGTTGCAAACTCCAGTCACATCTTTTTCTAGGGCAAATAGAAGCCTACCCCAGCTTGACCGAATGTTCCCTATGTAGTGTTTTAGGGATAAAAGCGCGGTATATTAAAATTAGTATCTTATAATGGGTCTTTTTAAAAACTTTTTTTTATTGAAATTAAAAAATTTACAATAGCGAATTTAATGGAGTTGACTGAAGTTACACACAACACTGAGTTTACGATTAGAACTTTTATTTGTTGAATTTGAAATAAAAATAATTAAGATATAAATTTTGAGCAAAACTAACTATACATCAGTTCTAAAGAATATGTACACTTCAGTTAGATTACTAAATATTGAGCTGATATTTATTATAATTGCTGATGTTCGCTCATTAATGGCATTTTGTGTCAGCGTTTTGAATACTGTATTTCTACACCATGTAGGAAAAGTAGTCATGATATTAGGGGTTGATTATAATAACATGTTTAATATATGAAATATCTATAACAGCACTACCTCAAAGAGTCGAATTATGTTAAATTGCTAGACTACTAATTCGCACTAATTAGTGCGGTATGTGCTTTCCATTGGCCTTCGGCAAAAGAGCCATGCTTTATATTAAATATATGTTTCTGCTTTCAGAATAAATTAATAATAATTAGTAAATTAATTTTTTTAATTAAATTAATATAACCAGAGGTTATTTACGTTACCAATGTTTAACATGGATTAACTTTTTAACACGACATCCCTAATTTGATAAATTATGCCGTCCCTTACTAAAAGACGGACGATCGTCGCTCTTTCAGGACCGAATTTAAGACTACTTTATGTGTTTCACAACACTATGTTACTATGTGTTTCACAATACTTCAACTGTATTAGGTACTTTGTATTCACTTACATATAATGATTTCCTTGTCTTTGGTATTCAAAGAATGTCTTGGGCTAGGAGGGATCAAGGAACAACCAAGATGCTTTCCACTGTCATTAGAGATGCTTACATGCAGCCATAGTGATAGACGCAGAGAATATAGACTAGTTAATTACTCGCATAGACATTGACGATCAGTTGAACTGGTGACCTGGTTGTGTATGCGTCGCGAGTAAGTATTAAAAATAATGACTTCAGGTTCACAAAGACCTTTACGCTCTACAACTTATATTTGTAAGCATATAAGCAACGTGACGGTACAACGTATGTAACGTAAAGATGATGTCGACACCTACTTCCCACAGGAAAAAAACCTTTAAAGTGTTCAGAACACCTACGAAGTAAAGGTACAAATATTCCACTAAATGTATTGAATAAAGAAGAGTTGGAAATTTTGGAAAATATATGTACCAAATGTGATTTACAGACAAGACAAGAGAGAGAGTCAAAAATTAATAATGAATAGCTTAAAACAAATTAAATTATGCTGTTTGCGACGAAAGTTAACGGTAGTCGCGTCAGTAATTTGATGTTACCCAAGTGATTGTTGGGAAGTACTGGCGTGTTATTATTCGAAATTGGAGTAAAAAATACTTTTGTTGAGAAGTGATTCAGAAAAATTTAGTTGAGGGTAACCCTCATGGGGGTTAAAAAAGAGTGTGTTCCAAAATCAAAAAACATGGACACCGAAAGGAAAATTCACCATTTATCTGTATATGAACAGGACAAAAAGGGGTTGAAATAAAAATTAGAGGTCCTTATATTTGGGTGTGTTTGACATCACACTTCAGCTGCAACCTATTGTAAACACGTTGGGGAACATGACTAACGGCAGTTTGGTACTATCATCAGCATTTTCAAAGAATAATAGTTATTTACGTAACAGGACCGGATAGTGACTCTTTACTGGGCGAGCTGGCTGTTTCCAGGGCGAGCGCCAACGAGTCCTGGAAGCGGACGAGCACAGTGAAGACGCCTTCTGGGTGTGCCGCGTATTACATTTTTTCTGCAACCAGTTTTGCTATTCTCAAAATACTTTTTAACTTGAAATCTTTTGTAAACAAAATTCATAAAATTCAACTAACAGATTACTATTATCTAGAGTGCTTAATTAGATACCTACCCTATTGTTGTCAACCAAAAGTTACATAAGAGACCGGAAATGACTATACCGATCCATTGTGCCACATTACCAGGCTAGACCAATAGATTTTTTTTACTCAAAAAATTTACCAAAAACAGAATAATACTTATATTTTGCAGTTAAATCGTTGTGAATGAACGCCTATGCTCACAAATATTTCTATAAACTTGTGACTGAAAAAGGAGATACTGTAATTTATAAAAACATACCATTATACAGGAAAGTATTCGTTCATTCGTAGAAAATTCTTCATTATTAATAGAAGAGTCTTTAAAACTCGTTCTTAATATACAAAATTAACTAAAAACTCTAGATGATGCCCCCATAGAGTGTGTAAGTGGCGTGATATGAAATGTTATGTTTTATTAATCTCTGTTTCAATGAAGAACGTTTTGCAAGTAATTTGGAAAGTTTCAAGTTTGAAAATATTTCTTTGGTAGATGTTAAAAGATTATTTTCGCCGCCACACCGTTGGACAATTGTAGTCATTATTAATTCAACCCCCAAATCAAACCATGGTTGACGCCGCTGCTCTCTTACTAGTCCTTTATCTATCTTATGAGTACTCTTACCTCTCTCGAACACCATCGTTTTGTTAGTGATCTCAGATTTTTGGTTATAATTTTCGCAGGAACTACTCAACAGATATTGTGCTGATAATGAGTACTATCACAAACAAACAATACCCTTAATACTACTCCATGTCGTAGCAACTCATCCCTTTATCGTGAAGATTCAAAACCCGATGCAACTCTAAGGGCCACAGTGGCGCTGACTTTATATCGTGTTGAACTCGATAGGGAAAATAAAACAGCGGATATTGAGACCAGTAGTTGGAAGCGTAAACAGATCAGCGACAAAAAACAGTCTCGTCCGTCTTCTAGTGACCTGCGTATCAGCTTAAGATGCACAAGCTGTGTAATCTGAGGGGAGAATTGTGTAGACGGTCCCTTGTCTATATGATGTTAGACAAGTAAAAAAAATCTTTACTCTTCGACAAAGGAGAGGTTCGAATTTGCAGTTTGAGGGTAGCTCATCTCCAGGCATCAGTGATTGGCCTTGGTAACAGAAATAGGTCGATGTTAATAAATTATTAGAAAAATAAGTTTAATGAGAAATTAAAAATATTTTCGTACATCAACAAATTTCCTCGATTCGGTGCTGATCAATTCAACGATTTAATTATCATGTATGTTTGCATTATTTATTTGCTTCTGTTTAGTAAATAACGTATAATAAGTGGTACCAAAGTTTCAATTGTTTAGGATTTCATGCACACGTAATTGTGAACAAACTGATTTTAATTTTATAAAAATCATGCACTTGATATAAATTTCTAATAGTCACCCCCAAATGTTTGCCTTAGAACCTAGTTAGCGTTAAAGCTTTCTTAACTATCGTTTAATTGGAATATAATGCTGGGAATAATATTAAGAATGACTCAAAGAGATTTCGACGCTATTAAAAATAATGTAATATACAATATTTTGTCCTTCAATTTTAAAGATGAAATACTGTTGAAAATTTTGTGTTATCCTGAAAAACTGTAAATAATGTATAAAATAATCACTCTTTATTGGTAAAAATGTTCATAATAGGCTAGACTGTTAAAAACTTTTACCGATATATTTTGATTTTTATACTAATAATAAGACTTGTTACACATTTCTCTGAAAACACAGTTGCTTTCCAAAAATGCAACTAGATTTTCGCCTATATTAATAATCGTCATAAAAATTAACAATTATTAGTTTATTCTCTCTCTTTTGGATGAAAAGAGCTTCAGGATAACATGAAACGTTTTACAATATTAGGCCATTATAGGGGTTAACATGCTGACATGGATAACTGAGCTCTCTATTGCTAGCTCAGTTAACTTCCGTGCTCGCATGTTAAACCCTATATATCGGTATTATAATGTAATATACTATAACATACATATCATAAAACCAATGAGACCAAAATTTATTCAATTAATTTATACTGCTCAGAGCAAATAGGTAAGTGATTATATCACTCGCCTAGTTATCATCAGAAATAGGAAAAACTTATGACATGACGTAAATAACAGGGTCGCACACACTTTACACACCAGCTCCAAACCATTAGGAGCCAACTCAAGAAAATCCCTAATCCACTCGTGTATTGTTTCTCTGATTTCCTCTCCATTTTGTAGTCTATAAAAGCCCTACTCTAAATAGAAAATATAGTCTATATTGTAAATAAAAACACTAACCAGAACGTCTCGTCTATATCGTAAATAAAAACTGTCTTTACACTCCCTCTTATACGTACACCACAAATAAATAATTTGTCAAACTGAATTCGTCAGTACGGGAGAGTCACAGCTCCTTGCGAATTTGACCAACGGAAAAACGCTTGCCCACTTGCTGTTTATAAGGACGCATCTGACCTCACCCTAATGTACCCAATATTACTCATATGACGTTCAGATAAAACATTAACTACAGTGTTAATAAAGGTTTAATAAAAATTAAAACACCAAGGTATTCCAATATAGATGAGATTAATTTACAAATAGGAATAAATACTAAAAGTAATACCCAAATACTAGATGCCAAAGTCGTAATTCTCTCACTTTATTTAATAAAATTAAAAGAGGATTACTACTTTGGTATGTT
Organism: Rhamnusium bicolor; assembly: GCA_029963845.1. NCBI lineage: Eukaryota > Metazoa > Arthropoda > Insecta > Coleoptera > Cerambycidae > Rhamnusium > Rhamnusium bicolor. The sequence goes on along the minus strand of JANEYF010004825.1, from coordinate 888,430 downwards.
GTATTTAGTTATTGCTTTAGTATTTATCTGTGTGTGTTTTACTTCCTTTTACTAAAATTAATATATTTCGAACACTAGTTTCCGATTATTGTAAATCTGTGTGAAAAACTTTCATTTACTTGCATTCTTTTTACTACAAATGAAAAATATGACGTGTTTATAGACATTTTTTACTTTAAATTTCACGGCGGTGGAGGACCCCATATTTCTACCGATTTGACATGAAAAAAACTTAATGTCTAAGGTGACTGTCAGAAATTAGAGTTGCTTTTTATTTGCTATTATATCCGTGTAATGCAAAATAAAATAGGGCGGTTAACTCTGTCTCTGGCATGTCATAAACTTTCCCTATATCTAATTATCATAGTTGTCAAATATACAGACACTACTTTGTCAATTGTATCACCGCGCGTTGAAAATTAAGTAAAAATGGATTCAGCTCATGCGGGATACGTTTCATCGTTAGAATTGAACGATGTCATTGAAAATAAAATACACCAAAGAATACCAAGAAAGCAAAAGAATACGCCTGGCGCCAATGTATGGACTTCTAGTAAAATACAGTGAGAATATGACCTGTACCCAAGTTCAGATACTCCTACCTCAGAAGAAAATATCAAATTACAAAAGCATTGGAAAAAAAAACTCGGGAGGATTTTCAGAACAAGTTTTATTTTACAGCAGCCAAACAATCAGCCTGGCAAGGAAATGAAAATGTAAATGCGAAACTTCTTTCCTTTAGTAATGAGAAGGGCAAATTTGGCAATTCAATGAATATAATGGTAATTTTTACGAATCAATTCAAGGTGGATCCAAATCTTACACGAGAAGCGAGTGGCTGATACGGAATGAGGTAGGTGATATTTGTCGTCTGTTTATTCCATGAATGTAAAATGTCCAAAACATATAACATCCGACCGCTTGTTCTTGACCCCATACCAAAATATAATACAAATTATAGTGTCGGCTGGTAAAAAAATACATATATTAGAATAAATTCCATATCAAATTGGACACAAGAAAAAACAAAAAAAGTAGCAGAGCTAACAAAATATCCAAATGCGTTTTTCAAAATTGCTGATAAATCGTAAAATTACCATGTTAAAATTAATTAATTTATTAATTATTTTTTTTGTTTTAAGTTATTATACTTTTGTGTTCATATAAATCACTCAATAAAAAATTTTCGAACTTCAAATTTCGTATGATTAAATTTTGCACGGCAAGTTATTTACAAAGTTTTGTTTTTATAGCAAATATTTCGTACATAATAAATTTTATAAAATTTTAATTTTATAAAATGCTCTGGAAATCCGAGCCCTAGGTAAATTCTTAGGATTCCAAGATTTTGTAAATTTAATTGTGTAGGAAAAATAACAGTGTGGCATTACCTTTCATGCTTTCGAACTTATGTGGGATAAATTCGCTTACATTACTAATAAGAACACCAACCAAAAAAAAAAAAACCAGTCGACAAGTACATCAATAGTGGGAGCAATTCCGAACAAACTGGAATAAATTTTAATCTTTTTTTTTTTAAGACTCGGAAAAGATATACAAAATTTGCACCCTTTGCCCGGATTTAGCGGCCACTTTAAAAAAGCGCCAAAAACCCTAAATAGTGAATGTTCATGAGCAAAAACAGGCTGAAGAAGAGTATTCCAACAAAATAAATTCTTGCCTACATTTTTCTTATACATTTGCTTGTTTCGAATCCATAGGAGTCGAAATTTTTTTTTTTTCAGGCATTTACTATATATTTTTTTATTATTGATGTTTGTCGGTACAAAACTTCCTTTTTGGTACTATATACGATTTATATTGTTTAGGTAAAGAAATTATGTAGCTTACTATGTACTCGTTTCCACACCAGTTAGAGGTAGAGAACTCGGCCGCTTTTTTTTAAACTGGTATCCTCAAGAGACCTAATCCACTATGCCAACTTTGCTAACTTCAAGTTTCTTTTGAAGCTGACGGCTTATCAAATTTTCTTCTTCTTTTTAATGTCAATGGTTGTTCAACATAAGCCTCAATATTATCCTGACTCTTAACAACATCGGTCTCATAATCCGGATTTTGCTGATAATCTTAGGAATATTCTATTACGTTTTCTATTTCGATATCTAAGTCCTTGTCGTCGTCTACTTCGTCCACATCCACAGTAATCGAACAAGATTTGCCCTGGCAGAAACCACACATTAAACAGCAATGCAAATCAGCTTTGCGACAGCTACAACATTGCAACCTTTGGCACATTTGCAAGATATGAGTTTTAGTAATTCTTGAGGGGCGCGTCTTGAGAGTGGGGATCAGCATCAACACAATCTTTGAATTTCTCCATCCCTAGTCGAAAGCTAATTTTTCGTTTCCATATCATTGTTGAATTTGGTAGTATATAGAGAACGAATGAAAGCCAGCTGCGTCTTTGATTGGTGGTAATGATGCTATTTAGTAAACTTTTGGTAATAGATTGCATGAAACAGTGGTGTCTCTATGTTATTTTTCAATGACTCGCAGTTTTTGCTTCATACAGAAGAAGAATAGATTGTTCTCTCACTTTCTCTATTTCGTCTGGATACGCATTTGGGTATATGAAAATCTGAAAGCCCTCTGTAAGTCTTTCTCTCTCTGTAGAAGTTTAACAAACTTCATTTTCCCCTGCCTGCATAGTGTGAAAGTAGTATAGTAGCAACTAAATGCGCGTAGAAACAAAATGTTGCCCCTAATTGGAGTATCCAAATTGATATTATGGAGTGCATACGTCCTGCTCTGAGACTTTACCTTGCCTGGCATCAGAAAATAAATGTTAGAGACAGACTCATTCAGGACTGTAAGAATGACCAATAATAATTCAGTGCCGTTAGAATGCCCAGCTTTCAACGTCTATAACCTTGAAACAGGCAGTCGCACGTCAAAAATGTATGAAACTATTTTTGTAGATAATTTACTCTTCTTTGATTTTGATAACTATACTTTGCACTTTAAAGCTGATGTTAACCGAGATATATACAAATAATGAAAAGAAAAAAATAATTTCTTTTTTTTTCCTTTTTTTCAAGATGGCGGCCAAATCCAAGCTTTTCAAGGGGTGTAATTTTAAAAGGTGTTTTTTGACACCAATTCAAACCGATTAAAATTAATTCCAGCTTATCCGGAATTGCTTCCACTAACAGCCATTCTAAACGACTTGTCGACTGGTCTATACAAACATTGCTATTTTTTTTTTCAGAAAAAGCGCTTAAAATTCAACAAGAAGACGTAAAATCTACAGTTTATAATAACTAACCTTTTCGATATATCTTTGACTGCATTTGTGCATATTTTTGAGACACCTGTACCAAGTCATTAACTTTTATGAGTTGGCGCGGTGATGTAGTAAACGGATCTTAACATCTCAAATATCTTACGCAAGCTTGACTGTTTAATCAATAAATTTGATACTTATTTAGTCTCCAGTGTGGTCCAGAGTTCGACGGCTCAATTACAGTGGCATAGCTAATAATATTAGGTGGAACAACATGTTATAAGAGAATAATGTAAATTTTTGTGGAAGCCTTCGCTTAACTTTGTTACATGAACGATGTTTCTTCATGCTTAATCAGCGCGCCTTTTTCAAGTATACCGAAAATAATGAGATTTCTAGCTTCTTAGAAAAGGAGTTAAATGTATTTCTTTCCGTGTGTGCCCGGAGCAAATACCATTAAGCAGCAGCGTTAAGTTGCCACATATATTATACAAATTCAAGAGAATCATATTTCTTGGCCTTACCGATATTTAATTATTGTTTGTTTAAACTAAACGATCCGCTGTATGCAGGATTTTGTAAATTATAGTGCAATGCAATAAAAAAACAGAAAAACCAAGCTGTAAATTTAAATTGTTTGTTGACTTCAAAGGACAATTGATTTGCAGAAATTGTAATAAAGGCGACTTGAGATATTTATCTATTTTCTTTAATGTATGCGAATATTGGGATCTCAATAAAGGAAATCGGTATGTATTTACCTACGCCTAGGGATATTTCCCTAGGCGTTTTTGTTGTAATTGCTGCAATTGCCCTTAAATTCAAAATTTTAGTGCACTTTTCTCTCTTATATCTTGTATTGAACTATACTTATTTTTAAACCAATATAATTCAAGAGAGTTCATTTTAATTAAAGTCCCAAGTAACTTTATTAGAACTAGTTGAGATTTTATTGTTCAAAACTATAATAATAGTCGAGCTGTAGAATTAGAGCTTTTAGTGTGTGTTGGCTGAAATATTATTTATTTAGGAGCAGAAATATACAATTATCATTGTGGATCCACAGAGTTTCAATTAAATACGGCGAAGTTATTTAACAGTATAACGTATAACCCACAGAAGGCATAGCATTATATTTTGGCAAGTAGTTGTCAATATAGAGGTCTGAGTGTTATATTATTATAATGAAAACAATTCGAGTTGTATAATTAATTTTAAATCGTGCCGTTTATTTTATCTGTCCCAAGCGGCATTTCAAAGAAATCCCTCGAAAATTGTGTTTTAAATAAATCTGTTTTATTTTGAAATGCCAAGAATTAATACGCTTGCAAGTGCAGTAATGCAGACTTTAGTGTAAATTATCATCAACGAGTGGAAGAGCAATGTTCAACCACAGCGAGTTGAAGAACAAAGTTCAAACACTTAATTTGCAGATAAACATAAATATTATTGACTATTTTAATTATTATCAACTTTAGGCGTACGTCTGAAAACAGTTTTGAAAGGGATAATTATTTTAAATATTATTTATTCAATTGTGATAAATATTGTCAAAAGTAAAGTTTGCTGTCTATTAGGATTTGAAGCTACGCCAACTCACCCAAGTAGTCGATACCCCTAGGTGAACATTTTGTATTACACATTATTTATTGAACATTAAACCGCGAATTTTAGTAAGATATTTGCGTGTTTATTTTCTATACGAATTACTTTTTATCTGCTATATTTAAACGGCGTCATTAATTACTTTAATTGACATTCACTCTGGAAATTGCAGCAGTCCAGTATGGTAATAGTGTTGAATTCATTTGTTGAATCGGTTTTTAATTTTGACAATTTTACTCGTAGCTAGTTCGCTGAGTTGATTAAAATAGAGGGGCAACAATGGTTAGTATTTAATTATTGATTTGTAATAAACTCAAGTTAGAGCTGTACTGCACTATAGATATAATAGCATGAGTTACATTTGTAAAAGACGACAAGATTTTCTTCTGCACTTCGCGCTTATAGAGATTACGCTTTAAAAAAATTAAAACTTAAATGTTACAAATAAGTTTTAGAATTTTAACAGCGGCGAATAATAGTTTACCTCAAACTGATCATTTAAGAAATTATTTATATATTTAAATTTAGTTTTAAAGAATTCCAATATTATAATTATTTTAACCCTTTATTTTCTATATTTAGAATTTTATTGTTTTATTCAATTAAGAGATTATTGTAGGTTAATGATTATTGTTTTTTTTATACAATTAGTTTCATGTTCTGCCATTCTTTTCCTGAGCATTATTCATCTGTCCAATATAAATTTGAGTGCATATAACATATGTAAGACTTCACATTCATCTTTTTTTCATTTTCGTTAATATATTGCTAATAAATGTTCTTTATTTGTTTTTTTTACTGTGACTTTTGTTTAGTTCATACGTTATTTCCTCAGTAGGTGAGCGACATATGTTAAAGTTTTATGTTTATCGTTTGTTTTAAACTTTTCCGGTTGATTTTAATAGATACAAGCTAAATTATTGTTCAAATCGGATCTATTTAATAATTTTATTAAACTTAATTCTTGGGTTTTTCTTTAAATAACAGAAGTTATAATGTAGTTAATAGACATTAAGCACTATCATTGGTGCATGTTATCACAAATATAAAGCTGTCGATGGTCGTAAGTGAGATTTTTATAGTCGAGGGATATAATCAGAACACAATATGGACATGAAGGAATGTTTTTGGTAAAAATATGTAACACGGAAGATTCCACAAATACTAGGGCATTACATTGCTATATGGCGAATTTTGCATCCAAGATGACATTATCGGATATTATTAAAACCGTCTAAATGATTTCTAGGTAATGCCATAATATGTAATGGTTGGGTGTTTGCAGAAACTGTTAAAAAAACAATCATTTAGGAACAATGAAAACACATAACATATTATTGCTAATGAATAGTTGCATTGTAAATCATTTTAATTTAAAATTCCACTTTGCCTTTCAACATGTTAACCACACAACCTGGGAGTTCTTCAAAAATATACTCATTACTTTGATAAGTATCACATAACGATGACTGACGGACCTTGTCTTAATAAACTGTAAATTGTAGAACAAATTTTACTGTAGTGTCATTATATAAATTAAAACGGGCTTTTTATTGATGCTGTCAGAGAAATATTAATCAAAAATTAATTAGAGTATATTTAATTATCTCGCTAATAAACAGAAAGAAATGACAGTATTTCTTAATTAAAACTTAGAAACAACACAGTAGTATCTACTTATAAATGATGCCCTGCTCTCCGTAATAATTTAATAACTCTAAAGATTGGTTCCGGAGAGCGAGAGAGACCCACCACAGAGGCATCCTGTATTAAATCCTACAATTGATATAATCATGCCCTTGTGAGATAATTTACTTGCGTAATAGCAAGCCCTAACTGCTAATTGAGAGAATATATTAAATTATCACCGTCTTGCAAACTATGGAGTTCTTCGTAAACACCTTAGTTGACATACTCATTATGCTGTTTGCAAATTGATTTCCGCATGTTAGTTACAATGTTTTTATTAACAGTTCCGTTCTGTTCAGCCTCAGATTTCGTAAAATGTCTTAACTTGTTTAGTAATTATTTTGCAATGAGAGGTAAAATTATAAAGTTTCATACTTTTATTATTTTTCCATCTTTTTCAGCACAAGTAAAATCTTGTAGTTTGGTTGCTTTTATTTTAAATATAGTCTTTCTATATATTATTTAAAAAATAAAAAGCCGTTTTAATTTTTTGTGATTTTTCACTCTATATACCCAAGGAGCACACTCTAGCAGATTTAGTGAACACAACTATAAAAATGCTGTGAAAACTTTGTGACAGCCTTATATTTGCTGTAAATCAAACTTTTTATTTAACTATATACTTTGCCTTCAAATTTTAGTCTAGAAAGTTGTTGTTGCAACTGCAATTCACAGCCAACTTGGCTTTGCAACACCCCCCGTCCAATTGCTGGCATAAAACAATAAGCTGGGGGTTGTACTTATTGACCGGTAGCTCAGTGAGCAGGTCGTGAAAAAGGGCATAGATTAATTTGAGTTCTCACCAAAATCTAGTCTGGGCGCCAGGACTTTTGCAAGTACCAATAATTAAAAGTTTACTTTAATAGATAAACATAACGTTAAAACTTGAATTCTGTTGGGAAGGAAGTTGAATAAAAATATATTATTTAATAAAAAGTATCATAATATATATGCACAATATTTACAGTGGCTCAGATGGCCTCTTTTAGTCAAAAAAAATTTAGAGGTGGTTGAAGACCAACAACTAACCACACAAAAAGTGATGTTAGTGAAAGAGAAAAAAAATGAAAAATAAAGTGACTGATCTCTTACAAATTTCTTCTGACCAAATATAAATGTTTACTGGGGACGACGATCTTACGTAACTTCCAATGGGTTAGTCCAGCGAAGAATCCACCAACGGCTACACTCTTAATGGGTTCGGTGTCAGTTTGACTCACCACTGTCAGTACTGCAGTTACCCTTGAGAAAAAATGCCAGTTGTATAAAATATCATTTTCCTGCTCCACCCAGTATATAACGATGAGTTCGATCCACCAGTTATCCTCTTCTCTTGGTCCAGGTATTTACATAAAAAGGGGAGAGTTTTATGAGATCAGTATTATAGGCAAAACAAAGTTAAAAGCTGTGACGTTTGAATTGTCCAGCTACGTAGACAAAATATGAGTTAACACAAATTTACAGAGTAAATTGCAAACTAAACAAACTAGGATCGGTATCATACAATATTTTAGGAAGTTGAAGACTTCAACTAACTTAAGTATCAATAAAAGTTATGTTAAATAGAAAAAAATACTAGTCCAACAAATAAACTAGGTGTAGCTACGATAATAAACAAAGTAAAATAGGTATTCACTAAATGTTAAGATATTTTTTTAATAAAAGAAGTTAGTTTTCAAGAAAATAGAATTTAGAATGTCTGTATACAGACAGACAACTAGAAAGATAACGTAAATAAATATTTGCTAAATATGAAACAATATGATAGTTTTCAACTTGAAGGTAACGTTAAATTAAATTATTTATTAGTTCCTCGGAGAGAGGGAATAATGAATTGCAGATAAAGTTGAAGTTGACTATATGTTTACTGTTGATAATCAAAAGTTAATCAATTGCCAGATAACTAGGCAGGTATCTTTGCCAGAGAACTAGGCAAGGCTCCACTAGAGCAGCGCTCCTGACTAAATACTAAGTAAACGTTTAAGTAAGCATTCGATATTTTAAATTTAGAAAAACCTTACGTTACTGAGGTCTGGTTGATAACTATACGCACTGGTATAAAATAATCCACCACAAAACAAATGCACCACATTAGATAATTATCACAAAGGTTATAAACAAATAGGTTTGGTCCAACAAGGTGTACTAATCTCCAAATGTTACCAGTCACCACTGTTCAGAGCGCTACCAACATAGCTAAGTGACCTAAAACATCAACAGACAAAGACAGAAAACAACTAACTACGATACAAAATGGCGACATCCGTTGCCTAGTAAAACTAAAATTTACAATAACCGAAAGTTTGTTTAAATTAGCACACGAACTTATTACAATATCACGAGGGATATTAGATAAATTACCACCAAGGCACGATAAATCGATACTAATCAATATTAATGATGGCTGTTCCAAAGAACAACCAAGGTGAACTGATCACTGAAAAGCAAATTCGCCCAAGGCGTAAATTAAGATAATTACGGTACAATATTATTGTGAAAATTACCTCAAAGGTACTTTAAATCAATATAGCAACTTTTTAAATAATGGTGATCATAAAATCAAATGATAATGCCAGAAAACATATAAATGTTACCAAACCGCTGAACTAGAGATGGTTTCCATCAGAACGCTACACTAGTAAGAAGGAAGTAGCACCGTAGTATTCTGCTACCTAAACTCAATTATAGTTTGGAAAGGGACAAACATTTGAGAGTTGATTTTATAATTTTATAGAGTAGTTCTCCCTCCCTTATATTCTAACAACTTGTTCAAAGTAAAAAACTGGTTTTTTTTTCGTTATACCCACGGATAGTTTCAGCCAGATTATTTTTTCCCTTGTAGATACTGTCGTCAGGCTCCCTGCCTTCATTTCAGGTTCGACTGATAGGACCGTAAGACATTCGACAAAATTGTATAGGACCAAAGTTATAAAGGACAAAATTCTCCAAAAAAAGTCCACGCCGATATACAATGTGTCCCACTTTTCAAGGAGCCACCCTCATATCTCGCTCATCTGATATCCGAATATTTTGAAATTTTGGTGGTCAATATATACCCATAAAGTGAGTGTTTAGACGCAACCACATTTGATTATAGTCAGAGGCGGCCGATTCTAAGATGGAAAAAGTGGGTCGATTTTTCAAAAAGAAGTAAGCGATTATTTTAGAAAAAAAATAGTAAGATATTCTTAATTAGTATCTTTAGAAACCCCTTTGTACAAGATTACATCGTTGTGGGTCCAAAGGTGTTTGAGATATTGGCCGTCAAAAGAACAATTTTTTTCAACTGAAAATAATTTTTATCTGTAAAACGGATTCTTAAATGAAAAAAATGTATTGTTTATTTTTTGTTCAAAATAATGTATTGTACTAGTACGAAATGATTTTAAAACAAAATAATAATTATTATTATTATTGAAGATTATTTGTTAGAAAAATTAGAATTTTTGCATTATTAAAGAAATAATTATTTTGTTGTAAAATCATTTTATACTAGTACAATACATTATTCTAAACAAAAAAATAAAGAATAAATTTTTTTCATTTGAGAATCCGTTTTGCAGATAAAAATTATTTTATGTTGAAAAAAATTGTTTTTTGACGGCCTATATCTCAAACACCTTTGAACCCACAACCATGTAATATTGTACAAAGGGATTTCTAAAGGTGCTGATTAAGAATATCTTACTAGGTTTTTTCTAAAATAATAGCTAACACATTTTTTTTTTTTTTGAAAAATCGACCCTCTTTTTCATTCTAGAATCGGACGCATGTGACTATAATCAAATGTGGTTACGTCTAACCACTTACTTTATAGGTATATACTCACCACCACAATTTCAAAATATTTGGATATCAGATGAGCAAGATATGAGGGTGGCTCCATGAAAAGTGGGACACATTGTATATTTATCTTTTATAGTTTAGCTATGAGCAGCGCTCAAAGTTGTGTAATCAAAACCCGTGGCATGCGGGAGCGACTGTATTGGCACTCGTAGTTTAAATCATTATGTACATTTTACAACTATTCGAACGAGTCCAAAAAATTTATGGATGGTCTACGCATTTGTGGAGAAATTTTCTGTATTGAAAAAAAAAACGACTAAAAATTCAAATTTTGACAGGATGCACTGAGCCGTCAAAACAAATCTCAATAATTAGTACCACATATTAGTACAGCTTGCATTGTGTTCAATTGTGTCAAATGCTTTTTGAGAGTCACTCGTGTAAAAGATTTACTTTTACACGTCTATAATATATAAAATGTTATTTTCTGTGTGCAATGCATATAATAATAAACACATTTTGTATTTTCATATTTGTTCTGATGCCTCAAAAATTTCTTTCTGTTCAATAAGATGTTTATACCTGTATATTTTTTTATTGATATTGTATTAGTAAATAAAAAAATAAACAACAGCAACATTTATAATTCAGGTAATATTCCTATTGACAAAGGCCACGCCAGATACCAAAGTGAAAAAGTCTTTGGTTAAGACCATCTTTTAGTCCATCGGGCCACATACTATCAATACCTATGTTTTTGCATTATCTGTGAGAGTATTTAAAAATGCTATGTGCATTTGAAACAAAACTTGTCCGAAAGTACCATCGAATGCACGTGGCTTACTAGTAAGCTCAAATATGCCTCCTCAAGGATACACATGGCGCTTAACTTGCTAAAAACGACCGGTTTTACATGTTTTTTTCTTTGTTCCATTTTGAAACGGGGATATTTTATTGTGGCTGTGATATTAAATCTATTATTCAGTTAATGTCATTAATTGATATTCTATGGTGATGCAAATCATTGCGCAAGACACTCGACTGCGATTTTCAATGAAAGAAATCCTAACAAACATGTGTCACACATACGTTTTGAAATTATTTGCAAAATTTACAGAAATATGATCTATGGGAAACAAATAAAGAACCGAGCCTAGAGTCTTGAACGAAGGAGCTCAGATTGAAGGCATTTTGTTATCAATCCCACAAGTTCATTTTGCCAGGTATCTGCTATAACTTTCATGTCTCATGAGGTGGTTCGCAAGGCCCTAAAATTGTATAAAATTCCTTCCTATAAAATGCAAGTCCATCTTGAACAATAGAACACTAGTATGAACTATTTTTAAAGAGCATTCAGACAAGAAAAAGAAAAGTGAAATTGAACAACTGGTGACCTAAATTTAATGAAAGAATCGTTGACCGCCATTTTTAAGTGGCCGCCATCTTGAAATAATACCCATTTCTGTAGTGTTCTTTTATGCAGATAATCATTCAAAATATTTATGCAAAAACCTCAATCCATTATTAATTTGGTTTAAAGCAAATATCTAAAATTCAATATTAATAAAAATTTTTAATTGTTGACACGGTTAGAATAAAAATATTTCTTTCCTTGAAAGTAAATAAATCAGGCTGAAAGAAAAATTAAAAAAAGTAGAGATTTTTCATTTTAATTATTATTTTATTTTTCATAAACATACGGATAAGAAAGTTCACATGACAATTCTAAGCTATTTCAATTTTACTAAAATTTGTATATACCTTTATATCTACAAAGATTCGAGAGATGCAGAAGCAATAATTATTGAATACACATAAATTGGGTCATTTCGCTAATATTTACTGCCCAGAAATTCTCATTAAATTTATGACATGTTACACCCTGTATATCATTAAATTTAAAAAAAAAATTATCTTCAAATACAAGCATTTGCCGAAAAACTATAATAAAAATATAAACATCGCATAAAAGTATATGTGACACATCGTGACATCACTATCAGATATTTAATCATATCGTACAGACTTTTATTAACATCAAAGCTTAATTTGATTAAATTATTTCTTTAATCATGTCGATTAAGTAAATACCATATGTTTTGTTTAATTTTGTTTCGTAATGACCCGGTTTTAGTAAATATGTATCTGGCAATACCAACCACGTACATCACGTCAATAATTTGAAGTTGAAAGGAAATGTAATCAAAATATACAAGATTTTATCCTATTCAAGTATTCATATAAGTATATAGTTATGCAGTTTTATTGAGTGAATACGAATGTAGATGATATCCAGCGCTATTAATGTGCATCTCTTTCAAAACGTTCGAGTGGTCGGAACAAAAGCATATTATTCAATAGACAAGTTTGTGAAACACAGCACAGTTTTCTTCATTAACTTTTAGTTATACTGCACTGGAGTTTTCCATAGTAACCAATGCAATTGTTTATTTTGTTCAGTCTATCTTGAATATGTCTGTTGTAATCAAGAGTTATTCCACATGTGATTCGTAAACCGATAAATATATTTCTGTAATATCTTAAATCACATTTACTCTGGCATTTTTATATGACTAAACAGCAGTTCATCAATTTTAAAAGAATAATAGCCAAAATATGATATCTAAAGGCAAGATCACTTATTTAACATCAGCGTATTTACCCAAGGTTATTCACAAATTTTCTAATTTTGAATTTTTCATCATTTTCGATAATGCTTTCATGTGAACAAAATCCTATTCTTTACAAAAGTACGTAAATGGGTCAGATTTAACGATATCTATCTCTTCAGATAAACGAGAAGGTAACCATAATGGTAATGGTGCGGGAGGCTGATGCCTGGCAAGTAGGCCGAGGACGCGCCCTTAACTATCTTCTTTTGATCTCTTGTTGCCTTTCCGATATTCTAATGAAGGTCAAGATGTCACTCATTGAGAGTGAGCTCATATCCTTCCTTAGAAGCGCCTCAGTATCGAAGATTCTATGCCACAGGCGCCGAAATGCTTCATATAATATCAGGAAGTAGTAAAACGTTTCCTCATAACTCCTGCATCCTGAGCATGTGGGATCTTCCTCAACACCTATCAATAATAGATGTCTCCTAAGTCTGCAGTGGCCTGTCAGAACCCCCATTAAAAGATTCAAGAGTCTTTCGACTGCGTCCTAGTAATCAGGCCGATCTCGACTTTTCGGCCCCGTCACAAAATATGGCGCTTACCTACAAGCCCTGTTGATCCACCAATGATTCTTTAGTGTTTTGTGGATCCATTTATTGAGAGCTGTAGTGAACTGTCTTCTCGTGATGCCCAGTATACAGATCGAGCCAAATTCAATTTTGGTATCTTACATCCAACAATGAGTGCGAAGAAGACAATACAATGCTGGTAATTGTAAGCATAAAATAAGAATAGCATTGTGGTGCCTTCCTCACGCTCATTGTCCATGGTAAGATACCAAAACGAAAATGTGCTCAATCGGTATGATGATCAGGGCCGAGGCAAGGCTCTTCGGCTCCAACTCTAGCCAATTCAACGGCCTTCACATTACCTAGAACCCCGGTATGTCCCGCAATCCACACTAATCTTACTTCTTTGTACCTGACAAGCCCCTCTCAACAAGAGCTGATCTCATTCTGGGGAAGCACACCACTTTTAGAGCAACCTGGCTCTCAGAGCAGATGTATACCATCTGTTTCTCACAATTCCTTACCTCTTCCTTACCTGCCATCGCTAGAATGGCATAGATCTCTGTTTGAAAGACTGTGATGTACGATCCTAGAGAAAAGCTATCCTGCATTTCTTTGCCTTTCAGATAAATTCCCGTCCCGGAGGATAATCTGACGGCCACACGAGAACCGTCTGTGTAGCACACCAAAGAGTCCCAGAGGAAGTCAATTCTCCCTCCATCTACTCCTTCCTACTGAGACGAGTGAGAGTATATTTCCTTTCTAATTCAGCTGGTACTTCGCTTCTTTCACTTTCAGGGCAGATTTGGGTATTTTCGTCCCCACCAATCCAGCAATTGCTACGTGACTTTCAGCTCTACTTACCAGCTCCCAGAATCCCTCATTCTTAGATAGGTCATCATAGCCTTCCTCGTTATCCAGGAGGCAGACCGGTTGGCAGGCCTAACAGAACTTCCACAGCAACTGTTGGTGTCGCCCATATTGCGCCAGTGAAATAAGTGAAATAAGTGAGATACTATTGATGAGCTTTAAATTTAGGACACCCTGTATTGTAAACGGTATAGTATAAATTGTTTGGCTCATGGTACATTTAAGTGAGGGAAATTCCCGGGGTATTAAAAATTGTACTCATATGATATTATTACCATATTATAAACTAAAAAAAAAAACAAATTGACACATGGCATGGTAGAAAAATTATGTTATAATAATGACATCTTGCAATTCAAGATGTAAGAAATTTATGAAATACTGAAAATAATAGAATAGATTAGAAAGTTATATATTTTCTTTAAATGTTCCTCTTAACAAGGTATGTTGTTTCTTATGTGTTTAAGGATTTGTTAGGTAACAAAACTTCAAATGTGAAAGTATTTCACATTTATTTATGGAAATAAAAGAGCAAGGAGGCAGTCTGAGATGGTAGTTAGTATGACATAGTTCATTGTTCTGAACGTTCAATGTTTGATAGTAATTGAGATTTATTTACGTATTCATTCAACCTATCTTTTAATATTTTTACCAATATTTTGTTTACAATACATATTAAAGAAATAGGTTTATGATTTGAAACAATGGTTTTTTCACTTTTTCATATACTGGTTTAACTACAGCTATATCCCTGATATAGAAATTTTATTTATGAGGTGTACCAATGGTTTTATTAGATACTGTTAAAATTAATTTTGCTTGTACACTGCGTTTGTTGTTTGTGATTTTTATTAAGTGCATAGTATTGATCATTATTGATTTGGACGTTCAACAGTGGATTCATTTACTGAAGATCTGACGTACTACGTGAATAATCGTTTCGGAAGTATCATAGTCGTAGGATTCTCTAGGTGACAAGAACTATGTAACGAGGCAGCAGGGAGCCCTTGTAAGTCTTTTTTATTTTGAGGTATTGTACTTGAGGGCTCCCGACTGTGGAATGGTAGCAATGACGACTGAGCGATCATCTTCCCTTATTCCCTCAACATTTCTGTAGTGAAATAAATGCTGGAGTATATTAGCTATGATGCACTTAATATTCATTTTTACTTCTTTATTTTACTGTTGAATAATTCATATTTATTGTAGTTTTGTTAGATCGTATTATACTTACAATTTATTTTAAAATAAATTGTAACGTTTAAAAAACAAAAAGTCCTTCATTTTCCGGTGGTGACAACTAAATTTAAGTACTATAAAAGCATTTTTTTAGTTAAATAAAGTACATGTTAATATGTTAGTAAAATTCACTGAATCACTATTGTGAGTTTTAAAAAGGATGCTACTTGTTCATTTCCATAAAATAATATTTTATATAAGCAGTTAATTTAATTCAACGAAAGTGGAGGGTAAAGTACATAAGTATAATGTTATTCTTAGAGAAACTGTAACAAATGTCGCATTTTAGAAGTGTTTTAGATATAGCAGTAACCGTGTTAAAATATTTGTTAACCGTATCTAGAGCTCTTTATCTGACAAAAAGGGGGTGAAAGCAAACTCGCTCCGAGATAACGGAATTAAAGTGCCACCACTTCCACAAAAGTTTTACAAATATATTTAGTGAAGATGGATAAATTAATATGGGGTAAAATGGAGTTTATCCTTTCCGTAAATGAAAATATTAAAAAATATATGTATGGAAACTTGTTTGCTAATAAATTTTAAGAAAAAGATAATAATAAATCAAGACAAATGATTTTATCGACACCAGGAGATGAGTCAGTATATACAGGGTGAGCCAAACTCGATCTTTATCTCGAAAATGGTTGAGAACATTTAAAAAATTCAAAATGAGGTGATTATATCCTTAACTGTGCTAATAATTTTTTTAAAAGATTTTTCAAAACGATATTGGACGTCGTCGCTATTTACAGTTTTTCCTCAGAAATAGCCTTTTCATTTGTTCTCTGTTCGAAAGATTATGTTTTGCTAGTAATAACGTTAATATTTCGAAAAAAATTATGATATAGGTCGAGCTATGACCTATAAGTTTGATCAAGTTATCTATGACGCAACTGAAGGAAAAATTATGTCCATGACATTTCTATATTGTCATTAATTCTGGTTACTGAGTACAAGTGACAAAATTAGCAGCATTTCCATGAAGATATCCGGATCGAGATGTCCCATGTCGCAAAATATTTAAAAGATTAGAAAATAATTTATAAGTAATACGGATGCGTTTTGTCAGAGAAAAAAGCAAGAGTATAAAAAAAATGGGCATTTACTGATGTGGAAGTTGCAGAAGGTTTAAACTTTTTCGAATGTCGTCGAGTGTAGTCAAATTTTGAATTGTAGTCAATTTGAGTTCACATTAGAAACATTTTTTGAAACTCATTGTGAATACGCAAAAAAAAATCGGTCATGAATTTTAAGTTCAAAGGCACGGAAGTGTACACACTAGAAACACAATTTTAAGATAGATTAGTGACTTTCGTGCTTGTGCAAGTTATGCTTCAAAATTCTCCAGTACTACTCTTGCGGTCCGTACTCCTCAGAATATTTATCGAATTAAAATTGCTGTTCAACAAAGTCTGGCGCATTAAATCGTAAAACATTATCAAGCCTTAAATATTTCGAATACATGTCATTTTCACAGCGTATTTTAAAACACAATGCTTACTTTGAATTTTTAGACATTTTTAATGCCAATGAAAACGTACTGATAAATGTTTCTACTGTAAACACACGTGGATTTAAAAGAAAATGCGCCATCAGTTTGTAAATTGCGGAGATTACTGAACACTTTTGATGAATATAACATAATTGTCACTTATTTGTTAATTTCATCACTTGTAAAAACTTGTAAAACAGAGTGTGCCACTGTTATATATATGTATATAGTGGAATGTGATAGGGAATCGAACCCAGCACCCGAGGGTGAGTTGCAAGTGTTCTTACCATTCTATCACAGAATCATAGATAATGTACTATCTCATATCCAAAATGTCCAGAATGTATTTATTGATTTCATCTATTTTTGCGTGTCCAATCCTTCTATATAATGCTGTATTTTTTATTATGTTATAATTCGACAACATAGTGTAAATTTTGGAATGTTGTGTTTATCATGTTTCTCAACATTCCATGCCGCCAAAGGAATCATTTCTATTAAGGTACTTATTATGATATTTTCGTGTGATTAACGAAAATTTCAAAACAGCCACCGTTCGACGATTCTAACATACATTACTTGATGTTACCGTAGATAGCATAGTACTGTTGTTTTTGCAAATATTAATCTGAATTATTTTCTGAAAGCAAATGAATTAGAAAAACAAAAACAAGACAGTATAAACTTGGAGGGATCAAAACTTGATTAAATATATTTTTCGCGATAAATACTTTTTTAACGAACAGTTCGATCTATGCTTATTAAAATCTTCTTACCGTAATTAAGCAAAGATTTACAATTAATGGTACTATATACAACAGACAGATCACAAAACGACGAAGTAAATAAGCCAAACTCAAACAGGCTATAAAAAGATCAAACAAAGGAATTGTTTTCCGTTCTTTAAATTAAAACCCCGTTTTCAAATAAACCTTCTGTAAAAAAAACATTTCGTTAATCTCGGAAAAGACACAGATCAGCTTAACTTTGGAGTTTATTTTTAATAGAATTTTCCACATTGTTTAATATGTTTTTCGTTACGAGGAATTAATCTGAGGGGAAAATTAATTTATAAGGAAAGCCTTAATGATATATACGTACGTAGCAGTTATATAAATACTAATTTTCATCAACAGAGGTAAAGAGGAATTCTTTTATCAAAATATAATAAAACAAAAGAAAAAAGAACGCGAAATTGTTATATGTAATATCGCGTGACTTTTGCAGTCTATATCTAAAAATTTGGTGAACAACACGGATGTGTAAAAATAACCTAATTTTCCGTTCCAAAAAAATGATACGAGCTTTTTTTGAATGTGTAAATATCATGTAGCAAGAGTTGAGGCAAGTAGTCAGCCTATAATTCCTCTGGTCGGAAAAATCTCTATTTTTGGAGGTAGGCACAGTACATCCTTCGACAAACCAGTTCAGATTCTGCTCCTCGTTCAGCCAAGAGTTGAAAACTCGCGCCAGATGTCGGTGAAAGGAAGGAAGGAAATTTCTTCCATCATGCCGTCTAGACCTAGAGCAACGAAGTTCTTAGTATAAATAATAACCTGTTGGACTTCCTCCGTACTGAAGGCAAGACAGACTTTCTCTGGCTCCTGGAAGTGTTTCTGGCACAGAGGCTCGAACTGTGCAATTGCTGGAATGTTGCTATTGAATGGACGTGTTGTTTCGTACAGTCTCTTCTAGAACATTTTGACAATTTCTACAACAGGCAGATTGGAGGGATCGGTATGTAACAACATGTTTTGTTTCATACTTCTCACCCATATTTTTATCGTTTCATAAACGCTTGATTTTTATCTATACACTGTTGCTCGACATCACTGTTAGATTTATAGTGTGGTGTCTTATATCGGCTGATATGCGTCAGATTTTTAGGGTAAAAGATTTAACCATTATTATATAATCTACTACACTTTAGATCAGAGAAGCGTACTGTCTGACTTATCCTCGATCTTTTTTACATAGTCCTTAGCTTTCTCGACCCCATTTAAACTATTTATTTCTTGGAGTTGTAAACGGCACATTTAATCTGCCAGATGTCTTCATCTTCTGAGAGGTCCTCATCCATTCGAGCCAAGTCATGTGACTTTAGAGTATCCCTGATTTTAAGAGTTACCCTGGTTCTTAGGTTAACTTCGGTATACTCTATAAAGTGTTCCACGTCAGCTGCTATCTGTAGCGGTGAAGTGAGGCTGGTGGGGCTGGCACTTCTTGCTATTTACAAAGTATAAAATTTCGGTATATCTAAACGAGTGACAGCATCTCCTACAACAAAAACTTATAGGAGGTCATGATGTCTATTAATATTTCTTTGAAAAAATGTCAATTGGCAACTCCATTTTATGAATTTACAAAATAATTTGGAAACATGTTGATGGTGTATCGTTCAAGATCTATCGCTGTAATAGGATGAAATCTCAGCTCACTGCAGCTACCCAGTCAAGGATTATTTAAATAATCGTTTTGAAAATAAGTGGAAGAGCAGAGATTGACCTGGTAAATCCACAGTATTAACAAACCTGGATTTTTATTTACGAGGAATTTTATTAAAAATATTGTGCAAACACAATCAACTAAGAAAGAAAACATGAAAATACTAAATACAAAGACTTTTCGAAGAATTTTCGTGACTATTCTTTTTTTATTTAAAAATACCCAAATGGATATCACAGTGTTCAAATGTGAAGCTGCCATCACGATTATCTCGAAAACCATTATGTTAATCCAAATTAAGCCACAAACACTAAAACATACAGATGCATATTATACTAGACACGAATTTCGCCAGTCAAAATGATCATCAGAAAACGATTAACCATTATTTCATACATTTATGCTCTTTTATTGTCAGGAAACATTAATACAAATAATGTGACCACTTGTCGGATACATTGCTTTGATTGGCATTAATCCGAAACCCATATTGCATCAGAAAAAGCAGTTGAATTATTTTGTATATACATGTTGGAACTGAGCTATTCGGAAATAAAATCCACCTGCTAATATTAGTTTCGGTTGACCGGGTTTGGATTAAAACGTCAGACTGATTACTATGTAATATTGTCCTCCCTCTGTGTGCACTTAGTGTAGCTTTACAACTGTCGGGTGTACCATTACTAATTATAAAACGAAACCCATATCCAGCGGCCGTTCTACGACTTATTGTACCGTAAGCACGGCGAACTGCAATAATCTTGGAAATTTAATATCGTTTCTAAAAGGTCTCCTAAAATTTATTACTTTTCTTCAGAATATTTAATTTCCAAATAAGGCATACAAGTACACCAACTTCTCGAAGAGAAAATGCAAAGTATCAAATATTTATGGCACAATTTACCTTTTATGGAATTAATTTAAATGCCTTTTATCTTGCATGTAAATTTTTGTTTAACATATAAATGTGATAAGGGTTCATGCATATATTTTTATTAAAATTTCACTTCGGTTATTTCAATTCGCCTTGGCACTATTCATAATGCATACCTTTTTTACTTGGTTCAATTTGCCTCCGACACTTAAGTGTTGAAAATACATACAATGTTTTTCCTGCAACAAAATGCAGCAGGATTTACAGCAGTGTGCTCTTTGTTTTATAAAACTGTTGTTGCTGTTTCGATTTAAAATTATTTGTTTTAAACTGAGTAAGAAAGAACGTTGACAAGAAAATGGAGAATGCAACAGTTGAAATTATCCACCCCTAAATTTAGTCTTCTTTCAAGCAGCTTCGGCAAATACCTACCTACTAATATAAAAAATTGTTTACAAAAATATAGACAATTCTCTTGGTTATGAGGCATATGTTACACAAATAAATGTTTCATGATGGCTCACAGTTACCTAAAACCGACATTTATAAATCATTACTAGATTTCGGACATCGGCGAGTCATGATGTCAAATACAGGGCATGCGAAAGGAAATATTTGTTATTAATTTATATACCAATTAAAGTCAAATATTTTTTAAATTATTACTGCAAACTAATGTCTTTCAGTGGCTTACCTTGTAAGGTAGAAGTTCTAAAATTAACTTTTGGAGATAGTAAAGTGAAAGTATATTACTAGATATACTATCAAAGATCAAACACTACATTCGTCGCATCGATTTTAGTAAATTATCCTGTTTTTGGTCGACGTTCAAGTTGTTCTACAGCGAAAGGCATTCGTGAAAAGCTTGAGTGTGTAAATCCTAAACATTTTTGGACACTAGAATCGACAGTAGCTTCTTGAGCATTAGTAGTAGAAACTACTCTTTTAACATTCAATTTTAATGCGACTTTTTTATATCGTTTCTATAGTAACACGATGCGGGTTCAGACAAGTACCCCATTTTGTCAGTATAGGCTGCGGAGGTAGTGGCGTTCTAGTGCCTTTGAAACACGGCATAACATTCTATCTGCGAAAATAATGCAAACACTAATTCACAGTCTGCATTAGGGAGGTATATGATATACAGTATTGAAAAATATTTCATTAGAATGTCTACTTTCGGTGGATGCAAGAAGGATAAAAAATTGCAAAGTCATGTACGGAATAGAAATGGATATAATACCATCATTGTCGCCCTAACTACAATAAACCGTGTAAATTGGGCATGCCCTCGTTACTTCACAAACACAACATACATATTATAGAGGCAACAGCGATGTCTAAGTTCTTTTCCGTCGCGTACATATCTTTGCTTATTTTATCATTTATGCACACACCTGAAGCAGGCTCTCATTTTTAATATTTTTCAATATTGTATATGACTTGCATTAGGTAAGTACAGGATATTCGAATGTCTATGCAACTACACAAGGGGCCCCTTGCACTTGCCGGATTTTTAAAATTAATTCATGTATGTTCTAATACAGTCCTATTAAACATTAACAATTATCAAGTGTGGTTCAATAATTTCTACCTGGAAAATGTTTAAATTACTAATTGAACATCAGATGTTGTGAGAACGATATTCTATTGGCGCAACGTCACAGGCCACAATATCTCCAGGTGGTGAACGGTACGATACCTAGTTTCGAAGTCCGTAAAGAAGTAAGTTACCTCTTGACTTAGTCGAGGAGAGACGGAAGGGGAATGTAACGCGTCAAAGTGTATACCGTGTTGTGAATCATACGTTTGTTGTGTTCATTTTATAATCGATTTGTGCAGTTATTTGCAATTATTTTGATATTTTGCTTATTAGTTTTATTAGTTATGTGATATTATATAGGGGATGAGGTATGGACATCCGTTTAATTTCCTATATTCGATCAGTGAAGTTAAGCAGCACTGATCGAGTCCGGCAATTGGATGGATGAACGATAGCTCGTCTAACAGTCGGTAGGCTGTCAACAGACAATCCCGGGAAGGCCGCTAGCCTGATGCAGGCGGAGAGGCAAGCCCGAGTGGAGGGTCGAAGAGACCTACCCAGGAGGTTTGCTACTCTGCTAGCGGTGCAGGCAGGCAGGCCCAGGCGGTGGGTTAGTTGACAGTCGCGGACCGTGGTTCGGAGTCCACTCTAAACTGTAGGTCCCTAGGTAAAAAGGGCCCATTGTGGCCTACTTGCCTAGTAAAATAAGTAGCTACTACTACTACTACTATGTGATATTATATTCTTATAGACCCCTTTTTATAGTTTTTACATACTTTCTTGACATTTTAAGTGACATTTGGATTTTTATATAAAGGACAATATTTGGTTTAAATTGCATTTTATTTTGAGACGGTATGTACAATCAGATGAAGTATATTTATTTTGAGGAGAAAAACTATCCAGTTAATAATAAGTAATAGTTTTAAGTTGATTGAAACTATATGCAGTGTTGCTATTTGTAAGAGTAATGCTGAGAGGGCAAAGAAAAATGGAGAAAAAATATCATTTTTTTCGTTTCCTACTGCCATTTTAATTAGGAAAGAGTGGGTTAGAAGATGTTGAAGAAAAGAAAAAATTTAACCCCGATAATAAAAGACTGCAATAAACACGTTACAATTAATGATTTTTAATATGAAATGAAATCAAAATTGATTAACGTATTACCAAAAAAACTAAAAAAAAAACTGGAAGACAGTATAAAATTCATCTGCTGAAAAATAGTTTGTGGCTAATTTTATTATGTTTTAGCTATTCCATCACTTAATTTGTTGCTTGAAACTTTGACAAAAATGTCTAGCTCAACTGCAAGAGGTGAACGTGTTAAAACTAGAGAACGCAAAGAGATCGTTAAACAAATTTTAAGTCCATTATTGTCTATAGAAAATGTGGAAAACATTCCATCCACAATTAAAGGAAATCCCCAAGAAGATGCATATGAAGAATTACTAAATAATTATAATGTTTTCTTGCTAGAGAATAAAGAATTTAAGAAAAAAATCAAAGAAAACGAAAAACAGCTTGGAAAATTCTATTTCAAATTTGGCATACAGATGACGTATTCCCACCATAAATTCCATTGGTAAAAAGTTAAGAGGTAAGCTACTCCTTTACGAACTTTAACCTAGTTCATGCATTAATCAAGTATGGCTGGTCGTTTCCTAAAACTATTTTGTAGTTTCTGGTCTGTGATATTTATGCTGACATACAGACTTAATATTATATTGTAAAGACCTGCTGAAACTTTCCCAAACAGAAAACCGGAAATTTATACACCATGAAAAGTGAATTCTATTTCATTTTAAAATATTAATATATAAACTACTATACGATGCAAATGTATCGAACCCTCACTTTAGTCGCGAATATTTCAAAAGCGGTGAAGGCGAAAAAATTGAAAAAAGTATGTGTTTATTATGTTAAATCACACTGAAATTTTAATAACTTTGGCTAAAATGTTAAGAAGATTCCTTAATTTATACCAGTACTCACTTTTAGCGATAGTCTCGTCACATTAAACTTTAAGTGGTCATTTTTCGAAAATCACACGTATTAGGTTTATGTAAAATTTTCTAGTGGTATTCTTTTCACTTGCGATATTTATGGTGAAAGTGTGGGCTCAATACATTTGAATCGTATAGTAGTTTTATCGCAAAACGTATGATAAAATATAAAGAAGTTTTTAACACTAGCCAAATCCGGGGGGACGTCACACTAAAATTTTTCTTATAGCGACTGGAGATATTTAATGCCGTTCTGGTTCCTAAATTTTTGTTTATAGATAGAATCGAAACCCCCAAATTTATATACTAATTTTTTCTTTAATATAAAAAAGTTACTTTTGTTAGATACTTACAAGAATTTTATATACACACACTGTACGTATGTACTTTTAGAAAAAAATATTTTTGGACATTCCCTTACCGTTTTTAAGTAAGAACTATGAGTTTGCGATTGAAACCTATTTAAATAATAACATTTGCTAAAAATGAGTCTCACTCAATAGGAATAATTGACAACTTTGTATCTGATGATTTTCACTAGCACCCAGTAGACTCACAGAAAATCCACGATGGAAAATATAGTCATTAGTGCCCCAAAATAACATAAGAAAGTGAGTAGTTTGAATCCGAGGATCCCTGTTGTTACCGTGCCATATATAATTTACACATATTATTTTTTATTGCCTTTGCATATTTATATCTATTATTATTATTTTTTAATTACTCACGTCAAAAATATCTACGCATGCACCACGCAACTTGTTTTCGAAAACTTCTTTGGATCCCATGTTTAACTACACTTTTCTACATTTTCCGTTTCTTGGAACTTGGAGAAAAAATTTTCTGTCGTTTTTATTGAAATATTTTCTCATATCGATACGATGAACTAGTAATATGATGAAAATTTAGAAGAATTGATCATTATAATTACTTCACTAAAAATTTCATAACACAAATCACAAATAACACGACTTGCCTACGTTTAACAACGTGCTTTGCCTGCTTTCTGCACTAGCACTTGAGACGTGTGACGTCACCGCATCGACTTGTCCGGCCTGGAGTGTTTGCGCCAGATTATTTCAAAGTTTAATGTGGGATACCTTTGTAAAAGAAAAAATTAAAAAAAATTATTTACACACTGTTTTTTGTATAAAGTAAAGATTCCAAAAAATGCCAAAATTATATTTTGTGCATGAGACCTATTCGCAAACAAATTTATATTATTAAACGAAATTTGATTTATAATCGAATTAATTATTTTAGATATATAGAAGATTTTTAAATTACGTGATTAATGAAAATGCATAAACAAATTAGTTTTTATATGGATATACAAAAATTTATTCAATGTAACCAAATTCACATAATATAAACTTGCATTTCTTTCAAGGTTCCTGCAGACGGCACTTGAATGACTTGCCGATATCCGAGCTCTAATCATTACACTATCATTCTACATGGTATTGAACTGAAGTGTTACAAAGTGGTTGATCTCCCAACAAGTTCCATTCATAGATGGGGCTGGAAAATTTCCAGGGAGGGACAAAACAATATGCAGGATATTTTCTAGTGCAAAACAAAAAATAAAACCAAATTAAAAAAAATAAATGTGAATATGCTAACCCTTCAGTAGTGACGTGCGGTATGAGAGTCTGATGACAAATTATATTTGTTATGAATTTTGCCGTTTTCGGAATTCCAATCTCTCCTGCTCTATATCATATTATTGTAACATGGCCAGTATCAAGTCTGCACTAGCTAATTGCTGCTATCACATGCATGATAATTGTAATTCACATTTTCGGACTGATAGACACCGACGTCACCAGTAATGTGTAAAGTTTCATCAACAACCTATAAGTTGCAGATATAATTTATTCAAGTAATAATAGTTTATTTCAATATATTTTACATTATTTATGATGCTTTCTACGAAGGTGTAGAAGGGCCAAAATTTCTTTCTCGAAACGTTGAATTGCCACTGAGAAGACAATTTTCACTTCAAAGGGACACTTGCCACTTCGAAGTGACAATTCTCCTCACTTCAAAGTGACAATTGCCACTTCGAAGTACCAATTCTCACTTCGAAGGTACCCCCCGTGTTTAGTATATTTTAAGAAGAATATATCAAAACGGGATATCTAATATTTCCTGTCAGATCTGGCCCGGAAATTTTTCTTCGACAATGACGTCTTGCTTTTTTGATTTGGTTGATTATCTGACGGTCGGGTGATTTAGATATACATGGTGGGGCAATAGTGCGTCCGACTTCGATATCTCGAGTTCTATGATAGCTATAAACTTGATTTAAAAACATAAGTAAACTAGATAAAAAAGTCTATAACCGGAAATTGTTTTTGAATATACGAGGTGAATCAAGATGATCCTGCAGGGTCAAGTATCATTTTTTTGAAATAAAATGCCATGTATATTAGAACATTTTTTAAAACCTCATTGTGGCTTCCTGTCACTCCTATATTTTTATTGACTTTGTCCCAGTTCCAGTTGAAAAATATTGAGAAATTTCAGTTCAAATAGTTGTAAATTTAAAAATTATTTTTTGGCCACCCTGTATACTTTTGGGAACTGAAAATGGCTGAGTGTCATCACACAGATGTCTATATAACTGGTACTAACATATTGTTCTCTTAAAATCGATAATTCTGACTGTGGTGATTTTTTTTAATATACACGTATAAATGGCATAATTTCAACAAAAAAAAAATCATTACATCCAAGTGGTTGGGAGAGAGTCAATAATAATATTACAGGAGTGGAAGGAGGCCACAAATGGATTTTAAAAAATTTTCTGATATACATGGCATTCCATTAAAAAAATTTTACTTGTCCCTGTAGAATGGTCTTGGCTCACCGTGTATATTCAAAAATAATTTCCGGTTATAGCCTCTTTGTATAGTTTATTTATGTTTTAAATCAAGTTTCTCGCTATCATAGAACTTGACATATCGAAGTCGGACGTACTATTGCCCTACCCTGTATATTGTTCGGTATCAAATAAATCGGCTCGACGTCCAGAATTATAACATAACAAAATTTTTGTTATACGATTGAAAGATGACAATCAAAGTTTGATATTTGAATTTAAAGTATGTAGGTATGTTCTGTGGCTCGAAAAATGTTAGAATCAGCAATAAAATGTCAACATTCGGTCGTTCAAAATACGTGATATTGGGTATCAAATGAAGTCTCGACGTCTAAAATATTATTGAATGAAGAAAAATATTTATCACATTGCTCTGGAGATTTTGGTACAACGTGGTTACCGATTTTAAAAGAAGAATTAAATAAAATTGATATTGTATAATTTTTAAGTACATTCTATGTAAGTATATTACATAAACAAATAATATATGAGTCAAGTTTCACGCTTAACATATTCTAGAAAGAGACGAATAACTTTAAAAAAAGAAAAACGATTCGTTTTGCAAAACATTAGGGACTTGTATTATTATTTTTGTGTCTTTGACCAATCTTTTGACGTAAAGTAACGGGAGCACAGGTTTACTTTTCCAGTAACAAGTCCCAAAAAAAGAAAAGAAAAAAATAATTAATTAATTGTGTTGAAATTCAAATAAACTGAGTGTTCAGAGCTAGTTTTATTTTGTCGTGACACTCATTAACTTATTCGGGCTTAGTAGTGTCTCGACTTGCTACATCCCCACGCTCAGTAGTTTTGTGATCATACACCCTGCCCTCCAATGTAGGGGTTTGAGGAAAGAAAAAGGTAGCAGTTTTTAAGAATATAATAATGTAATATGTAACAATATGTGGTAAAAGAATTGTGAAATGTGTTTAATAGACAACTTTCCCGTCAGATGCATTATCTCTACTTACAAAAATTCTGGTGTAGATGTCCTGCTTTTAAGTATATTATATGCATAAATTTCCTTAAGGTTGTTAACTCTGGATAAGTACCCACCTAATAATGAATTAATAAGGATAATATTATTTAAAATGTACAATACTTAATTTAACAAAATATGTTTCAAACTTTGTGATATTTTTACAGATGCAGTGATACATAAGAAACATCTCATATAGCATTTTAATACGCTTTTATTAGCTTCACCTGTATGTTTGTTTGTAACCGACTCTTTGGACTCGATTTTGACCCACTTTAAACGGACAGATTTAATTGAAACTTTGTGCACTTACGAAGAACCGGTAACAATACAATAATTTGATAAGTTTATATCATTATCCTGATCAGGATCGCCAGAATTAAATAATTTCCTTTCCTCACGTACCTCTGCGTGAGAGCAAGAGGCTTAATACTGTAAGTAAATTCCGTGATTCTCAGTTCGGTCGTTGGCCGAGCGGGCTAAGGCACAAGTCTTAGTCGACTCGAAACGACGGACTCCTCGGGCGTGAGTTCAAATCCCATGGCTGAAAAAAAATATATTTTTTTTTTCAGAAGTATCTGTTGGATCGTAATATGTTATAATATCAGCATCAATAAGCAATATAAATATAGTTTAAAAAAACTAAAAAAACACGCTTTCATAGCACATCAAACTAGAAAGTGAAAAATAAATATAGTTTAAAAAAAACTAAAAAACACGCTTTTAAAGCACATCAAACTAAAAAGTGAAAAATAATTATTAATGCAAACTGAAAACAATAATGAACGAAAAATACTAGTATTATTGTGAAAAAAAGCGTGGGGCGCTTTGTACCATATTTTTCGTATATCGAGCAACCCACGCTTTTTTTCACAATAATACTAGTATTTTTCGTTCATTATTGTTTTCAGTTTATATTAATAATTATTTTTCACTTTTTTAGTTTGATGTGTTTTAAAAGCGTGTTTTTTAGTTTTTTTTAAACTATATTTATTTGTTAATAAGCTCATTGCTTTTTGAAATTCATATTAGAATATTTGAAGTGCTTAATATTATTTTATTGTCTATAAAATCTAGTTTTGGAACGGACATTAAATTAGGCGTCTATTATTACAACTATTGACGTCTAATTAACATAAAACTTGTTACAAATATCTACTTTACATCCTGCTGTTTTTCCTTAAATTTAGCTTGTGAAACTGGGTTTGCCCCTGCAGGAAAAATGGACCATAGAATTAAGCTTAACTATATTCAGAGTTTGTTTTTTATGCATTTTAACAGTATGTATCATTTTACTGCCAGCGAGCATAATGAATACTAATCCTATTTTATCCCTTGCATTTACCATAAAATCACGGTAAAATAATATATCACTCAATCGTCATTAATTTTTTTTCTTGATCATCCCAAACAGCATCTGTTTAAGCAGTAACACGTCACTAATCTCTCGACACCTTAACGATAATTTTACGCTCGACAAGTATTTCCTTCATCGTCTCCACCGATGTCTTTAACATATCAGTTGAGTAAATAGGAGGGTGAAACAAATACCTCCACTCTCTGGGGCCCTTAGGTGAGGTGCAGATCTTGTGAAGAGATGTAGAGCAAGTTTCCGTGGGGCGGATGACAGATCTATGTTGGGATGTAACGCGGTTATAGAGCTCTGTTAGAACGCATAGGGTGATCTGTCACCACTAAGTACTACAGAATGTGCGGCTTCTATCATGAATTTGTCTTTCTACAAGACGAGCGATTCAATATTTCTCGTGCTCTCATATATTTTTTCTTTACCTAAGTATAATCTATTTCTGGAAGCGCCCGTTCATATTTTATGGCTTTTTGTCATTAAAAGGATCATAACGTGCCAAGATGTACGGCGGTAATTTAGAGTACTTTATTTTTTATGACGGTGGATATTTAATTATTATACTTCCTCGGTTCCTCAATAAAGTGGATATATTACTTACATTATACATTAACTACTAACAATGACGCTTGAAGAATAACGAAATGTTAAGAATTTATGACTTTTTTAATTCTTCTTTCGACCTTTCTCCAAGAAATTGCCTGATAAAAGTATTTCAGGATAGTTTACAGAGTGTCTCCGAAAGGCCTATAGAAAATGCTACCACATATGCGCGAAACCAAAATAAAATGATTGAACCGAAGTTACCCATATGCAAGAGTATTTAAATCGCTTTCGAAGTTTTTAAGAAAATTGAACACAAAGTTATTTCACTTCAAATACACTGTTCGGTAATATAAGTGCAAATAATTTAAGAGGGCTAATCGAACCACTGTTTGTAAGGTAATTTTTCAAAATTTATTTCTTCCATACGGTTTGGTTAAATTACACCAAATTTGGAGGATCAGTAGTTGAAACTGTACTGGAGGGTACATGTATATCTATTTTAATTAATTTTCACTTTATGTAGGGAAAATTTATACTATAAATATAAGTGAAATTTGGACGTGATTAGCTCCTGAATTATGATATCAATCGGTAAAATTCGAGATAAAATTCATACATGTCGTCTAGAATGAATCTTCATAATTATGCTCAGCAAGTTTCAAACTCTTATTCCGTACTATTTGGTTAAAATTAATTTTCTAAATAAGTATCTTTGTCACTACAAATGGAGCAAGGAAGTGTTACCTCTATCGGGAATCGCGCCTCAATGAAGTCGGTGATTAAAACGTCCAGTGAAGGTATAGTCAAGAGCAAAATTATTCAGCGGCGCATGTATAAAAACTTTCTAGAGAGTGACACAGCTATCCGAAGCTTTTTCCCGACTAGGCCCCTTAAGGAAATTCTATGGTTCAACAGAGAGATAATAATAATAATAATGTTTTATTTTCCGAAGTCCGAGGACCCTCGATCATGGAGTGCATGTTTGGCAAAGTAGTACTGAGTATGGCATGTAATAATAAAAATAATAATAATAATGATAAATGGTCTTTATTTCAACATGGGTTTATTAAAGAAAGATCTACTGTCACAAATCTCTTTTGTATCGCACAATTTTTAGCTGAATCTATTGATTCTGGACTTCAGACTGATGTTTTATACACAGAATTCTCTAAAGCTTTTGACAGACTGGACCATGACATTTTCATTATGAAACTCCATGCTCATGGATTCTCACTGAATCTCCTAGACTTTTTTAAATCATATCTTGTTAATCGGAAGCAAAATGTTGAATGTTCTGACCACCAGTCTGTCCAGATTATAGCAACATCCGGTGTTCCACAGGAATCCAATCTGGGTCCCCTTCTTATTAACATCTTTATTAATGACACTGTTTGTGATTTGAAAGTAAACTGCTTATTGTATGCAGACGAAATGAAAATCTATTATAATATCAGAAGCATCGATGACTAAAAAGTTACAAAATGACTTAATAATTATAAATCATTGGTGCATTGTAAATAAATTACCCTTAAGCAAAATGTAATGTTATGTCCTTTTCCAATAAAACAGAACCAATTATTTTTGATTACTTGTTAAATAATTCTATTCTAAATAGACCCGAAACATTTCGAAATCTGGGTGTAACGTTCGAGAAAAAACTTTCATATGAACAATCTCATCTCTGCTTAGGTTTATTATCAGAAACTCTGCCGACTTCAACAATATCTGTACATTAAAATTGCTTTTTTTCTACATTAACGAGATCGCAAATTGATATGCGTCAATTTTATGGTGTCTCTCCTATGATATCCATATTCAAAATTTAGAGAAAGTTCAAAGAAAATTTCTGAAATATTTTTGTTTTAAAGAAGATGGAATCTATCCTCCAATTGGTTTTTCTCACCGATAGACTTTCTTTTGAAAGCCTATGGGATAGACGTGAAAAAACACAAGTAATCTTTTTGCACAACATATTACATAATGCGGTAGATTCTCCACAGATCATTACACTGTTGAATTTTCATGTGCCAAGTTCTCGTCACTGCATCGAACGTGTACTGCATATAATGACGTACAGGACTCCTTTGATATTTTCACTGCAATGTCGCCTCAATAAAAAAACTGAAAACTCTTAAAGTATGAAATTTTTATTATTTCTAACTATGTACTATCTTAATGGTAGGTTATATTCTTGATTGTTAAATTCGTCTGTAGTTCAAGTATTACGATGTGTTCCCTTTCTGTGATTAGATTCAATCTGTTGAACAGCTGTACTGTAACGAAGTGGTTTTTCCGTTACTAGTTTTCTATTGTAGTCAGACCTAAATGGGTTTTTCATTCATTTTGGTACACCCTGTATATGATAACTTATGTTAATATTTCTTTTAAAACCGTTTTGAATCAAAGTTAAATTTATTTGGCAAGTCCAGTATTTGGAATAACAATTATTTCTCTAATATAATTGTTTCAAATCAGTTTCTTTTCAGGGTAATCTTAGTTTGTTTATTATTCTAATGATAAATCGTTTATTGTGTTTGTACTCAATCAAGTAAGGGGAAAGTAGCTTAATTGAATTTAGTTTGATTTCAAAGCAAGATGAAATTTATTCATAGTAAATAAATATGTTAGAATTGGTTTAATAATTTACCGAATAAGGTATTATGTGATTTATTTTTAAATATTAGTACTTGACAGTTTTAAATTTTTTTTTTTTCGGAAATATACTTTAAAAATTTTGAGAAAGCGATTCCCAGCCTTGAAATATTTTATAAACATTTGTTTATATGAATTACCGTAAGGAATTTATTTGAATATGATGCGCCAAGATATGCTGAAATGACGTTTGCCACGGACAGCGGTCGACTCTCTTGCGCGTTGCACAGATCCCCGCCATTCTGTGACCGGCGTTTGTATATAAATTGAATCACCCGGCTCGAAAGAATCGCTTGTTCTCCAGTGAGTGCTCCAGCAATAAGCACTCAGTTCCCGACCTCTAGTGCACTCCGAAGTCAGGTAGTGGTAAGCATATTCTGACTGCTTCACTACTTTTATTTGTATTTCCGTTGTTTTACTGTTTGTGTCCGAATTTACCGTTGTAGTATTTTGTCCGAAGTGCCTGTTATCCGAATAAGTCAGAGACATTTGGGAAATTTCGCGATTCATTAATAAAGTTGGGTTATCCATTCAACGACAAGCATCGGAATTATTCGGTTGTCATTTTATTTGGTATTGACCTAAAGATAGAACTTTTAATCCCCGATCTGTGGAAAGAGTCCCATCTTAGTCGTGTTGCAATAAAGTACCGGTGAAATCTTTAATTCTCGATCTGTGGAAAGGATTTCATTAGGTGCACGCGAAGTTGCACAAGTGAGGTCAATGCTCGATCTGTGGAAAGAATCTCACCAGGTGCTCCGGGAAGTAATGCTTAAACCATTCCGTCCGATACTCGTGTTCACTATAACTAATTTGTATCGAAAGTAAGCTTGAAGCTGATTTGATAACCTATTGCTCTAATCTTTCATTAACTAATGAAAGTTAACTTTAAGTATCTCCAGTCACTCACGCATATCTCTAGTTTAAAAGTTTAAAGGACAGATTACAATTGAAAGCTCGAGTTAGTAAAACTGAACTTCTGTGCTGTATAGTTAGACAAGCATCGGGAATATTCGGTTGTTTTTTTTTATTTAATATTATCGTAAAGATAGGACTTTTAATCCTCGATCTATGGAAAGAGTCCCATCTCAGTCATAAATGCAACAAAGTACCGGTGAAATCTTTAAACCCCGATCTGTGGAAAGAATTTCATCAGGTGCACGCGAAGTGGCACAGGTGAGGCTTTTAATCCTCGATCTGTGAAAAGAATCTCACTGAGTGCTCTGGGAGGTAATACATGAACCGTTTCGTTCGTCACACGTAGTCAAAAAGTCCTAACAAGGGACATTAGGAGCGAGTCTAAAAATATAGCACGCTCGCGATTAGCCAGTCAAATATACCGTCTGTCCCTGGACTGACCCCCTGCACTTGTATCTTGCTTGCACTTCGTAACCGCATACCACTGAAAATATCTGCTTCACCAACCGCCTGCCGTAATACCGCCTTAAGCATTAGTGATTAGAGTCATTAACCGCTTGCTGCAAATACCAGTAGTAGTAGCTGACATAACTGTGCTTTATTTCGATTTACCACTTGCTTGCTTTAGCAGATGCTGATAGTAAACATTTGATAGTAATATCGTAGCAGTAGTTTCTGTAACTTAGCTGTGCGTGATAAAACTTATCACCACTTTTGCATTACATAACCTCTTGCTTGGTTTTCTTTGGTTGCTTACTTGTAATATAGGTTAATATTTACGTTGGATTATAACATAGCTGTTGTGTATTTATTTATATTTTTTATTGTTCATTTGTGAAGCAGTCTTAAATAAATAGAGTAAGTGATGTTGACCTTCTGCCTCTTATTTGAATCAAAGATATAAGTAAGTGAATCTGCTTGTGTACCGAAAATCGTATTTGGCAGGTAAGGTGAAGTTGTCCATTGCTACGCAAATGACAACCACACTCACAGGCCACCTGGCATTCCATTTCTTCACTGAGTTACTCTAGCTTCTATCACACCGCTGCGCTGATAGAATAATGTAGTGTTCCTACACTTTAAAACAGGAACTGGCGCTCGAGACCGTTTTCGTAATAAAAGATCAAAGTATAGTTACTGTACTGAAGGGTGCCAAAGTGACACGTTACACACACAACACAAATAAGCATTG
The DNA here is from genome assembly GCA_029963845.1 of Rhamnusium bicolor. Classification (NCBI taxonomy): domain Eukaryota; kingdom Metazoa; phylum Arthropoda; class Insecta; order Coleoptera; family Cerambycidae; genus Rhamnusium; species Rhamnusium bicolor. Next base: position 853,916 of record JANEYF010004825.1, on the reverse strand, counting down.
TGGTGGTAAGTACGTCACTACTAGTAATAAATAAATAAATAAATAAATGAATAAATAAATATTAAGTTACTAAAAATAAATAAAAAATGTAAATTGTCCATCGACAGGTTCCAAAATGAGCCTAAATACAAATTTTCTCAATAATGTTTATTTGCATTGTAGTACGATTATGTATATTTATTAATGTTTTCTTCTCTGTATTTTCTCTTTTTATTTTTGTAAATGAATTTTATTATTATTGTTATTATTATTAAATTGCACATTAGTTCTTGCAGTAATAAGTTACGTGTTGCCTGGATCCTAACCTAGGTACCAGAAACTTTAATTGAGTAAGGATTTCATGACAGTCAACTTCATTATGTATATTTATATACAATTTTGTGGCGAACTACGACACCGGCTACGAAATATTTCTATAGCATCTGCAGGTTCGAATCGCCTTACCGGCACCGGTAATGTCCGTGAGAATAACCAGATATTTTGGAGCTAATTTACCGTCAGAATCTAAATTATTGCTTACTTTTCGATTATTTTCAATACATATACGACCTAATAATTATTATAAGAGTTTGTGAAATGACATGTTTTCACTAATTATGTTTCAAACTCTATTTGGTCGAATAATTAATAACCAATATTTGCCTAAAATTTTCCGATAATGAATTGCTTTTTATGTTGAACTGAGGTCGTTATGTAATTGAATACAAAATACAGATTTGATTTTTTTGTTAACACGTGTTGCTGAAAACAAGTTTAAATAACTAAGAAAAAAATATTTTCCTCCATTTCGACTGTTTAGCAGGTTCACACTTTTCCATGAGTACTAAAATTGTTATATAATATTAAAAGCTTCCGTATCATAATTTCATAATCTTAATTCAATAATACCTAGATGTATCAAAAATAAAAATATAGTAATCTTAAATAAAACGCGCGTTCAAATGCAATAGCACCAAATTTCCTAGTTTATGAATCTTTGATAGATACAATTCTACGTACACTTGAACTGGATTTGCGGATTTTGGTTTTCTGTTCATATTACTACCAATATTTGTGAAAATTTGATTTCTACAAAAGTCAGAAACGGATTGGAACCTTTGATGTGGAGCTAACACTGACGTAGCTTTTCACAAAACACCAATATACTACTCACGATGCGCGTTTCGCTAACCAATTTTTATAATCTCTAGATGATGTCAAGTTGGTTGACGAAACGCGCGTCGAGTGCTGTTTTGGTGTTTTGTAGACAACTACGTCAGTGTTTGTTTTTCTACAAAGTTGTCTGACAAATCCTTTCGATGAATCTTGAAGGTACTAAATGACCTTTCAAAAGTTGCTTGCAGTCTCATTCAAAAATCACTCAGAGACCGGTAAATCAAAACGATATTCTTTGTTTTAAACAAACATATTTAATAAAATTTTCTCTTTTATATTTTATGCGTGAAAACTGTAATAACCTGCAGGATAAAGTTGGCATATTCAATTGTAATTACTGTTTTTGAAAAATATGCATGTCTAATAATTGTAATTATTTTATTCATCTGAGATGAGCAAAATGTTATTTATTTATTTTGTATATGTATGTGTATAGTTATTTTAAATTTTAACACCGTGCATATTAAATGTGGCGTCGCCTAAACATTTATTATGATTCCTTAAAACTACAGGGGCATGGTAGCCGAATGGATAAAGCGCTTATAGCTTATTTACTCGGTACCGAATATCGATGGTTCGAATTCATCCCAGAGCAAATTAGACATTTTATTTGTAATTTGTTTAGGATTATGATGGGAGAGCTCCTCTCATTTTAATCAACACATTATACGTAACTAGGTACTATTTGCCTGATTCAAAATATATTTTAAACAGTTTAGTACCGCGCCCTTAATAGTGGTATTGTCAGTTGCTCATTAATAATAGTATAATTAATATTTGTAAGATAGGTAGTAGTAATCCGGTTGAATAAACATTCAAATATGCCGAGCTGCAGACAGTACGTAGATCGCGAAACGCGAATAGCGCATATTGTCCCCGGAACTTCTGTGCCCGCACAAAGTGAAGGACCCCGAGATTGGAAACAAACAAGTTAGTTACCGTCTGGCCGTTGACCGAAGAACCACGCCGACCAGCATAGTAAGTAATCTCGTTGTGAGTATAGAGGTATATAGGTATATAAATTTAATTCCGAATTTTTCTAAGTCCGTAAAAGGTGACACAGTTGCCATATTCCGCGCATCACTACCGCATCTTCTCCTACTTCTGTTTTTGGCAGCGTTTAGTAGTTTGAGGACTTTTTGGGAGCGTCAACAGGAGTCCGTTACTACTGTCAGTACCTGCCAGACGTGCCGACGCCGACCGCTCCGTAAATCCAGAGAGGAAGCAGCCCAGGATACGGAAGTAGGTATCAAGGTTTGATAAATAAAGGTTTGGTAAATAAAAGGTATTACTTGGCTGGTGTGTATTTTCCGGAAATATTTTAGAGTTTGTAAAATGCGACCGCCCCATCCGTGGAGTCCGCAAGCGTAAAGCCGTATCCGCTAACTACCGGGTGTCCTCCAGGCTACCTGAGCACGTCATATTCTGCAGGGTGACTTGGAGGTACTATCATTAGCTCCCAACCAGGAGACACTTCCGTTCGAGTGTAGAACGGGAGAGCGGCTGGAGGTACTAGAATCGTAACCGCATTATACAGGATGTCCTCCAGACTACCTGGGCACGTCATATTCTGCAGGGTGACTTGGAGGTATGATTATTTCAGTTTGACATTACCGTAGTCTCTATAAATTTCCAACCGTTAGGGTTGCCACTCCTTCATTCCCCCAAACCGTCACCGCTAACTACCGGGCGTCCTGCAGGGTGACTTAGAGAGGTACTAGATTCGACATATCATAAGTCCGGAACCATCCATCAGCCAAGCCATAGTAAGTCATAGTCATAGTGTGCTTATATTAACGCTTGCTTCCCCTCCTGGTATCCGTCCGTCGTCTGCTTATGGCCGATTCATTATTGCTGGTCACCTTTTTCACTGCTTAACCACCGTATTACCGTGTCGCACCGCTTGTACGCCCGCTTACTGTCCCCGCTCGCCTGTAATTAAGACTGTTTGTAGTATAAGTTGTAAATAACCTAGTAGTGTAAGAACCGTTAGCCGTAGGCTAGTTACTAAGATGTATATATAGTGTAAATAATAATTAGTGTGTAGAATAAATGTAAATATATTGAATGAGAGTCGTTTCATTAACTGTAGTGTGTAAGTTACCTTTTCCCGACCCTTGGCTTATCCGTTTCTTCACTGTAGTTGCCCAGCCTCTATCGTCCCGCTGATAGAGTAAAGTGGTGTTTCTGCACTCTAAACAGAAACTGGCGCCCGAGATATCCGTACCGTGAGCACCGCCGTAGTTTTGGGCGTCAAAGTGACGATTCCGTTCGTGTGAAGAACAGAAGGTCACAACATTTTCTGGGAGTTACTTCGGTGACTTGAGAGGCGGTGAAGAAAACATTTAAAAAAAGCTCATTAAAGCGACACTTCCTTCAAGAAAACTTGCAAGCTTTCGAATACAAAAATGCACTAACTGGTGAAAGATTGCAACCAGCAGAGTATTGATGGAAAATTGCTGGTACCTGTAACACACGAAAGACGAACTACTAAATATTTCAGTCAGGGAGAACAAATAGTGATGAAGATTTCTCAGCTGCTGAGGAGAGTGAAGAGGAGGAAGGCGAAGACAATGAGGACGAAGACGATGATGATGCTCTCAGTTTCCAAATGGATGATAAACTAGAAATTTAAAGTTGCAAATTAATTGCGTTTGAATCATTCATTATAATTTATTTGGTGCCTATTTTATTATTGTATTGGATAATTGTTCCATTAATATGAGTGATTTTTACAAGGAACATTTCATAAAAGTTAAACACCAATCTATATTTTACAAGTAAAGCAATAAAATGTTTATATAGTGAATTTTATTCTTTTTTATTATACCTGCATTATAATCCTTGCTTAAAAAACTAAAAACCATGCGAAAGTTAACATTTTTACTTATCTCAAAATACATTAAATTAAGCCTAAATTTTCGATTTCAAGTGACACTTTTTCTTTATTCGTAACCATTATTTCGATCAAATTTGGGATGTTTATCTGTTTCTTGACGTGGAACAAGAAGTTGAAAATGTATTGAATAAACTATTGAAAAAAACTGAAAAACATCTGGATTCGGATTGCCAGTGAAGAAAAACGCCTCAAATTTGATCGCAATAGCGATTTGTTATTTCAATAAAATATAAATTTTCTTAACAACAATGACCTTTGAGTGCAGTCGATTTATTTCAGTCTGGGAATACGTGATAACTTGTTATACAAACCTTTCAGAGATACCCTGTATGTTTTTTAAATTATGTATTTCCACACGTGATTTTTATTATTATTTAAATAAAAACAGCGGACGACGGAAAAGATGCACGTTTCAACTGCAAAATTTTTTGATATGTTGCCCCCAAGGCTTTTCAAATATTGTTTTACTTACAAACTCGTCAGACTGGATGACAAACATGACCTGAAGGTAAAGAAGAGAAGCGTACATAAAGTTCAAGTTAATATTAATGTTAAAGCAATTTACATTTCTAGATTTCAGTAATTAGTTTTCAAGTTAAAATCAATGTTTATCTTAAATTATATTTGGTAAGAGGAAAACAGCGGACCTAATGTTATTAAATAATAATAATTTCGAGAAAAGGTAAACAAGGATATGAATTATTATGTTACAAATTGTGTGGTGTTTATTACCACTATCCTATATCCATAAGAGGATGAGAGTGATGACGTGGGATGGGCGTGTTATTGGAATCATTGTTGTAAGAACGGTTCACGCAACCAAAAATTTCGACATTCACAGCAAACAACGAGATGTGTCTGTATAGAGAGAAGTTGCTACTGGGTAGAAGTGTCCTTTATCTACAGACATAGTTATACAGTACGTCTAATGAACTCTCCGGCCAGTTAGAAAAAGAATACGAGCGACAGCTGAGAACTAGGATAAGACACGCCCAGCAAACGCAAAGACAGGCTGTGATTTGGTGCGACGAGTGGTGCTTCATCTGGCTTTAGCCAATCAAAATTTTGATGTTCCAATAACATCACGGTGACGTCATTGGTAGAAAATTTATTTGTCTTGACTATTATTCCCTCTTATGTTTAGTCGGAGAGACAACCATGCGTGACAATATTATGCATTTTGATTGTACTTCTAGTTGGAGTCAATCTATTTGGAAAATATTTACAAATAAATTTTATAATGGACGTTCTAATATGCCGTTGTGTTGCCATATCATAATTTGATATTTTTCTTTACGAGTGTAAGCAAAACATTATTTTTCGAGAAATTTTACTAAAGAATACATCCCTTTATGTACCACATTTTTTAAAAGAAGCGGGGCTGGTAGAATTTAAGGAACTCACTGCTGCAGTCTGTGCTCCACCAGCCATTTACAATACACTCCCATATCGTGACCCCACGATTACCGTTGCGTCCATTTCGCTTGTTCAATCGGTCTTTGCTAACATTTTGCTGCATTTTCGAGTTTACATACTGTATAGAGTCGTGAGAAAAAATCCAATGAAAATTAATGACCAAATAGGAAAACAGTTGTTATCAGAGGTATGCTTAATATTTAACAACTTCTTAAGTATTATCAATTATTATTAACTTTTAAGAAACAATTTTATTTAGTCAAATACACATAGGGTTGAATTTTCCCATATTTTAATAACACGAGAATTATGAATTAGAACTATATGTATGCAATATATAAAATCACAAATATCATAATTACAAAAAGACGATAAATTAGAATAAAATTTGTTCATGTTCAGAAAAGTTAAATTCCAATGACCACCTGGTATCCCATTATTAAAAAAAAAGTTATTCGGCGTATGGCGTTTTCGCAGCTCGTCGATGTTTATAAAAATATTGCTCTTTCTTGTGTTAGTGATTCTATACGCACTTGTATTGGAAACACCTACGAGTATAATAATTGTGCGGTATTATGTGTTATAACTAGTGTTGGCAAAAATCGAAAAAAGTGAAACCCATTAATCGGTTTTCCCAAAGACCGGTTTCGGTTAAAACCGAGTTTCCAAATACAGATCAAAACCGGTTATTCGGATAACCGGATATCCGAATAATCGGTTATTCGGATATCGGTTATCCGAATAACCGACTATTCGTATGTCAAAAAACTCGGTTAATCGGTTATCCGAAAACCGGTTTATCGAATACTTGAAAAATCGATTAATAAGAGAACAAATTAGATTTAGTCTATAATTTCGATTTTAGAAGACAAATAAATTTAATATCTTCACTTTAGTAGATCAGTAGGTACTAGTATAAAAATCTCGATGCAACAATTTTATAGAAGTCTTATGTACTAGTTATTTTCGCGAGGTCGGTAACATCCAAAATTAATACTGTGAGATGAAAATGTTGGCGAATGTAAACCAACACACACATGTATATTTAACTAGCGATCACAATAGTAAAAGTATATTGTCTATAGTTATACCGGTTAACCGATTAACCGGTTATTCGAATAACCTTTTAATCGAATTATCAATTTTCGATTTTGTACAAAACCGCGAATAATCCGATTAACCGGTTATCCAGAAAACCGTTTTCAATTGCCGGCACTAGTTATAACACATGTCAATCAAATGACAACATTTGCAATGTTAAACAACATAATAAGTATATTCATAAAGATTTTTTACAATAAATTACCTGTTGCTACTGACTGTGTTCTAACCGTATTAATATGTGGCTGATTTGTTTTAAAATATTTCGTCACATTCAGGTTGCACTGCGTCATTTGAACCGAAAAGGGCATGTGTTTTACACGTTTTTTCGGCGATGTCTGCGCTAAATAGCTGTCAATATTGGCTTCTTCGTGCTTCATTAGATGTAAAATAACAGACAACAAACAATTATTAATAATCAAAAGTAATATCGAGCGAAAAGCTATAAAGAACTTAAACCTAGAAACGTCACTGAATTGTCACACGACACATAATAGCGACGTTGATTTGATAAGCCGTTGTAAATCCTATTTTGAATTACATCTCGTATAAATTCAAACGCCAATAGCTTTCGTTGCGTGCGCTGATCACGTGCATATTCTACTGTCCTCCTTTTACGGATTTAGTATATCATCATTAGAAAACTGTACAGAGTAAGTAGAGTAAATAGAGTAAACAGTTAGTTTATGTCTTTTTTAAAAGCAATTACCATGCGCATATACACGTATATCTCCATTCATTTTATCTATGAAGTAATAGATGCAATTTCATGATCTTTACAAAAGTAAATCGGTTCTATTTAATCACAAACCTGAAATAATTACACCAGAAATTCTTCAGAATATACTGGATGAATTTAAATGTTTTTCTTGAATATTGTCACAAAGTGAAAGATATTTCAATTAATTTAACCTATACTGAAATTACTAAAAAGATTCAATTTATTTAATTTTAATAATCTATCAAATAAAACTATCAAATAAAACTTTTGCGAATAAATTTTGCTTCTTTCTGCCATTTCAAAACTTGCAGAGAAGATTTCAGGAGGAGAACAAGTGCTGCTCAGGAAAATCTGAATATAAATTACCAGTTCCTTTTCAAAAATTTTAAGACAAAATATAGCTAAACAAAAAAGCTGAATTACAGCAAAAACAAGGCTTTCACAATGTTTTCACAGCCTTGTTATAGCTGTGTTTACTAAATCTGCTGGAGTGTTTTACTTGGATAGTAGCCAGTTCAATACCCACTGTAGAAAGGCAATATTTTTGTACAAAATTATACACCTCGGTATACACATTAAAAATCGCATTTTATATGTTTGAAGAACCGGTATGTTCTGAATAAATTTAGTTATAGTTAAATTAGTCAAAAAAGAAATCAGACTGTTCTTTCTTACACAAAGGCAATTTCTCAAATTGAATATCGAAACACAACACATAAATTTATATAATGCCGTTTTTTCTAGTTTAATTAAGCAAACTGTGAAATTAACCTGGTGTTTTATTAGGCAATTTGCTGGTTCATTAATAAAATGGAAATTTCCCAATTGTGGTATATTGTCGAATAAAGAGAATATAGACACCTATTCGCTTTAGATATAAATAGGATTATTTAATTAAATATAGTAGATATTTCCCATTCCACAGCATTATTTCGTATTGTGAACTATCGGCCGTTCTACATCAATAGAGCGTAAACTGTATCAACAGAGCGTAAACCTGTCACAAAGTACAAGTAGTGAGGGACATGCCATATATGATTTATTTATTTTAGAATCAAAAACACGAACTATAATCAAATTGATGCGGAGGTGGATTATTACATATTATTATTATGTAGGTGCTAGCCGGATTAATATTAATATTGGTATTTTGTAGTCCTGAAAAATATACATTTATACAGACTGTTACACTTTTACTGTTACAAATCGAAATCGGTGATAGAACATGTAATTTTAAAACAAAAGTTTTCTGTAAACATGTATCAAAAAATATTTCGTAAGGGAGCTACAGCTCCTCAAATGGGTGCTTCTGTTAATAGATTTTCCCAATATTTCAGAAACCGTTAAAGATAAAATTACAAAAATTGGTACATTTTATAACCTTATGCATCTAATCGAATTCTAAGATATAATATTTAAAATAATTCAGAAGATAGTTAGCACAATAAAAAATCGATTATTAACACGTTTTTGATATACAGTTTACAATAAACTTTTTTAGAAAAGTTATAGATCTTTCAAACATGTTATGTACAGGGTATTCGGCTTTAACTTTCGCAATATGAAGATCGCACTTATCTTGCGAGTTACAACATCGATTGAATTAGAGAAAAGTTGCATGAAATTCTTGCTAAGACATCACTTAATTATCCGATTTAGTTTTTCAGATATCTCGAAGAAATTGAAAAATTCGTATTTTCTTTTTTCTCCCATATGTTGCTTATTTGGCATCAATCTTTATTTTATAGAAACATTCTTAGAGTAACTTTTTGTGTTTTACATACTATTTATAAAATAGGAGTATTATAATACTTGTTGTAACGTTGTGTTTACTCAAAATAATCATCAACCTTATTTTTGCTCTTATGGCATCCATGTTGAATTTTCATATCAAAAATCAGATTTTTTCCGACTTCAATGATATAACACTATCCTACATTAAAATTTCGTTTAAGACCCGAATTATTCAAAAACCACAAATTTCATACGACAAATTTTTTTATTTTTTTTTTCAGATATCTGAAAAACCCAGTAGGTAATTAAGTTCTGTTGCTCTAGGGTATTAGTAAGTCTTAGTAAGGTCTTAGTAAGAAGGTACAAAAGTACAGAACGCCCAATTACGAAAACTCCACTTTAATCGATACCTGAAGTTTAAACAGAAGATATAAAACTGGTCACAAGTCTGTTTATCTACCCCTCTCTCTTGTACCCAAGCTTTTTAAATATCAAATCTGAAATGTCATATTTAGATTTTGAGCTTTAACGGATACAATCCAATCTATACATGTGCTAACTAGTTTTATAAAATATGATTCATACTGGCAAATCTTGCAGCGGTTCAATGATGTGACATCAGGTTTTGGGGCAACGACTGGCGGTCAAATACTAAATACCGAAGCGAAACGCGAGACTGTGTATTAAAAAATACATGTACGGGACTGTAAAAAAAATCTATTGTAAATGTTATATTAAATGTACTGGTCCCTTTTAAACTGACATTTCTACTGTTCCTAGCTAGCAAAAGACTGAGTGTACTAGCAAAACAATTACGTGAGTGGTACTGGAGACGTTAGAAAGATTCAAGTCAAGTGTTAATGTTTGTAACCGATGATGACGCGAAAATGCGTTTGTTAGGTTATTCTCTTCATAAACACGGTTATAGGTTGGTAACATGTTACGTATAATGTGTATGCTTTTCTTGTGGTAGAAATTATTCAACAAGTTTTTTTCAGAGGTAGATGCATTAATAGCACGTACAAAAAAAGTGTTTCTTAAATCTCTTAAACATCTTCGCGTATTTCACAACAAGTGTCTCGGTATTCCCGAATTACCAAAGTCGATTCATACACGTTGGAAAACATGGTTGAAAGCGGCTTTTTATTATGCTGAATATTTACAACAAATAAAAGCTGTAATACTACAATTCAATCCTGACGAGGCTGCAGATATTAAGGAAAGCCAGACAAAATCGAAGATATTTCCTTTGAAACAGCTTTAAAACTATTCGCAAGAACTATAAAAGATTATATAACACCATAGAAAACTTACAAAACAGGCGTTTTCGTTAGCGGAGTCACTGCAAATAGTGGATGAAGTAAATCAACTGCTACATTCTATAGGTATGAGCGCGTTAGAGAAAGTTCGCACGAGTGTTAAAGCAAGACACTAGATTTACTAGATTAAGGCAAATTTGTGATGGTACTGATGGTGTATCTCCATGTTCGCTAAGTGCGTTCAAAAACCAAGCTAGTTCATCAAGCTAGTTAAGAGGGTGTTGTGCATACATTACTATTTCCTCACCCCTCAATGTGAGGAAGCTGTATTCGTGAAAAAAATTTTGAAAATTTTCATTGCATTTCTGGACGAATCTCGATGAATTATGACGATACAAAAAATTTCAGACAGAAAAAATTTTCTGTCGGTGTGTCTGTGTGTCTGTCTGGTTCGCGATAGTAGCTATAGTTTTTGAGATAAAGCTTTCAAATTTGGTACACACATTCTAGAGTTCAAGGAAGAGATTGAGTTCGTTGATGACCAAAATCGGTTCCAATGTCTAAAAAAAATATTAGTGACATTTCACCAATGTGACTTTTTTGAAACGTCAAAATGTGACCATTTTGAAACGTAAAAAAATGTGACTTTCTTGAAACGTCAAAATGTGAATTTTTTAAACATCAAAAAATGTTACTTTTTTGAAACGTCAAAAATTACTTTTATTATAAACTCCACCACACGTCGAGTTTCACTATAGTGAGGAGGTTCTGATTCCCAAGTAATTGGCAACGGTTTTATAAATTGTAACAGTTTATTGCTTTTCTTACTAGTTAATTTCTTTTATTATGCTTATTATGATACGTACGTCTATGTCCCGCCGCACATTCCTGCCAGCTTTAATTATGAAATAAAAAACTAAATTTAGTTTTTCACATTTTCGTAATGCCTCTCTTTGCAAATATACAAAAAAGTACAGATAGATATTTTCGTTGTATTTCTATGCATCGACAAAATAGTAAATTAAGTAATAACTTTTAAAAACTGAGAATCAAAAAACTGCGAAAATTTAGGAAACAGAATTACTAGTAATTATAAGATATATCGAAACTCATTTTTCATTCGATTCTCCGTGAAAACCTAAATCAATATTTATCTAGATAGTTCTTTTATTGGTGAAATTCTCTAATTCATAGCAATTACGGACACGCTGTACATTACCAGTTAGATTTTTTACTTCACTACAGCTAAAAAAATTATTTAAATTAAAACAAATTCTAGTCATTAGAAGTCTAATAATACAGTGTAAATATTTAAATTGTGTAAAATCTAACAAGAAAAAGCGGATTAATTGATATTTTATTCAATATTTACTTAAAATCAAGTCGCCATAATTGTTGAATATCGTGCAGCATATATTAATATTAATAAGGAACTTCAGAGATACTAATGAAAGCAATCATTAGCAGTTGTATCATGAAATTGAAATCATTTCACTAAATAAAGACCGATCTCAACACAAAAACCATTTCATTTATTTGTAAAAAGCTCTCGTTGTTCATTGTCTAACTTAAATTGGCGGATTTATACATTCCAAATGATTATAAAAATAAATTTTAACATTCAATTCTATTTGATAGTTTTCAAATTGAATTGATTTAGTTTTCAATGGGGAAAGGCATATCAGTGATTAGCATATATACAGTTTGATTAAGTTTTAACCAGCATAACTTTGAAAATCGATAGAACTCATCAAAATAATATGAGTGTCTCTCTCATATAATGAAATGCCCTAAAATGCACCGTAAATGAGATAAAGGGTGTTAAACTTTCAGTTTTTTGACAGTTTTTCAAACGTACTTAACTCAAGAACAAAGTAAAATGTCAACTTCATATTTACTGCAAATGTTTAGTATGCCTAGAGCAATATTTCAGTTTGAAATTATAGCAAATAAATTCTTTCCTTACGAACTGTTAATCTACACGATGATAGTCCTTGATTTTTTGTTTTCGGTGTTATTATAATTTAAAAATTATAGCAGGACTAGCTGGGGTTAGACGCCAAATCAAACAGATTATGTCAGGGGGTGTGGATCACAAAGAACTATACAGAAATCAACAATATATCTTATGCAGGGTGAGTCAGTAGTGTGTTCTCCTTCGATAACCTTTGAACTGTTAGTGATACAACAATTTATTAAATAGAATAGTTTTTTGGGTCGATAAGATATATCATTTAAAATTATTGTGAAATCTACAGGGTACTTAAATTTTCTGTTATACATAAAAAATACTTTTTTTAAATGGAACACCCTGTATATTTTATCACCATTTTATTAAATGAAAACAGTGTTATACAGTGTTATTTTGTTTTTTGGATTTGCATGCAACGTTGCCAAGTTATTTAACATTTTCTGGAAATTTAAGAATTTATAAGGGTCGGTTTAATAATTTTTATTTATTTATGAAAACAAGCAGGGTAAGCAAATATTACACTATTCTTAGTTCATACTACACGCTAAGTATTAGTACCTTTTTTTACATTATTCTATTTTACAGGGTGTCCATGACGGCATGTCAATTAATGCGAATTTCAAATGGGAAAAACTCTGCTTTTTAAATGGAACACCCTGTATTTTTTTACGTGGTTGGATTTCTCCTTCAAATTGCTTTCTTTTTTTGTATAACACGTCCTATACCTAACTGTTGTATTTTTTGGAGATAATTAAGGTTTTCTCTTTAACCTCACAATCATACTAAAAATTAATACAATTTTATCAAGAATGGTTTTGGAAAAACAAAAATTGCGGTCAGGTGAAAAATTATTTTCTATAAAATCGTAAAGGAAACAGTAAAAGTAGCAAATTTATTGAACTTGAATGACAAAATTTACACCTCACCTTAGGTATGTACATAACAAAATAAAAGTGTTATTTTGAACGTAAACAGTAAATAGAAGAGAAAAAAATAAAACAAGTTACAAGATATGCTCAACGTGACCTCCTAGTTATAAATTACAAATTCTGACTCTATAAAGAAATGAGTCACTTACATTTTGCAACATGTTAGGCGTGATGGTGTCGAACGCTAGTCGAATTCTTTGCTGAATGTCTTCTCTTGTAGTTGGTGATGTTTTGTACACTAATAAAAAAAAAGACCAATTTTGTTAAATCTGGCGACCTTCGTGGCTATTGAACTGGTCCTCCTCGACCTATCCAATTGTCACCCAATGTAACATTTAAAAAGTTTCTTACGGCAATACTATAATAGGGTGGAGCTCCGTCATGTTGGAACCACAGCCTCTGTAAGACATTTTGAGGACACCCGTTTAACAATCCTCGCAGTACATTTTGTAAAAAATCGAAGTACATATTCCCAGTCAAGTGACCATTAAAGAAATGCGATCCAATTACATATTCACCTACACATTGAGTGACCCTTGGTGTTGATTATCTACAGTTCTCGTAAAATGAGGGTTCATGGTATCATAGTAATGAGAGTTATGTCTGTTAACACAACCATTTTTATGAAATGTGGCCTCATCAGTGAATAGCACGAAATCAAAAAATTGCGGCTGTTGGTGAATCTTATTGAGTGTCCACTCACAAAATGTTACCCTACGTTCGAAATCATTTGGCTCTAGTTCCTGAAGCAGTTGAATATGATAAGGACGAAAGTTTTGTGTCCTCAATATTCTTGTTACAGAGGATTAACTATCAAGTTGTCTATTAATTTCTCTCGTACTTTTATACGGATCTTCAACGACACTTAATGTAACTTGAAACACTTTTTCTTCATTTAATTTGTTGCTAATTTTGTACGTTCATGTTTTTCATAATTTACATGTCCAATTCGTTCAAACCTTTCTCGCAACCTTTCAAATGCAGAATGCTGAGGATGTCTTTGTTCTGGATAACGCTGAATATAAATTCTTGATGCCAATAGCGGATTTCCCTCCTCTTCTCCCAATGCATAAACCATGTCGATCAACTCTTCGTGTGAAAAATTCATAATTTATTTAACAAAAATAATTAAATACAAGAGAATCACCACCAAGTAAAATTAATTACGTGTAAACCACAAAATATCAGTTTGACAGAACAATTTTTATTTTTCCAAAGCCATTCTTGATAAAATTGTATTAATTTTTACTATGATCGCAAGGTTAAAGAGGAAACCTTAATTTTCTCGAAAACTTCAACAGTTAGGTATAGGAAGTTATACACAAAAGAAAGCAATTTGAAGGAGGAATCCAACCACGTAAAAAAATACAGAGTGTTCTATTTAAAAAAACACAGTGTTTCCTATTTGAAATTCGCATTAATTGACATGCCCTGTAAAATAAAATAATGTAAAAAAGGTACTAATACTTAGCGTGTAGCTTGAACTAAGAATAGTATAATATTTGCTTACCCAGCTTGCTTTCTTAGGTAAATAAAAATTATTAAACGGATCCTTATAAATCCTTAAATTTCTAGAAAATGTTAAATAACTTGGTAACGTTGCATGCAAATCCAAAAAATAAAATATCACTGTATAATACTCTTTTCATTTAATAAAACGGTGACAAAATATATAGGGTGTTCCATTTAAAAAAAGTATTTTTTGTGTTTACCATAAGATTTAAGCACCCTCTAGATTTCACAATAATTTTGAATGATGGATCTTATCGACCCCAAAAACTTTTGTATTTAATAAATTGTTGTATCACTAATGGTTCAAAGGTTATCGAAGGAGAACACACTATTGACTTACCCTGTATATAAACAAGTAAAACAATAACTTGAGGGCGTATACTTTACAGAACAAAACGTAATACACTACTAATGTCAGCCAAAAACTCCTCCTCCTCCAAGCCGGCAAACCAATGTTAGCGACAGGGCCGGATTAAGGGCACATTCGTATTGTATATTTGTTATAAAATATATTTTTTTAGGTGTTGTATTTGTAGGTAATCTTTTAGTTTTAAGCCCGAACTGGCCCCGTTCCGCCCGATCTAACAATTGCCCCATCGCAACCATATGCGGGGATGCTAGGTTGGTAATGGATCGGGTGTCCGACGAGGGCCATATAAATTGTTCTGTTTAATTTTTAATAACATTATTTTGAATTGAATTTAATTGAATTGGGACAATGAAAGTCCACATGTTTCAGGAGGCCAAATATTATAAAGTTTAATGAGAAGATCAATGTGTGGCCTGATGCTCTAGGATACAAGAAAATCGGACCTTTTTTCATTAAACAAAACTTGACTGGGCACCTATCCCAACTAGCACCAAAGTGACGAGAAGTGCCATTGGAACTTTACATGATTGTCACTAAATTTGCTGCTTTATCGTAAATTCAACTTGGGGTACGCCAGTGTGGTAACAATTACATAAATTCTACTGAAATCAGGTGTTACATAGTAATTAAACTTTCAAGTAAATGATGCAGTATGTGCAACGTCGCGGATACTACTCTGTATTACTTTAAAGCATTTTCAACTTTAAAATGAGAATTGGTAGTTATGCCGAACTGCACGGCGTTACCAAAAAATTACTTCGAAATAATGATAACTGAAAGTCTTCTTCTATTTAAGGTTCCTGTAACGTTGTCGGGAAATTTTCTGGAACACTAAAGTTGTGCAACTTATTAGTGATATCTTGAGTAAAAGTAACGTTACTTCTATGAACGAAGAGAGTTTAAAGTGACTTTTACTACTCCCCACTATATCTTAAAAACCTACTATAAAGTGATATACACTTTGTAGTCAACACTTTCTTATTCGGAACTAATCGACCATGGTATCGAGAAGCAGTATGACAACAACACAAAATTTTCCAGCATTCATCGACCTTTTATAGAAAAGTTATGTTACAGTTAAAAGAAGTTAAAAAATTATTTGATTGATGCGAAACATATCCTTATTCATTGAAGCAGATAAATTACCAGGTTAGAAGAATTCTCAGAAAAATCAGATATTGCGGTAAAGAAACAGCAAATGTTGTAGTAAAGAATGTAATTAATTATGACTGTTTGTGATTTTCCGTTAATTGTTATTAATTAACATTTCGCTCACTGAACAAATTCGCGAAACTGAGAAAATAGAATAACTTGGGCAGTTACAAAATTCACGGATACGTGAATGTGATGAGATGACAGGAAATATGAATAAATGTATAGTCTTTGGCCAATCGAGACTTCACCTCAATTAATTTTGTTGGTATTCAAGGTAAATCCACGAGTTATTCATTTGTTTGATTTTCCTAAGTAATACAACAAGTGTATTAATAATCATCAAAAATTAATTTCGATCGATATGAGAAACAATATATGTTGCTTGGTTTCCTAAAAGCAACATATTTTGTTTCAAAAAAAGAGTACGAAATTATGATAACTGTTAATTGCGTTAATGAGTTAACGAGTTGTATTTGTTAAGAATATTTCTTGAAAAGGAAATTAAATTACGTTCAAACCATTTAAATAATTATTTACTGTAAATGTTAATATCAAACTTACAATTAATTATTAGAATTAGGCTATTTGACTCTTATTTTTAAATTGTCTTAAAATGTTAATATCATAGTATTAGTATACAGGAATTTTTATTTCGTTTAAATGAAATCGCTTTATAGCATAAAATAGCATTCACAATTTCAAATATGTAAATTGGCGGGAAAACACGAGCTGCCCTGTCACTATGACGTCATTCTTGTAGTAAACAAACAAGCGCAAGTAGTGCTCGGTATCATTTTTTTTATTTATCATATAAAATAATGAGTTCCCATCGTTATATTCGTTATATGTGGTGTTTGGTGCCAAACTGCAAGAATACAAGTGTAAGGACACCACAAAAGTTGTTTATAAAACTGTCAGATGATATTAAAATCTTACTTGATTACAACTTACCAGGAGTGATCCAAAATTATTATCAAGTAAGTACTGTTTTGTTATATACTTTCAGTAGCTTTGAACTTTATAACCAATGTAAACAAGTGAAGTCTTTCACATATGCCACATAACCTCAAAACCTGTCGTTTTCTTTAATACAAAAAAATAATTATCTACATTATACACACCTTGTAAACATAATTACCTAGTTACCTTTAAAATTAGAAGTAAACAAATATTATATACTTACACAGATGTTTTAATGTTCCTAAATTCGGCAGAACAAAAATCGGAATTAGTCGCCAAGAATTTAGCCACCATTATTGTGTCAATTCTTGGCATATTCGTACTGTCGGCTTTTAAAAAACTGTCACATCCATGATTAATTATTATGAACTTGAAAGAACAACACAAAATCAGTTCAAATATTCAAATAGCAGTCATGATAAAATAAAAATTTTGCTTACTACAAGAGAGACGTGGGTGGGTGGATAAAGGTGTTAATTAGCAAATTGTTAATTTGTCAGAACAACGTCTTTACTAAACTTTATTCACCAGTAACACGGAGTTATGTTGTTTTTTAGCTCCTTTATCCATTTGGTATCTAAGTATCTAGTTACAGAAACATAAGGAAATATTGGTGATAACAAAATAAGGACCCTTACCCAACAAAAGTCTTCCAACTATGGTGATAACATTACAACACATTTATTGAAGAGAATACTCCAGTTTTTGAAATAATGTCAGTTAACTCCTTTATCCATGCGCCCCTTCGAGTATCATCTAAAAATTCCTTTTTCATTCTGTCAAACAATGACATTTCAGTTGAAGTATATAGTAATTTGCTTTTGGTAACTATGAAAACAAGATTACAGCCATAATGCTTTTAAATATTGATTAAAACCACCAATAACGAAGCGAAATACAGACTGATATCCAATCAGCAGCCGAAATACAAAAACGGAAACACCACAGTTTTCGTTTATTAGTACACGTATTAGAACCAAGCTGAAACGTTTATTTTATGTACAATGAAATAAACGATAATGTAATAATAATTCCACCTGTTGACGTTTAGTCAGTTATTAACGTGTTGCCAATCCCAAACAATAAAATTATTTTTACCTAGATCGGATCGGATCAGTCATCTCTACCAACTTAAAAGTGAGGCTCGTAAAGTACTTCGGCACTTTGCAGTAACCTTTTTGTAGAAGCGTAGTAGACGCCAGTTTAAAGCCACCGAGAAAATGACGTCATTCGACGCATTTGCTACTATTTAGTAATCTTAACTACACAATTAAATTGTTGTAGCTCCCATCACCATTTTTCAAATAGCAACAACTATAACATTAGTCATATCTGCTACTTTATGGTAAATGTAACTTTGAAGAGAAGTAATTTTGGTTTTTTGTAATCCTTATTAAGTAACAAATACTTTGTTGACATGTATACCACTATAAAGTTACTCGAACAAAATTCGCCATTTTTCTGTTATAGAATGATGTCACCATATTGACATAGCTAAAAATATAATTCGCAAAACCATTTTCTTAGTAAATATGGTCATTTGCAAACATGTTTTATAAATAGATCATTATTACTTCATAACACATAAGATAAAAAATTGTTTTTCATCATTGTTTTGCATTTCCATTGTATACACATTTTTAAACAATTTTTTTTTGAAAAAAACAATATTCTAGAGAATATGTCTTGTTAGAAGTATCATGGTAACATTTTACAGAAAACAAGTAGTCTTTTTAATTTCCACACTCAAGAATAAATGCAAGACATCATGGTTTATTACCTATATATTTCATTAAATCAATTTAACTTGGACATATTGACTTAAAACTCAATAAGTCCGATTGCAATACATTATATTTTGCATTTGTAGAAAAAAAATAGTTATTGGGTATTACAAAAGCATTCTTTCAACCCTAACATGATAATATAATAAATACCAACTACTCAGTCTAGGAGCAAGAACTGCATTGAATTAAATAAGAGTGTAAGTATTAGAAGAAAAAAATATTGAGATTAAAAAATATTTACTAAAATATTAATTGTTTTACTAGTTTCTGTAATAAAATAATTGGAAGTGTTGTTTTTGATTTGTTATATACCTAAAACTTTTATACTAGCACATTCAGATAATAATGACAGTATAAACTATAAAAAAACCTATACGTATCTATTATTATTATAATGTTAGGTTTAAAAGAATGCTTTCGTAATACCCAATAATTATTATAATATTTTTTTCTGGAAATGCATAAATACGAAGCAATAATATGTCAGATTTCTTAAAATTATATTTTGCTATTCAAACGAGAGAGAGAGAGAAAGAAAGCAAAATACAGTTTGGTCTCACACTACTAACAGAGCTGTTAGTCAATCATTCATTCATATAAATGTCGTTAAAAAACTGCTTGTTGACATCGAAGGAAAATTGACTTATATTTATAGCAATTATAGCAAAGACGTTGCAGATTACTTATCTATTTTCTATGTCGATAGCGGCATATGAACAGTAATTATTTACGTAACAAGACCGGAAAATGATTTTTTATTAGGCGAGCTTATTTACAAAATGTTCCACGACAATATACTCAATGCAATAATCGGATACGGGCTGTAGTTATCATCCTTTTTGTCTATTAAAAACTTTTGTATTACTCATGTTTTTTAATTTTTCTTTTAGTATACAATATCTATTAATTCTCAATTAAATGTATTCCCCGATTTAAAACAGGAATAAAAATGTCACGTAGTTTTCTACCATTTGAACAATTTTTTACAATAAAACTGCTTGTCCCATTATGTTCCTTAATCTGTAATCCTTAATTGTATTTCTAAGTCCTTGAACTGAGCGCGAGGCAATATATTTGCAGCAAATAGTTCCTGGAAGGTGGAACAGTAGGAAAAGAGGCGAAATTAAACATTCGAGACTAGGCTTACCGCATCGTTAATAAATTCAAACAACTTATCTCTTTCACGGCTTCAAGAGTAAGTGCTGTTCCTTCTTGACTGGCAGAATTCTGTACATGTTCCGATTGTAATTCCACAGCTTCTTTGCGTAATTTATAGACCATGTTCTAATTATACGTTCCAGAAAGGTCTTTCTTGCTCGCAGGAGTCACTAATTATCCAACTCTCTTTATTCAATTTTACTACAAGGGACTAATAAATCTAAGAGAAGTATTCCTCCTTGCTGTTAATTGTGATTATAAGAGAAATTCTGCGTATTGTTCTGCACTAATTGTGAGGGATTTTAGTTCGGTGTTTACAACGATATTATCTTCATATTGTGACTATCTCATGGATGACAAAAGGTAATTTATAAGTATAAAGTTTTGTAAAATTTCGTCGCAGTGTGTTAAGAAACTAATAATTAGTTCTTGCTGTGATAATTATACAGGTTGGTGTAAATCTTTTGGTTACATGGAACTGCTAAAAGAATCGCAAGCATGCATGCCCTACCATTGTCTTGTGGGCGAGGTTAAGACAGCTTTCCTTTAATATGTTTTTATTGCACATTCACCCGCGTATCCTATTTACTCACACCAACCGGTATACAGAATGTATACTGAATCATAAGACAGTACATTGAAGGGAGACTGAAAATTGACATCGGTTCGCGGGTATTGTGCATTGTTGACCGTACGACAGCTAGATAGAAACTGAATTATCTGCTATCCTAATTCTAACGTTGATGGGCGACGGTTTATCTGCCTCTGGTTTACATTGTAACGTTGTCATTTAATAAACCCATGTCAAATGATTCAGTACACAATCTGTATACTGTCGTACACCTGTAAATTTCCAACTATGCTCCGCAGTTTCTAACATGAAAAAAGCAACCGAAAATGTGTTTTTAGTTGTATTTCAAGTTGCAAAATTCTATCATACGATATTCCTACCTTAAATATGTGCAACTTGTTATTTTGTTACTTTGGGAAAAGGTGTTTCTCTCAACGTTCATGACGCAATGTATCAGCTGCAGACACATTTTTCTTATGTTGAACATAATATTGCTAATGCCTTTTGTCGAGTGTTGTCATCAACCTGCTGTTGACAATTGGGACCATATGAAAGCATTTTTACCAATGCTACCAACACAATTTTTACATTGGAAAAACACTTGAGCTGTTTCATTCAATAATGGACAGACTTTATTTGATTGCGCATCCATAGTATGTGATCGCATTTTTCTGACCAATTATACAGTATTGCTAATGCCATATTCTGCATCAAAGTCGCAAGCTTTAGGCACTGTTTGATCCAAACTTCTTTTAAAGTGATCAAAACATCTCGACCTTTATTAAGGGCTGTTATTTCTGGAATGTTCTCAAATAGTATTTCTTTGATGCGAGTCGAGTGTGAATTTGTCTTTTTTTGCAGTAAATTCTTCTAAGCGATTTACAAATAATTTGAGTATGCTTCATTTAAATACTGGAATCACCTCTCTCTAGTAATTGTATCCTGAACATATGATGTCAGTTTAGCTAATGCAATAGCATTGTCACTATTATATTGATTTGCTTGTGCTCTTCCTAAAGGGAGCCATCTGCTATAGAACCTATTTAGGAGACCAAAAAAAAAAAAAACACAAAGTTGAACGAAAAACTAGACTTTAATATTTAATAAATTCGCCATTGTTTTCAAAGGTGGCCATTTTCTAAAAGAGCACAATTGTTTTAACTTCCCCACTATAACCACTCCTTTCGACTTTATCATCAGCTACGATTAACACTACGCTCTAGCCTGCTGCGCTACCCAGCGCGATAAAAATATGGATAATGCTTTTATTTATTGCAAAATGTTAATAAGTTAAGTTAAGGAATATATTCAAAACTGAACATGCATAAGATTATACAATTTATCCATAATTAGTAATAAATTCATGTTGTTAAATATCAGTTATGTAATAGAAAAGGGTGGAAAAGTATCCCATGCTCAGCCCTGTTTATTTGGGTCCTCATTAACGCAACGTACATATAAGAATCCTGTTCGAACACGAACAAACAATGATTTTATATCGACTTTAAGTAATGTAGTTTGTATACGTTGTGATATCACAACCAATGAACTCTATTGTTTTAAAGTTATCTGTTTTGCTCTACTTAAATAAAAAGTAGTTTTGTAACCTTTCATTTCCTTAATTTATTACCAGAAACCTATATAGGCACACAGAGAGTGGGATTTATATTGTTTACCATGAGCTTTTACTAAATATTATTTTAATATGCTTTAATTTAGCTATTAGGTATTTCATTACACATCAAAAATTCTATTTGAGGTTAATTTTCCTATATTAACTTCAATCAAACAATACTTTGAAATATTAAAACAATTTTCATTATTGAATATTAATTAAAACACTATTAGAATGAAATTACACACGTACTTTTTTTTTAAAGGACTAGTGATAAAAATTTTGTAGGAGACATAGGTATTCAATAAATGGAAAATAAATTACAAATATTATTAAAGTAAATAGAAAGTCATTCTGAACAACAACGTTTCATTGAACGTATATATGTCTTAAAACGCATAATTTCGAAGAAAACATTAAAAAGTAAAAAAAGGTTTTTGACCACAGATCATTATTACATAAAAAAACGTCTAAATTGTATATCTTGCGGTAATATGGCAAGGCACATTATTCAGTGAAACAACTATTTATTTATGATTTACACAAATATCGCAAATGGGTCTGACTAAATTTTTTTGGATACAAATTTTACGTTTGAATAAAATTCAAAAACAAACCGATTTTTATACTTCATCAGTCTCTTCTGACAATGGTATAACTTTAGCATTCTTCATTAGACTGATAGTTTTTGAAATTTACTTCGTATAAGTTTTGTAAAATAGTAGGATAACCAGGCCCGGCGGAAGGACCGGGCGGCTACTACAAGGGATGCTAATTTGAAAATTTAAGTAGGTACAAATACAGTACAGAATAAAATAAACCTACCTACTACCTATTCATTACCTTATCCTATTCTGGTTGTCAAATTAAAGGTATCATACAAGAAATCTATAACTATTTATTTATTTATTTATTTATTTATTTATTTATTTATTTATTTATTTATTTATTTATTTATTTATTTATTTATTTATTTATTTATTTATTTATTTAAATACAAAATCCAACAGGCAGGAGCCCTATTACAGGATTAGGTACATTGAAATTATGTATAGATAAATACACAATAATTAATTTTGAGTGTTACAAAAAATTTCTTAATTGAATATATAATATATACGAATAAAACATATGGAATTGTATATACACATATAAATATACACTTGTACATATACATACACATACATATAAGTACAGATAAATAAAGAATACAGTAGATTACAAAACCTCAAGATGCAAAACAGAGTTTTTAATTACACTTTCATTGCAGAAAAATCTATCAACACAATCTTCGATTTTAGGATAGTTGACATACATTTGGGGTATTGGAGAGGCCAAGAGAATATTAGTTGTTGGTATATGTGAAATAAATAAGTTGTTATGGCGAGCAAAAGTTCTAGGTACTTTATAATTTATTTGATTTAATAGGTTAATACAATCCAGACGATCATTAGCAATTTTACATAGAAAAATTATTGAGATATTCTTCGTTTGGCAAGACTTGGTAAGTTAAATTTTTCTAACAATATATTCTGTGGAAATCCAATAGGTGGATAAGTGCCCTCAAGAGTGTACATTGCATATTTTAAAAACTTACGCTGAATATTCTCTAATTGCAATATATTGACATTATAAATTGGGTTCCAGACAACTGAAGAATATTCAAGGCGAGATCTAACAAATGTTACATAGAGTAAACGATGAGTGTTGACATTTCTAAAATCTTTGCTGTTCCTGATTACAAAGCCAAGACTCTTAAAAGCAGAAGTAGTTACCATTTCGACGTGCTTATTGAATGACAATTTAGGATCAAAATACATGCCAAGGTCTTTAATAATATCAGGTCTTTGTAAAACAATATTATCGATATTATAATTGTACATGTACAGATAATGCTTCAGGCCAAATGACATAACATTACACTTGCTAGCATTGTGGGGTAGATAGTTGTTGATGCACTAGGAATTGATGGTATCCAAAGTTTTTTGCAGAATTTGACAATCATGAACATTATCAATAAATCGGTACATTTTTAGGTCATCTCAATACAAGAAGATGTGAATCTTTCAAAAATACCATTAATGTACATTACAAAGAAGAACGGTCCTGGTATTGAACCCTGTGGCACGCCAAATCTTTGCAACAAGCTATTCGATTTATGGCCACGGTACTGAACAAATTTATGTCGATTCTCTAGATATGACTGTAATAAAAGGAGTAACGATTTTGAGAGACCAAATTTGTCAAATTTAGAACTCAAAGCACAGTGGTCTATCCTGTATTTTGTAAAACAAAATTTGAATTTTCAGTTTCTAAGATAAAACTCTATTTTACAGAATTAACCTAGTAAGTAAAAACCTGCAGGAAAAAGCAATCCACATACAAACAGCAACAGACGTGATTTTACAAGTGAAAAATATATCATAGAATTATGATTTGACCAAGGTTATAAAGAAATTTTAATGGATGCTTAAGATTTAGCTGACATTTTGGGAAATGGAACCACATTTCGAGCAGTTCACAAGAGCAGTTCCAAAAAGATAATGACATTTTTAGTTTTCTGTGCGATATTGATATTATCAGGAGCTTACAATATTATCTTTTCTAGTTCCCTCTGGAAGTTCGCCAACAAATGTTTCAAATTTTATTTGTAAAAACTATTGGATTGAATAGTTTCACATTTTTGTGGCTTTGCGCATTTTATTAACACTATTAATAACTGTCGCATTAGGGGAAATAAATCGCTCAAAGTTAAAATTAATCAGTAATTATTTGTGGTCATCAATATCCTAAGATAGCTTAACTAGGCTAGCGATATAGAGAATGATCATATGCAAAATTTATTATGAATCTATTATTCAGTCAATGAAGCTTTTGTGGAAGGGAAAGTTCTCAAAGATATTTTTTCTTAAGTAGATACATATTAAGTATTTAGATTTTACATAAAATAATTTTTGAATTTAAAATTTGCTTGTACTGTTTCACCTACCTAGTTCATATTCTTCAATTTAGGTAGTAGTTGAGGCAGTTTTTAAAATACTCTTTACCTAAAATAACCTCTATCAAGTTAAAAACGAATTTCAGCGAATTGCTTTCTCTTGTTAATGATGACGACGTCATATATTACTTTCTTATACCTAATATAAGAAAGTATAGTATTCGTGATTTTTTCGACCTCGAGATTTTGATTGATATATCTGTCTGCATGTCTCAAGTATCGCGATAGCATCCACAGCTTTTGAGATAAAGCTTTCAAATTTGGTACACGTGTTCTAAATCATGTCAACTATATCAAGTCAGTAAAATATACTTTCCAAGTACTTAAATAAAGCTGATGTAAACTGAAATTTTTTACATATTTGACCTCATAAAATGGGGTTAGGAAAAATTTAACAGTTTGACATTTGAAATGCCTAAGTTAGTTACAAAAATGTCGATATCAATAAGAAGAAATATTAAAGTATATGACATGAATTATTATTAACAGTATCGAATGACGCTGATAATTAATTATTTAAAAATTTTAATGAAACATTCTAAGGTACGCTATTAAAATTTAATTGAGGTAAGTGAATAATTAAACAGAATGATTTTTTTAGATCAGGATGATATATACTGGTATAAGAAAGTTATGTGCTGGACACATCAGATATTTTTATTTAGAACTTGTAAAAACTCTTCCAAATATAATTTCATTAGGAATTTGTTTAACATTTTCATGTGATGGACTTGTGTCCGAACAAAAGCATAAATGTGTGTCATTAAAAACGTTAAAGCAACGTTTCCATTGTAATCATATTTAAAGGTTCGTTACAATATGTCAAAAGGTATGCATGCTAGTTTTTATGTTACAACAAAAAGGACGTCAGCTCTTTGTCCCGAGAGAAGCTTCTCATTAATTAACGGAGAGACCACACCTCGCTCTAGACTAGGGAGTTGGGGCCGCTTTAATTGTTAAATACGGCAAAAGTGTCACTCTGATATCAGCGTTAACTTAATTTAAAAGTTTTGCCTAAGGTGTTGAGAGTTTCTTAGAAATATGACGTTCGTAAATGTAGTCTATGCTTACATTAAAAACAATCCAACTTTTCAAGTTTTGAAACACATATTATTTATGACAGTAAAGAACTTTATGAATTTCGTTGACAGTTTGTTGGTGTATAAAAGTTTGGAAATTCACTTAATAGCCGCCTAACCCGGCTTTTAATGTCGATTAAAAGTTGCGAAATGTTTCGGGAATTGCAAAATTTATTAACAGCATTTTAACGGCTATTAATATTGTGAATTATTCATGATGGATTGATATAAGAAATAATCCAATTTTAACGCGGAAAGTACAAGAATCATGCATATCTTTTAAAAAAAATTCCAACTCTTACTATATTATTCATTTACAGTTCGCGATGAAATTAGAAATCCTCACACTGCGCTGATGATGATGATATTATGGATTAGATTTAATACCTACGAGTATTTGTGATCATTTATCTAGTTGCTGTGGTAGTTTTACTTAACGGTATATAGATATTAAGAATGTAAACATTTTGGTATGGCCTCTCAAAGAAATTATTTAATTCACCACGGTTTCTAAGGTAATGATACTCTATGATCTAAAACGTTTTGACATTAATTGAGGAGCTGATTTTATAAATGAAAATAAGACAAAAAGCTGTATCAATGTGGGTCTGGAAATATCATCCAAAGCAAATGTTTTATTATAAAATAAGATTTTAAAAATGTTTCTGAGACCTCCGAAATGGTGAAAATTCGGATTAGAGGGTATTTTATGTAACTCTTTAGACATACACATCGAAGCTTCAAAGGTAGCTGATGGTGACATAGGCAATTGTCCCCTCTCTTGTTATCAAAATTGGCCACTTTTGGCTGAAATAGTAGTCCAGAAATGACCAGTGTCGTAGGTTCTCTTTTATTCTAATTTTCTTTTTTTATTTCAAAAGTTTATGTATTATAATTAGTCTCATCTGAATAAAATTTTTTTTGTGTTAATAACAAATTGATTTATATTTCAATCAATTTTAAAACATTATTTGGTTACTTTTTTTTGTTTTTTATGAAATAAAATAATTGTGTTTCTCCCATTTAATATCACACCTGTGATTTTACCAGAATTGAAATATTTTTATTGCATTTCTTTTTACGTAAATGTTTTGGTTCTAATATTAATTGTAACATATTCGATATCACTTTAATTTATACCAGTATTATTAAAATAAGGATACAGAAGCAACGAAAACTATAAACTATGTTGTAACGAAAAGACCGACCGGGTGGGTGTTATATTTTATTATTTTATTTAGTTTTTTCAAAATATTTCAGAAACGGCTTGAACTAATTATTTAAAATTTCAGTTGTCTAAGGACCTAGTAATAAGATATTCTTAAGCTATAAACAAACGTTATCAGTTTCGCCAGGGGCGTGCGTGAGGACCTAGTATATAAGATTTTTTTTGCAGTGAAATGCAAATAATATTTGCCTTTTGGCACTTTTTCAGTTTGGAAGGTCAGAAGATGCATTTTTTTTAAAGTATGTGAAATAAAAACATCCGAACCAGAAGCGTAACCGAGAGAATGATTAATCATGATGTGCTATGAATTAAACTATGACAATCGTGGATCCAATGTCCAATTTCAATGAACATAACATAACAGAAGATTTCAGTAGTTTATTATGTTACCAACATTTTTCAGTGTAAAATGACTTTTATTAATTATTCCGCGAGTGACTTAAATGACGTGCTATTAGTTTAAAGTGAAGTAAATCAAATTTAGAGAAAAGCTGTTTGGCTGTATAAACGAGAATTTCAGATAAAAACATATTTCAGAATACAGTACGCCGTTTAAGAGAAACCAACTTTCTAAAGCCATTTAATGTAGATTCTGGACGCAAGAGATATCGCCGTACTGTCCATGTTGAGGTAACAATTTTAAATACAATTGCAAATAATCCTAGTCCAAGTACGAGAATTGTTGCAAATGAGTTAGGAAAGATCTCGACGTGTTCATTGCTAAAAATCCTACAGGAGCAACAGCTAAAACCATATTGCAGGAGTCCAAAAATTGTCACCTAGGGATTGCGGCCACAGGTAAGAATTTGTTCGTGATTTTTGCAAAAATTAAGAGACCCTCGGAATTTCGCTAGATATGTACCTTGCTGCTGAAGATTTTTTCACTCGCAATATCAATTTTCCATTAATATTAGGGCTGTAATTATTGATAATGATATCATTGGCCCTATTGCTTTACCCAATAAACTGAATGACGAATCTTATCCATATTTGATTTATTTTAAATGCACACATTATTTATAATTCTGCTTTTATTTCATCAATGTTCCTATAGTGTTTTGGGTCAAGTGTAAGAGTGGCTAAACATCGCCCAGAATGTTATATGTGTTACAATTTGTAACATATTTCTAATTACTTTTTCAATAAAGACGATTATATCATTATTATCATTTTATTATTATTATTATTTCTTTTTTTTCGGAATAACTGAAGCGAAAGTGTCCTCCCGTGGCCTCCGACGACTCACGGGATTCGCACCGATGCTTTAACTATAGCCACTCCCCATACCTGCAGGGTTAGTGACTGTAGATACCAGAATCGTGTGCACTAAACAGACGGAGAGAACCCAGAATGACCGCTTTCTGCATTTGGCCCGCCAGCCACTCGGCTGATTTTTGGCAGGCCGGTATGATATTCATTTCCGAGAGCAGTGGAGGGATAAAGTTCCGAGTACACCGACTATTTGGGCGACCATTTTGACAGAGTAGCATAGGTACAGCACTTGGAACTCATACCGGAGACGGCGATATTTGGTCCGTTTCTCCTCCTCTTTGTTCTTTTCCGCAGGTACCGAGAACTCGATGACATAC
The DNA here is from genome assembly GCA_029963845.1 of Rhamnusium bicolor. Taxonomy (NCBI): domain Eukaryota; kingdom Metazoa; phylum Arthropoda; class Insecta; order Coleoptera; family Cerambycidae; genus Rhamnusium; species Rhamnusium bicolor. The sequence goes on along the minus strand of JANEYF010004825.1, from coordinate 824,708 downwards.
ATCACCTTCAGTTGATGGTCGAGGAGGACTATGTCAGGCTTGTTGGCTTGGATTAGCCTGACCGTCGGGAACGAGTAGTTCCAGTAAATCCGACATTTCTTCGACGACTGCACATTTGTCCAACCCGAACTCCATACCAATTGCCCAACCCGAACTCCATACCAATTGCCCGCGTATATTTTCGACCACCCTAAAAGCGCTTTGTAGTTCGCAGCAGCTATTCTATGCATCTCACTAGTGGTGCTGGTACTGCAAGACATTCGAGCAAGTACAACAATAGCTCATGCGATGTTGTATCAAATGCCTTGCGGCAAACAATCCAGGCCATCGATAGATTCCGCTTGTATTGCACAGAATTCTGTGTAATACAGCGGTCTATCGTTGCAACCTGCCATGCCCTTCTTGGCACCACGCTGTTCGTGTATCTGCTGAAAAACCGGACCAACACACCTCAGTTTTCTAGCATACAAGATACGCGTAAATATCTTGTAGCAGGAGTTGAGGCAAGTGATCGGCCTATAATTCCTCGGATCAGAAAGATCCCCCATTTTGGGGATAAGCACAGTACGTCCCTCGACGAACCAGTCCGGAATCTGCTGCCCCTCGTTCAACCATGAGTTGAAAAGTCTCGCCAGACGGCGGCGGTGAGTGGAAGAAATTTTCTTCCACCACCAGTTGTCAATGCCGTCTGGGCCTGGGGCAGCAAAGTTCTTAGTATCAACAAGTGCTTGTTGGACTTCTTCCGTACTGATTGCCGGGCACACTTCTTCTGACTCTTCAAGATGTCTGTGGCACAAAGCCTCGAAGTGTGCAATTGCTGGCGTGTCGCTATTGAATGGACGCTTCGTTTCGTAGATTCCTTTCCAGAATGTTTCGACATCTTCTATAGTCGGCGGGTAATCTACAACACGCTGTGGCTCTTGAAAGAGGCGGGAAGGATTCGTACGGAACAAATTGTTTTTTTTCATACTCCTCACCCGCCTCCTCAAGGTTTTCTTTATTGCCATGAGTGCTCGGATCCTATCTAGACAGTGTTGCTATTATTTTTTTTTATTTTTTTTTTTTTCGGAATATCCTATGCCGGTCAGCCAGCATGACCGCCTTCTGCATTTGGCCTGCCAGCCACTCGGCTGATTTTTGGCAGGCCGGTATGATCTTCATTTCCGAGAGCAGCGTAGGCTTTATCCCTCCGAGTACATCGATTATTAGAATAACATTTTGACCGAGTAACCTGGGTACAGCACTTGGAGCTCGTACCGGAGATCATGATATTTGGTCCGTTTCTTCTCCTCCTTCAAGGTGATGTTTTTCTCCGCAGGTGCCGAGAACTTGATGACATACATCACATTGAGTTGATGGTCGAGGAGGACTATGTCAGGCTTGTTGGCTTGGATTAGCCAGACAGTCGGGAACGAGTAGTTCCAGAAAATCCGGCATTTCTCGTTCTCGACAACGGACTCAATATCTCCGGGGACGTAAGGCAGCACTGGTGTCTGGTCTACCCCATACAAGTGCCTCAGATGGTAGTATAGCACTCGTAAAGCCGCGTTATGTCGGTGGATGTAGGCCGAAATTGCGTATATGGGGCATGCAGGCAAATCGGAATTTTGTTAAAACTAAAATGGTGCTACTCTTTTTAAATTTGACTATTCATCTATATCTGACAGCATATGAGATTCTAATGGTGAGAAAGTAAATGTGGTTCACTCTGTATATCTCTGTAAGCTTTTTTCTACTTTTATTCTTGACATACCTTGAAATACGTGTTCAGTTAATATAGTTGTTATTTCATACTTATTTGAATGTTATAAAAATATTACTTAGTTATTTAGCTAACTTGCGTGTTAGTAACGTTAACCATATAATATAAAGTTTGGCTAATAGACTCATACCAATGTAACCGCTACCTTAATTTGCATAACCTGATGCATTCCAGAACCTTACCCTTATCTAATCCTATCCAAATCTAATTTTCTGTTTAACGTATTATTTCCGAATAAAAATGTATAAACTTACTAGATTATAATTATCCAACGGCTGATCAGGAGGTAGAAAACTGAGCAATCCTTACCTGAAAACAAACAAACAATTTAAATAAATTTCACAATATATCGGATAAGTAAAAGTATTTAAACTTTTATTATTTATAGTACAGCAGAGATGAATAACATATACATAATATATACATACTCGGCATGCCATGAATAAACAACATTAAAAATCATCAACGAAAACAAAATGAATGACATAATACTATGTATTCTTCATTTTTATTTATATTGGCGATATGGCGATAAAGGTGATAGATTTATTTTAACTATAACAGTTGAAAAAACTGTATTTAAACAAAACAAGACGTAATCATTCCTTTCTCCTTCTTCTATTAATTCTTCTTTCGCTTACTTGGATTCACTGCATTGTTAGAGCAGCTCTTCTGAATTATGTTTGCTCATTCTAACCAGTCTAGATTGTTTCTGTGGAATATTTTGTATTCCTTGACCAGCCGGCCACCACATATATGTCTGTCATTACTTCGCTTGTACAATTAAGTATTCTCACGGCACGACGGTGGTTCGAAGACAAATTGTTATTAACTGACAAACCTAAGACGTCACTTTTTAATGTCATAATGATTGGCCGAATGTTATTTATCCTATTGCATTTGTCGATCCACGGTATATAACATAAATAATGGTATTTTTAGTTGATTGTCGATATCCTAGTTACATATATATCCTAGAGTGTGAAATGCCTTTAAGTATTCTGAAGATTTAGGAGATAAGAAAACGTCCAACGATCTTTTGCTTCCGTTTGAAAACGCTTACCGAATCGCATATGCGTGTATACACAACAGTGCTGAAAATGGTTCTGTTACATATTTTTAGTCAGTGCTATTGTTTTGATGCGTGGTGTATTAAAAAAATCTTTTGTAAACCTATGTCAATCTATCTGTTACTAATTATACAAGATGTAGTATATTTTACAATGCATGTCAGGATCATAAAGAATGTTATTATTTGTTTAATACCCAGAATAGAATGATGCTTCCCTAGTAAATTTGGAACACGAAAATTAAAATAATTAATTCAGAGAAATTACAATACATCTTAGTAGAAGAAGCAGTTGTTTCGGTTCATTCTCTTAATTACATTTTATACCGGGTGTAACAGGCTCATGGTACACCCCCTTTTCTCCTTTATTTTTGAAGATAATTGATTAAAATTTGGAATGTCTTATATACATAATAAGCGGCACATTTTGACATACAAGTGATTTTTTTTCACTTCCGGTTTCGCCGGAAGTGACACTAATTTTCGATTTTTAAATGGAATACTCTGTATATCATTACATTTTTGAATTCTGCATAATTTTGTGAATCCAACGATACCAAATAAGTGACATTTCAAACGTCATTATTTTTTAATATATAATTTATAGTTTTCCATTTAAGTCTACCATGATGGTTCCAATTTATACCAAATGACCCGTGTAATGCTAGAAAAATCGAAATCCCGTCAAAAATACTAAATTACGTGATTTATGATCAAATAAAATTCATCAAAATGGTTTTTGGGGAAAAAACTCAATTTTTTCAAATGGAACCATATTGGTATCGTGGTACGATTTATTAGTACTATTAATACGGAATTTATTCATATGTCGTATTAAAATGTGCTATAAATATAAACAAAATTACAGCTAAAAGAAAATAAGAAAATACAATTTTGTTTTAATTACCTTGTTATACATAAGGTGGCTTTGGAATACAAAAAAATGAACACAAAACATTACAACAGTTGTTCAAAATACTATCCATTAACGTCAATGTACTTCTGAACTCGCATAGCTGTTTCTCGAAGAACTTTCATAAATTGCTGGGCCGTTATGATATTAATTGTGCGCCTTACTCTTTACGGGTTGTAACGGCGGTTGCGCAGATAATATTTTTTAAATGACCCCAAACAAATAAATCAAGCGGTGTTAAATCAGGTGACCTTGGAGGCCACCTCACAGAACCATTGGTCGAAATTACGTCATCTCCGAATCTCCGTTGAAGGTAATCAATTACTTGAATTATGGGGAGAGCGCCATCTAGTTAGAAATACATTCCCTGTCATAAATGGAAAGGTAATTCAGCTAAACTGTCCCCAATTTTATTTTGCAGAAATCCCAGATATCTAGTACCAGTCACGGGTCCCTCAAATATTATTGGATCAATTATTCTACTACCGATTGTTACAAGCCAAAAACCGAACCGCACTTGAATGTTACCCTCCCGTAATAAATTTTGCTTTTTTTGTGACCAATATTTTGTATTTTGTTGGTTAAATAATCCCATAAACCTAGATTCGTCCGAAAATAAAATCATTCCCAAAAAGTCATGTTTGGCTGCAAGTTATTCTGCAAAATCCAATTGGAATATTCCATCCTACGTTCGTACTCATTTTCGTACAAGTGCTGGTGCAATTGCCATTTAAAAGATTTATAGTGGTATTTGTGCAAAATTCGGCTTACTGTTTGATGACTGATTTGCAATTCAAACCCAATTTGCCTTAAAAAAATAGTCTTATCATCTTCTACTCGAGCCAAAACATTAATTTCCGTTCCTTCGTCAAGAATGAAATTTCTTCGGGATCATTGTTGGGCTTACTTCGGAACTGATTTTCAAGAGGATTAAAATAATTTCTTGGTGGACATTGTCTATCAGGATATCGTTTGGCATAAATGTGTCTAGTCGCAACGGCATTTTTTCTACATTCCCCATAAATAATTAACTGGTTCAATTTTTCATCTCTTGTATAAATTTGCGGCATTTTGAACAGAATTAACAAGAATTTTAAATAATTTTTAAAGACACAATAAAAACACTGGTAAACCGACAAATGTTGGACAAGCTAAATATTTCGTTGTTTTCAAAGCCACCTTAATTAGTTACTTCTTAACATTTAATTAGAACAAAATTGTATTTTCTTATTTTCTTTTAGCTGTAATTTTGTTTGTATTTATCGCACATTTCAATATGATGAATAAATTCCTTATTAATAGCACTAGTAAATGGTACCACGGTACCAATATGGTTCCATTTGTAAAAATTGAGTTTGGCCCCAAAATACATTTTGATGAACTTTATTTGCTCATAAATCACGTAATTTAGTATTATTGACGGCATTTAAATTTTTCTAGCATTTCACGGGTCATTTAGAATAAATCGGAACCATCATGGCACACTTAAATGGAAAACTAAAAATTATGTTATAAAAAAATTGACGTTTGAAATGTTACTTATTTAGTATCGTTGGGGTCAGAAAATTATGCAGAATTCAAAAAATGCAATAATATAGTGCCACTTCCGGCGAAACCGGAAGTAAAAAAAAATGACTTGTGTCAAAAAATACCGCTTATTATGTATATAGGATATCCCAAATTTCAATCAATTATCTTCAAAACTAAAGGGGCAAAGGGGGTGTACCATGATCCTGTTACACCCGGTATGTTTAATTTCTCTACCAACATCTACATCAGCCTCTCTAGAAAACAACATAAATAATAGGTATTTTTTAATATATTTAAAAATGTGCATTCATTTGCTGTATAAACTATTAACATCTATTTAAAAAACTGTGGGAAAAAATTTAATATAATATATATGGTTTTACGCAGAAAAATATGACATACTGCTTAAGAGTATTTCATAAAATAAAAGTTTTAAAATTCTTTGCTCATTGTTCTTCTCTAGATAGAAAAAAATGTATCAGAATATAAATCTGAGCCGCAAGCCATATGGAGTAAATATAACACCATCTAAAAAAAACTTATTGACTATACTCCCAAGTCAGTAATGTATTATTAAAATAATAAATTTCTTTCTTTACACGCAATTTTTTACAAGTAAAAGTTCAGAATTTGTTCTCGGCCTTTATATACAAGATCTTGTTTTCCCTAAGGCAGTATATTTAAATACACTTGAATAAATTTATCTTCAGAAAAGAATCTTATTGGGTCTAGTTATGTATTCAGAACGACAGATTGAAAAGAAACCCCTGGGAATTATGCGGTCGTTTCAGGGCGAGTTTTCAACTGAAAGTGGGCAGTGACATCACCAGCGCTTAAAAGGATGTCCCCGGACGACCAGATGAAGGCAAATGTTAGTTTTGTGTATACCTTAGTATGTTGTCAGCATATTTAGCGAAATTAAGTTCAACCTCAACTTTATGTTAGTTGGAAAACTTTTAAATATTTCTCATTTAGTTATGTTATAAGTAATGGCATAGGAGATATAATATCTAGGGTGGAAAAAATATCGTATAAATAAACTAGGCAACAATGGAAATGAAAATGACAACCGAATTTGTTTCAGTATCAAAGTATTTTAGTATAGAGAATGTTTCACTTTGAGTATCCCTAACGCAAATAGTAGTAGAGAAAGTTAATATAAGTAAAAAAGTTTTTATAAACATAAGTTTGATTTGTTACCGCTATCGAGATAAATAATTTTGAAGCTATTTCAATGGTTACCAATCTTACAAGTTTTCAATTTAATGTTATTAGATCGTTATGAACTACAAATGATTTGCGCAGTCAGCCTCTACATGATAGTTGTTAATACAAATTAAGTAATTAATACCCGGGTGTAGTGTACGTTTATGTTTTATGTGATGGAAAGGGTAGCTGTGAATATCGAAGACGAATTCCAAATCGACATCAACCATCTAGAGTCGTATTAAGCAGGGCATTTCAACGTTTACGTACTACAGACAGTGGCTATTTCAAACCTCAATGAACGTGTTCGAGTTTAGGTCCTTGGCTTGATGAAAACTTACCTTGAACTAAGCAGACTGATAATATTTTTTAAAATTATCGTTCAATTAAAATCATGATGGTCTACTAAAATGTATTTAAAAATAATAAAAATGCAACACATATATAAAAGATAATTTGTCTGATTTTATAAAATGTATTTAAATATAATAAAAATGCAACACATATATAAAAGATAATTTGTCTGATTTTATAAAATGAAAATCACCAATTTACTTTCGACTGTATTACATATTATGCAGATATGCTAATTATTCCGTTGCTTTGTCTAATTATTTGGTTAATAAGATAATAAGATGGTTTCGTGGTTGGTTGGTAAGAACAACTGCCACTCAGAAATTAATCCTAGCATACTGGGACATTGGGTGTGTGTCCATTGTCTCTAAGTGCGTAGTCCTCTATCACATAAGGTACCCTGAGGTACCTTTAGGGATACAAGGGGTTGTATTACCTGTTGTGTTTAATTCTTTAATTCTTTAAATATGGAATATAAACCTGGCAGAACTCCTACTTTGTCCGTTTTAGCGACGAATTACATAGCCAGTTAAATAATTTTGAGGTTAAATAGTCATTAATAGAAAAAAATAAAAACAAAAGCCTCTGATTTATTTGTATAGATTATAACAGCCCATATACCTACTTATTTCTTATTCAATTCTCTAAGAGTAAAATATTAGCTAACGAACATTTTCAGCCAGCCATCTCTTATATAACTGGTTTGTCAATTTTTTCGCGGAGAAATAAATTTGCGTATTCACGATAAAAGCACAGCCAGGAGGTATAATACTTCATAATTGTATGGCTTGTACATAATCTGAATTTACAATCGCTTAAGGGCTCCTTTATGATATGTCTTTTGTAGTTGTTAGTAGGGATTATTTGATCCTGTATTGTCGCGGTAAATCCCCCTATTTAGGGGAATAATTAGCCAACTTATAGGTACATGAGTAGCAGAGGATTTCACGAGATGAAGATAAAATTTTTTGTTATTTCGAGAACTTGGCAAGTGTTTACTAATTAACAAACAATCACGTAATATAATTTGTTGTTTATTTACACTAAATAACTTTAACATTTATTTCACTTTTTCTTTTATTTAATATTATTCAAATAAGTAGATTAATAGTCACAATAAGTAAACTTGGACTATTCCTAAAATTCATAAGAAGTAATTTTTTTAACTAAAACAAATAAAACACATGTACATGTTTTGTCTCATTCTTATTTTAAATTCATATTTTCAAAACATTTCAGTTAATTAGCGTCTAGACGAAATCTTGTAATGCTATAAAATGAGAGAAATTAAGTGTGGAGTTTGTTGAAGAGTTACTCGAATCGGATTCCTTGAGTATTATTTTCCATGAAATTATAAATAAAGCAGTTATGTAGTCGCTCAAAACAACGTTATTTCTTAGATCCTACTTATGTATTATAATACAAAACCTTCTGTAATATAAAAAGGGAAATTTCAGTCCATAATACTGTCCTTTTTAGGATAATGCAAGTGTATGTGAGTTGCGTTTATTTATAAATTTTATATATCATTATTTTTATTTAATGACAAATACTATTAGCAGAGAAATGTTATTATGAAGTGCTAGGAAAAATACAGGTCAGTGTATTTTACTTAAAATATGATAAAGGTAATAGTGTGGGGCAGAATGACCTTATGATTTTGAAAGATCCACAATAATCTTACATTTACGTTTATTGAAAGTATTGTGAATTGAAAGGTGCAAGTTTATCATTATTAAAAAATAAATACGAAAGTTATTTCTTAAAAATAACACTCGCCAGATATAGTCCATCTAAATTGATGCAATCTTGCACCCAATATTATGCATGCCATGACGCCGCAGTAGCATGTCTTGTGGAATTTCATTAATTTTTACCACAATTTTCTTCTCCAGGTTATTTAAGTTTATTGAACGAGTTTCAAACGCTTTGCTCTTTAAATAACCTCACAAAATTAAATCACATGCAGACAAATCAGGTGAACGGGCTGACCAAGAAATATATCACAAAGCATGAAATGATCCAATGTACAAACATGGTTCTTAAAGTGTACATAGATATCCGAGCAGTTTGTGCTGTCGGTTAATCCTAAAGACAGCAACTCTGCCTTTAGGCAAACGTCTTGACACGAATAGAAACGGTCATCGATGAGGAAATCTCAAAAGATATAGACATCTGGCAGTTAAAATCTATCGTGTTCAACTTCTCTAAGCTACTCGTTCCCCAAAGGGTGGTCAAATAACACATCAAGCGGGGTCAAGAAAACTAAAGGTGGTAGATAAAAAATATGGAGAGCAAGATGCGTCGGCCAGACGCTTTCCGAATTTAGAGTGGTCAAATGTATATCAGAAACAAATTTACGCATAAAATCCGGTGCAAAGCAGTCGAACTAAGACGGTAACATCACTACAGATCAGGTGGCCTTCTAGGGATAACTACTGAGTCCATTTCGCATCTGGTTCAATTAATTTGATATTAATGATATAAGACATAGCACAGAAATTAGACAATTACGGATTCCAAAGTCGAAACTGTCTAGAAGGTGGTTGGTTACATGTAGAACGTGGACATATACCATTCCCACCGACATTAACAGTGCTCGTGGCGGGATTCACTGACAGCAATAACAGATAGATTTCTAGTACGTTTGCCATCGCGTGCTCTAGCCAAGCATGCCACCGAGTCTGTAATTGGTTACTTAATTTCCATTGATTATGCGGCTCATCACTGTTGTAAACAATTAATTTTGACAATACTGTAATTTATGGGAGTTATGCAGGTCAGAAATTTCGAAAAATTCGATTTTCGGGTTTTTGCATATTCGTATAGTGCAAAGCCTTGTCTTTAATAATCTGAAAGAATTTTTGAAAAATCTGGAAAATTGACCGATTTACAGCGGTTTTCGTAGTACCCTTCCCCGGGCGGTTTCGGCCCAAGCGCCGCGAGAGTCTATTGTACTGGAAGCGCGCTAAGTACGTGGCTTTCTGTAACCCAGGTACTTATACCTGGATTATAGATGACCCTTTTAATCCTTTACTACAATATTTTCTATCTTATTAGAATTTTTAGGCATGAAATAAATCTGTACCTGATTTTCAAATGCGTTTTTCTCGAAACTATGTTTTTTTGGACGGTGTACGTGATATCTCAAGAACCGTTAATCCGATTAACACCAAATTTTGACACAATGTTCAGTATGAAATTTGCAACAATCTTTGCCGTGGGTTTTTTGATATCTTTCACCATTTGTTTATTATTAACAATTGAATAAAGTGAAAATTGACTTTTTTTTTCATACTGCCACAAATTGAATTTTTTAATTTTTCAAAAATCCATGGCAGTGATTGTGGAAAATGGTATAAATGACTAAAAAAAATTTTTTGCGTTTGTTTCAGATGCATACATTTCCGGAAATCCGGTACACCGTTTGGGGACGGCAAAAAAAATGTGTTTCAACATTTTTTATTGCAATTTTTTTTATGTAAAAATTGACAATAAAATTTTTTTTAGATAAATGAGACATTGCTTTTTAATTTAAGACCAGTCCCATGTTTCTATGTTCAATAGTTGAGCCGCAATTAATTCCCAAAAAAAGTTAGCATTTTTCGCCGCGCGACCTGCATAACCCCCTTATGTCAAACACAACATGTGACAAAAAATAAAGACGATAGTAATTATAAGAATAGAAGCAATTGCAAGAAAAGGATAACTGAATTATTTACAGACGTAGACATCTTGCAAACCATAATGTCCAGTTCGGCGACTCAACGAAAACAAATGAATAAATATACAGAAACTATTACAAAATTCATGTTTTATCGTTCATGGAAATATCGATTATTCTAGTTGATTTTACAATAGGACTGGCTTCAAAACATTTGTTTGGATATACCAAATATTTTTAATTGCGTGAACGAATTGCAGCCAAATATAACATTTACTGTATAAGGCATAATATTGCAAAAGGTGCTAAATTGATATTAAAAATAGAGTCACCTCCAGATAATAACGTCAAGTTTGTTTCACCTTTATTGGCATTGTCATTCTTACTAAATTAAGGAATTCAATAGATAAATTATTATAATCGAACAACAGGGGCACCCTAATAATGAAGTCAAAGTAGACTAGTCTATAAAACTAAATTAGTTTTTTGTACCTACATTTATTTATAACAATCTGCACTATAATATACATGTTTTACTTTCATTAGATAGATATAATAATACCTCTAATAATTTGCATAACTTACTATAATAAAAAAAACTAATTGGCCACATTAAAGTATTAAATTAAATACCTATTTTCATTTATTAAGACATCACCTCTTTTTTATAACTTTATACATTAAAACAGTCATTTAATATTTAAATTCTAATAGAATCAGAATGTGAGAGGTTAAGTTTAGTTTTAAATAGTGGGGGTGGAGTTGCAATAATAACACTTTCTCTCCTAAACAGGGTGATGCAAATACGAACTATTCCTAGAGTATCGCTATGATTTACACACAGTTAAAGGTAACTACTTCAGTTTATCGGTTAACTCTATGGATTTTATTTAAATCGCGTGACATGAAAATTTGTGCATGTTTATTACGTGGTATTATTAATTGCTGCTCTATTTCAAATATCACGTAAAAAGCGGGAATAAATTTGCATGACATCAATTAAATAATAATCAAAATACTCGTTCGTTCGGCAATAGAAAAATGCATTTTTACTAATATTTCAAGGTGGTGCTTTCACTAAGCTGGGTGTTTATTAAGTGATGTTTAAAGCGATTTTTTAGACGATTTTAAAGAAAAAGCTTCCTATGAGCATGGGTCTAGAAATGCTCCTCTATTGAGGTGTGGTTCTTCAAAGTTAAAGAAATATAAAAGTTTTTTTGACATATTTTTAAAATAGCTTGCCGTACATCGGTCATATTTCGTATGTGACCAGTAGCCGCTGTGTGCTACAACAGCATTTAATTTGAACCAGAGCTGGGCCAATAATAAGATTTCGGATATCGATACCGATACTCAGATACTGGCATTCGGGCACATATTCAGATACATGTATCTGAAAATATATCTGATGGTGACGAATGTGATGATGATGTCACAGGAACATAGGACAATGGTTCAAACGTTTGGTTAAATTTGACGTATTGAAATAATAAATGTTGTCGCTTCTTTTCGAACAGTGATTTCCACAGTAATTGCATTTCACTGTGTTGGCTTTATCAGTGAGTATTGTGAAGTATTTTCACACTACTGATGACATTTTTGTTTGATGTTACGCTCTTTGCTACCAAAACAGTCACACACAATACACAAGCATACAAACCACCACCGAAATGAGGAAAGTATCGTTGACCATATTGATTACGGAGGCATTCGGAGAAATCCCGTGATCCCTGCCAGTAAAACAGTTCCATATTTGGCGTCCTGTTGCTTTGCGCCGTCGTATTATTACTCAGCTGCTTTTTAGATAAATGTATTTGAATTCTTCAGGTTCGGCCAGTATTTGAAAATTCAAAGTATCGGCCGATAATAGATACTGAGTATCAGTATCGGTCCAGCTGTAATTGGAACCATTGAGTGAAGGATTTACTAAGAGCATGGATATATTTAGTAGGTACTCTATTTTTTTGTCAACAGCTTGAGTATACAGTACCTATCTCAAATCCACGCTGGATTGCGTCTCTTGTAAATCCATCACTCAACCATTTGGACATAATAGCTTTATTTTAAAGATGGGTTTACAGAGAACCTCGGATGGTTCTCTAACATAATTCTTTTCCATATGACCCAATTTGAAAATTGAAACAACCTTATGACAAGAAATTTAGAAGGAACGTTTTTACAAAAAAAAAAAAAGATAAAAAACAAACTATAGCGGTCTTGCAATAATAAATCAGTCTAAAATTTAATGTTGAATGTTATTCGCAATCAAGTGCGTACCTGACATTGATAAACTATTTGCTATCACAAAATTTAATTTAGGTAAATTATAATTTGTTAACATTAACAATCAACTGAGAATTACGAAAAATATTCACACATTTTTTTATTTTTCTTTAACTTTGAAGGGAAGCATTTCCGGACACACGATTATAGTAATTTTTTTCTTCAAAATCGCCTTCTAAAGTTTTCAACATCACTTTAAAACACCCTGTATATACAACATAAAGCTGCAAAGGCATTTAAAAAATGTTCTATTGATGACTACCAAAATAAAATAAAAAATGACTCATGTTAAATAAAACGCAGACTTTTTAAAAATTAATTATATTTGAATTATTTTATTGGATTCAATTATATTCAAATGAAAATTTTAAATTCATTTCAATAAGTATATATGAATAGAAAATTATTCGAATAAATATACAGGGTGTCTCACCAGGAACTGCATCGATCGATATAGGACAAAGTACGCACCAGAAATTTTTGAAAATTTAAGGAATTACTAATGGCAGTGTGGTCAATCCAACTAAAATAATTACAAGCATCTGGCACTTCCAGTTATACTGGAAGTCGATACCAACTTGCTTATTTTAAATGGAATACCCTACATATTTTAAAAACCTTTATAACTTTCTCGTGTAAAAGATACTCATTTGCTTTTTAGCATGTAGAAAGATCATAAGGTGAGCTACGATATACAGTTTAAAGAAATTCAATAATAGTATACCAAGTGTTCCATTTTTGACGTTACATTTTGTAAACTTCAAACCGCGAAAACTTACTTAAGTCAAATGGAACACCCTGTTTCATCATGTACATCACGTTATGTATAATTAAATTCCTTCTTTTCTGATATATGTATTGTGAGGGTTTGTTACAACTTTTTGAAATATTTGCGATTTTCTTAGAAATTCAAGAATTTCTAGTAAAAATTTTATCAAATTAGCCATGATCAGAAACAATCAGTAATGTCAGTCATTCTTTTATGGAGAATGTGATAAAGTAATATCAAGAACTTGTAGTACATTTGCTATTTGATATCCACAAAAACAGAAACCGTCACCAAACACTGTAAAATGCATACTGGATAATTTTAAAAACTATGACTCTGTCAAGGCAAGAATTCAAAAGTGATGACGAAAACGTAGAAATAGCAATTCTGGGATATTTTCATGCATTTTCAGTGATGTCATTAAGACAAGCTGCTCTGGAATCGGGACTATGCAAGAATTCAGTTCATAGAATCTTAGTTGGACATAAATTTCACCCGTTTTCGTTCCAAATGCTTCTGCGATTAAAAGAAACAGATTTCCTAAGAAGAAAAAAATTTTGTGAATTTATTCTAATAAGATCTGTAAGCGACGATTCTTATTTGGGAAATATCATATGGCCAAATGAAGCTACACGACACAATTCGCATTATTGGAGTGACTCCAATCCTCATGTGTTCAGGGAGCGAAATTTTCACGAAAGTTGGCAGTCTAATGTTTACTGTGCCATAAGAAACGATAGAGTGGTGGCATTAGAATTTTAGATTTTACTATAAAACATTTCTACGGTAGCATTTATATCGGTTAGTGACTACCAATCTCTCCAATCAGTATTCAGAAGTAAATGGTACATAAGTTTATAATTTGCCTTTTTGAAGTTATAATTTTGCAAATGACCAGATGACACCTCTTTAAACACATCACCTTCCACAAAGACAATCAAATGTAGGACAGGATGATGACTATCTTCCCCTATAAAACTAAATGTGTCATGCTCCACTGAACATATTGAACTCTAAAACATAAAAATTACATCTACCAGATGCTCTCAAACGTGAATGATGCATATTTGCGCACGATACAATAATGAGCCCCTTATACATTTCAGCCGAAATTTCAGCAATAACTTTCTTTATGTTATTCTTTAAGTCCTCTGGGGTTTCAGGTCAGTTCTGGTACACTTTCGATTTAATATAGCCCCACAAAAAGTAATCGGGGACAGACAAATCAGGAAAGCGCGCATGCCACGTGATCTCTACATCGATATAGCAAACGACCTGGCAACATCCCTCGTAGAACTTCCATAGTAGATTTGTTACATGAGGCCTTACATCGTTTTGTATACCATATACCCGTAACATCTAATACTAGCGAAAGTTGACCAATGGCATCCATTAAAAACATTTTAAGCATTTCCGCATATTGTCCATTGTTAACGCTTACTACATTTTCTATTTGATTTTTGAAAAAATAAGGTCCCAAGATTCCAGCTGAGCAAATACAACTCCAAACAGTTACTTTTTGATAATGCAGCTCTTTTTCGAATATGACGTGCGATTTTCAGCACACTTATAACGCAAATTCTGCTTATTTTTTTATGAAGTTGAAAATATGGTTGGCCACTCATGATAATGTTATTGACTAAATCATCCCTTCCAAAATAATAATAATACTACATAAATTAGACAACTCCCGAAACCAAAGCCGAGGCTATCTAGAAGTAGTTACACTTAGAAAAACGTGGGTATACAACCATTCCCACAGACATTGCCAGTGCCCATGGCTGGATTCGAACCCGCAGCTACGATGAAAAGAATTCCAGTCACGCTTGCTATCACGATCTCTAGCCAACCACATCACCAAGTCGGCAATTCAACTATAGAATTTAAACGTGTATTATTGTCGTTTGGCAAAAGTTTTTGAACTCTCTACCATTTATAGGGATAATAGTGTGCAAGGAAACTCGACATATCAGAACATTTGATCCTTATAATCATTAAAACTTGATGATTAAGGTTATTATTGCATTATTGCATCATGTGCAAATATTCATGGATCACAATAGAGGGCATTTGATAATTTTTAATTTCTAGAATTTGATAGCAATAAGAATAAAAGATAAATGTCCGTACTTTAATTTTAAGTAAATAAAATAATAATAATAATAACTTTATTCAACAAATAAGCTACTAACAAACACTTAAAGGGTATAAGATTGTGCAAATCTTATAGTGTAAACAATGTAAAGGGTATCATAAGCGGTAATTATCCTAATAAATTTAGGAACCTAATCTTAAGACTATTTACTTATTAACAACATATATTTAGTTATAGTTTCCAATAATGTATAAAACATTTTTAATTTTTTTGACTTTCGAATACATATACACTTAATTGATTTTTAAATTTAGGGTAATTATTACATTGTTTGATATCCTCTGAAAGTTGGTTGAATATCATGAGACCATTATAAAACAACGTTTTGGCTAAACTATTTGATTGAGGAGTGTCTATAAAAAAGTCTTTAGCTTTTCTCGTATTGTATGTATGTATGTACATCTCTCACAAATCTAATTTTATTTCTCAGATTGTCTGGGGTCAATTTGTTTTTTATATTGAAAATCATATCTATTGTTCTAAAAAGAATTTGCTGTTTAACATTCATGAAATGGAGTACTTCAAGCGTAATGTTTATCGGTGTATATCTATTACATTTCAAAATCATTCTCATAGCTTTATTTTGTATAACTTGGAGTTTCTCTATTTCATTTTGGTTAAGGTTAAATAATATTATTCAGTAAAAATCTATGTGTGGACTAATCAAACTTTTATAAAGTAGGATTCTTGTAGACATGTTTAAACAGTTGCTTATTCTTCTTCAAAAATATACTTTTTTGACATTTTATTCATTATGTAGTTGAAGTGACTTTTGAAATTAAGATGTTCATCAATAATTACTCGTAAATACTTGATTTCATTTAGTTTATCAAGTTTGTTTCCCATAATTTCGAGATTTAAATTAGGATATGAGAGATTGTACTTAGATAATTTAAGTTTGTTACCTATTAACATATATTTAGACTTACTTATACTTAAACTTAAACTATTATGGCCTAGCCATTTACTTATTACATATAAATCATAATTCATCGAGTTAAACATCGTTGGCATGTCAACACCCGCAATATATATCATTGTATCATCTGCAAACAAAGATATTTTACAATACCTCACATATTTTACGATATCGTTTATATATAAGTTAAAGAGAATTGGACCAAGAACAGTCCCCTGTGGGATGCCATACACGGTTTACACTTTATCTGATAGACCATTTCAAAATTTAACATTTTGTGTTCTAGGATTAAGATATGTTTTAAACCAGTTTAGTACATCACCTGTAATAACAATTCTCTCTAGTTTACACAGAATTAATTCTCTGTTTATCATTTCAAATGCCCGTCAGAAATCCAAGAACATAGCTATTATTACATGATTGGTTTCTAAAGACTTGTACCATTCATCACAAATATTTAAAATTATTGACTCGCAAGAATGAAGTTTTCGAAAGCCTGATTGGTTGTAAACGAAAACACCGATTTCATCACAAAATTTCAGTAGCTGATCTTTAAGCTCCATTTCCAAGATTTTTTTCGTAAACCGGTACCGTATTTATAGGTCTATGTTCTTCACATAATGTTGTATTTATAACTTTTGGCACTGGTGCAACGCACGATGCCTTCCACCCCTCTGGAAATTCTTCATATTGTAATGACAAGTTTATTACATCAAGAAACTCATTTCCTATTACATTGAAAGCATCTTGGACTATTTTGGTTGTTACCATATCTTCACAGTCTACGGTGTTTTTTAGATTTACAATTATTTTTCTTAATTTTGCCATGGCTGTTGTTTGAAATGAGTGAAAGTTTCCTTTTTGTTCAATGTTTTCAAGAATCTGTTCATAAGTATTACTAATGTTAATATTGGAGGTAATTTCTTCGATGCCTGTGAGGAAGAATGCATTAAAATTTTCAGCAATTACATTTTCGTTTGTTTCCTGTATATTCGAGAATATGATACATTCATTTGTATCAGGATTTTTATCGGGTAATAATTTCTTTAATTGTTTCCATAGTTCTCGGCCATTATGAGAGTTGGAGGTAATTACATCATTATAGTATTTTTCTTTACTTGTTTTAATCAGTTTGCTAACTATATTTCTTTTTGTCTGTATACTTCCCAGTCTTCGTTTTCATCTGTGAACACCGCTCTTTTATACTTTACATCTCTTTCCTTCATGTTTTCTATAATTTCTTCATTAATCCATTTATTATCTAGATGTTTGGCTTGGATTTTAATTTCCTTTATTGGGCATATATCGTCAAGAGATTGATTATATTCTTTACCAGTGAAGAAGCTCATATGTGCACGTTAGAAGTATTGTTGTTTCATGTTTTATCTATTAGGTAATTCTGAAATAAGTTCATATCATAATTTTTTAGTATCCGTTTTTTTACAACCATAATATGTTTGTTTTTATATTTTGTTTGTATTTCATTGGTATCTACCTTTATTATATTATGATCACTAATTTTTGGAGTCTAATGTACTTCATGAGTCGTATCCTTCTTATTTGTACTCACATAGTTAATTATTGTTGAGCTATGCTGAGTTATTCTGTTTGGTGACCTAATAATTTGATATAGTCCATTTTGGTATATTATACTTTTGATTTTCTTGTTGTATGTTCCTTTTTTGAAGATCAAAGTTGAAATCTCCAGTAATAATTAGATTTCCATTGAATTCACTATTTTCAATAAGTTTTTCAAAGTATTCTATAAATAAATTGTCTTTCGTTTGTGGTGGATAGTAAATTGTTATTATTTGTGTATTTTCTGTTCCTATTTTAATATATATACCTAGTATCCAGATAAAGTTGTTTTCAAATATTTCATTCAATATCATCTTATATTTGTATTCCGTACCATTATATATCAGCACTCCTCCTGTTCTTCTGTTATCTGTTACACAGTTTTCTATTTTACAGTTTTCTGAATATAATTCTTTCATATTCACACCATCGTCAACATGTGTTTCTGACATGCATAATACTATTTTTTCAGTTTTTTTGCCAAGCTAACAATTTCTTCTTTATTATTTAGGAAACCCTGACAGTTGAAATAGACAATTTTATTTGTAAAACTCTTTGGTTGCTATGCATTAAATTCTGTTTCACTGTTTTGCTTTTCAATCTGTCTTCTGTAGCAAGGGCAATTTATGTCATTTTCAGCATGGTCAGGATTCAAATTAATTTTTAATTTCTCCGTTATTGATAGACAGTTAATTCATTTAAGAATATTTGTTTTGCAATCATTAGTTTTATGATTTTCAGTACATTTGAAGCAAGCCATTCTATTTGTACATTTGTTGGCTTTATGATTGTAGCCCGCACAGTTAAAACATCTAGTTATATCGAAATAGTCATAAATATTACATTTTCTCCAACCAATATTATTTTTTTCTGTGTTTTTTAAACTTAAATAATTTTCCCGTGCAACTTCTATTACTATATTTGCAATATTTTTCTTATTTTTTTAGGGTATTTCTTGATAACTTTTAATTTACCTTCCAAGTTTTATAATGCATTCCGCATTTTTGTAAATAATGATTCAAATGGAGTAACTCATAATTTGACACCATTTAGGTAATTAATTTTCTCGTTTCTTGTAAGTTTTAGTCTTTGTCTCTAAAATACACGATAATTTACCAACTCTTTCTATGTAGCTTTAGTTGTTTAAATGGAGATAAGAAGAGGAACGTCTCACTCTGTAGATATGTTAGTCTCCTTGGATTGTTTGACGATCAAATACGAAAAGTTTATAGTAGCCGAATAAATCTCCTCCCGTTAAGTATTCTATTTACTTTCCCAGCTAATTCTCACTTTACTTAGCAGAAAATGTAATTTGTTCGCCTCGGTTATGGTGATCGAGTTTAGTTTATAATAAGTTACTTCGTTAATTAATTTTAGGTTTACACATAAAATTTAATGAGAAATTCACGAAAAAATTAATTAAAGCATTTACTTAATCGCGTATAAAGTTACTTGTGGGTATTAATTTAAAATAGATGAGCTTTAAGTTGAACATAAAAAGAACACGAGTGCTTGGTGTTTTGCTAACGGTAAAAAGATTAATTAATCTCTTTTAGCATGCAAACCGCATTATTCTTTTACCCTTTTAATGCAGTCCGACCCTGTTCCGGCGCTGCGGTGCTATTTTACGACTTTAACGAAGCATGTCATGACAACATTTCCATATAAAACGCGGGTGGCTTGAAGCATCGTGGGGAAAGTTCGACGCGATGAATGCCATTTAGTAACTGTCGCCCTGCTGTTCTAACAGAATTATTCTTCATACCGCAGTTCCATTAGTACTTCGCGTTACTCTATGGACTCATAATACTTGGTACACCTTAAGGAATTTATCTCTGATTATGTAAATACATAGTTTATATAAAAAAAGGAAATTTGTAAAAGTGCATGGACAACATCTAACGCATGAAGAAATATCCAAAAACTGCCTCGGAGGTAAAGTCAGATTCAGCGGAAAAATCTCAGAGCGTTTTAGATTTATATTTGTTTTGCGTCTTTGTCTGCAATGCAGTTATTATATATTCAGGATATAACAAAAGTATGGAATAATTTTATTTTCTCGATTGATACAACTTTATCGAAGAAAAACTCGGACACGTCAATTTTGAATTTCAGTTGCGGATAATTTTTTAATAAGGTGTTCTACATGTGGCACATTAGGTATATACAATACTTTTATCAGTGTTGAAATATGATGAAACAATTGTAGAATCTTTAACTAACACACAACAATAAATGCATATGGAGATGTCACTGATGAGGATCTATGTCACGAAGATTCTATTGACATAAACAATTTATCTAGATCGCAAATGCAGTCAGATGGAACTGTTTTGCTCAAGAAGAAAAGAGTATCATTATGCAAAAGAAGACTTAACGATATCCCCAAGTACTCTCTAAACTCAGAAAAATTTCAACCTTAAATATGAAACTCGTTATAACTCTTTTATGAGATTTGTGGATGACGAATTTGTAAAAAAAAAAACAAGTGTGGAAGAAACATTAGTTAGTGCATCAAAAAAAGTGAAAACACTGGAGTAGTGTTTTCCGAAGTGAAATGTTTCCTGGGTGTTCTAATTCCATCTGGATATTCAGATGTTCACGTCGTAGGATGTATTGTGGGCAAGCTGAAAATGTTTTGTTTTTCTTTTCTTAACCGTCTCTCAAGTCACCGAAATAACTCCCAGAAAATCATAGGATTTTATATTGAATAAAAAGAGACGAGGCCCTACAGTTTATTGTGGAATCTGAACTACATCTAGGGCATCGACAGTTCTTTGCCGTCTTCATCTAAAACAAATTACAAATAAAATTTCTAATTTGCTACGGGATGGAATCGACACATCGATATTCGGTATCGAGTAAATAGCTATAAGCGTTTTACCCACTCGGTTACCATGCATGAAAGCACTTATAACATACCATAATGAAAAATCAAGCAATATCCAGAGACAAATTTGAATTCATTATGTCCAACACATATTTTTCTGATAATACTGAAATATACCGAAAAGATAAATTTGCAAAAGTTTGGCCATTTTTCGGCCAACTGGCAACTGAACAAAAGGTTTTTAACAAACGGTTTTCTTGAAGAAGACCATAGCAATCATAAGGCTATGGTACCTTATTAGGACAAACAGATGTAAATAGTTTATACATTATAAGCAGATAAGGTGTTGTATCAAATTATAGGTGAGGACTACAAAATAAAGCTATATAAACTGGTTTGACCATACCGGGGAGCTACGATCAATATTAGTTCTTAGATGTGAAAAAACCGTCATGCTAATTGACTGAGCGAAGTATATTAAAAATATTATTTTAATCTGCATTTTGACAATTTCTTCTCGTCCATCCTGTAGTTGGGGAAGTTGACAAGAATGAAAATTTATAGTATTGGCACAATGAGAAATAATCACATACCCAGCTAACAATGTATTTTCACAATTATAAACTAATAGGATATTCATCAAAAAACATCAACTAGGTGTGAAAAATGCAGTATCGGACTGCATGTGAAATATTCAAAAAGGACGAAACCTATACAGGTAAGCGCTTTTGTTTTATTTGGTTTTTCTCTTGCTGAACTGGATAGTTTTAATTAAAAATAACTTTTTCGGGAAAATTTTAGGGAATGTACCTGATAATAATAATAATAATCATAATAATAATAATAAAAACGCTCTTAGGGTGGTCGAAGAATAGACGTGGGCAATTGGTATGACGGTTGGGTTGGACAAATGTGCAGTCGTCCACCTCAAGAGAGGCCGATGCGAGGAATTTTATGAAGATGCGCGGCTCGCAGACGGAAGCATCCTAAGACATCTGGATGCCGCAGAGACCTATACATATCTGGGTGTTCAACAATAGCACATCCAGGATGTAAAACAAATAAAGGATTCTCTCCGCGGCAAGTACAAACATCGTCTCCGAAAGATTTGGTCTTCCAAACATTCGGGGAAGAACGAGGTGTCTGCGACTAACATTCTTGCCATCCCGGTTCTGCTGTACTCCCTTGGAGTGATGAAATGGATGGTAGAGGAGCTGCGCCAATTAGACAGAGATACCCGCAAGATGATGAATAGTCACAGAAGTATTCATCCTGGATCGTCCGTTCCTCGTATGTACCTTCCACGTCAACGAGGGTGGGAAGACCGAGGACTCTTGAGCCTGGAGTGTACGCATGGCAGAGTAGTACTGAGTATGGCATGTAATGTCCTCAGGAGCTCAGATTCCCTCTTGTGGTATGTAAAGCATCACGAAACTGTAGGAGTGGGAGCAGGATTGTTCAATGCAACAAAAAAAACAGCAGATGAACTCAGTCTCGCATTCGACAACAGGCAAAGTGTCAGGCGAGATGCTGATGTAATTTCAATCACTAAACTTCGGCCAAATCGCCTGAGAGCCCGATTTAGAGCTGCCGAACAGGAAACTCTGTCTCGGTAGCACGTCGATAAACACCAGCATGGTGTCTTCTATAAGATCATAGAAACACTGAGTTTATCGACCAGGCTGACATTCGCTTTTCTAAGGTCAGCTTAAGGGCTTAAGTCAGAGGTCGAGGGATTCATTATTGCCTGCCAAGATGGTGTTAACAACACCTTGGTCTACCGTAGCCACGTGCGGCGTGTAGAATTTCTTGACTTCAACTACAGGATCTGTCGTTAGGCGCCGGAATCGCTCATGCACATACTATCTGCATGCCCCGTATACACGATTTTGGCCTACATCCACCGACATAACGCGGCGTTACGAGTGCTATACAACACTCTAAGGTACTCGTACGGGGTAGACCAGACACCAGTGCTCCCTTACATCCCCGGAGATATCAGTCCGTTATCGAGAACGAGAAATGTCGTTTTTACTAAAACTACTCGTTCCCGTCAGGCTAGTCCAAGCCAACAAGCCTGACATAGTCCTCCTCTACCATTAACTGAAGATGATGTATATCATCGAGTTCTCGGTACCTGCGGAGAAAAGATCACCTTGAAGGAAAAGGAAAAACAAACCAAATATCGTGAACTTCGGTACTAGTTCCAAGTGCTGTCTACTCGGTAACAATCGGTGTGCTTGGAGGGATAAAGCCTACATTGCTCTCGAAACCAAAGACCTTACCGGCCTGCCAAAAATCAGTCGAGTGGCTGGCAGGCCAAGTGCAGAAGGCGGTCATTCTGGGTTCTCTTCGTCTGCTTTGGGCATATGATTGTGGTATCTACAGTCACTAACCCTGCGGGATGTAGGGAGTGGCTGTAGTTAATGCGCCGGCGCGACTCCTGTGAGATGTCGGAAGCCACGAGAGCACTGGATTCCGTTTTAAGATAGCCGCAGGGCATGCGCAGTTACATGACATGTCAAAATGTATTAAATCCTTTTGGAATCGTATGTCAGCAAGGAACTCATTAGATGATATAGAAGATACTCGCCTAGCACGCGCTAGGTCCAGGGTTCAAATCGCAAACTTATTATTATTATTTTTTTTTAAATAAGTATTTTTTAGTTCGTTAGTAAGATTTTCCTTGCCCTTTATTACAGTTTCTTTATTTTCCTTGCCCTTTATTATAGTTTGGTTATTTTCACGGAAAGTGCGGAAACGGCGGCCATGACACTGTGAGCGGCACATGCGCACTTTATGGAATTCAGTGCTGTTTTTACCGTACCGTGTCCGACATCGGTTATTCCGGAAAAAAGAAATGTTTCTACGTCAACGGGGAGCCGAGGACTCTTGAGCGTGACAGACTAGTACTAGAGTATGACATTTAACATCCTCAGGAGCTCAGATTCCTTCTTGCGATTTGTGAAACCTCATGAAACTGTAAGAGTGCTCTAAGTGCTGTACTCAGGCTACTTGGTTAAAGTGGTCGTCCTGATAATCGGTGTACTCGGAGGGATAAAGCCTACGTTGCTCTCGGAATTGAGACTCATTCCGGCCTGCCAAAAATCAGCCGAGTGGTTGGCAGGCTAAACGCAGAAAGGCGGTCGTTTTAGGTTCTCTTCGTCTATTTAGAACACACGATTCTGATATATACAGTCACTAATCTTACCGAATGTGGGGAGTGGCTATAGTTAATGCGTCGGCGCTATTCTCGTGAGGTGCCGGAGTCCACGGGAGGACTGTTCGGCATCGGATCTACCGAAAAAAAAAAGGACTAATAATAATGTCTTTATTTGGTTATAACAAATGCAAATGGCAAAATTCAGATAACTTTTAAAAAATGTCTGCTCTTCCACTTAACCCTAACTATATCAGTGCAATGCAAATGCAAAATTATAGTTCATACGTGTATTAAAAAATTCTAAAATAAGAATATAAAAATTAAAAAAAGGGGAAAAGGAACGTGAAAAGTATTTCATTTTTGTTTCTACACTATTGTAGTATAATTTGGAAATACTATATGAAATAATAATAAACTAAATTAACATTTAAAAATTCGTCATTCACTAGTTGCTTTGAGAGTGCAGTTTTAAATTTTGATAAATTTAAAGTTTACATTGTGTCCGGAATATTGCTGTAAATATTCGAAATATTATAACCATAACAATGTTTAAAAAATTCTGTTTGCGGAGGTCTTCATATACATTATCTTTTTTATAATTCCTCATTCATCGTGAAAGCAGTTGTTCCAAAAAGAAGTATGTTGGTACAATAGGTCTGGTAATGGCCGCAGTGGACGGTCCACAAGGACCCACTCACAATAACCTAATTTATCTGTAATAATTTTTTTGTAAAAGTAGTAAAAATAATTAGAGAAGCAGGTACAAATATGGGCTAAGCATTTATTATGGGCTATCGCAGTATTTCAGTTGTATGTGTCGCGATCAATTAAATGGCTACATGCACTAGCATACTAGTTCAATGTAAAGCATACGTGCTATGGTTACCGCCACTGCTGCATTGCCAAAAACATTAGTTCATGATAATTTGAAGTGAAGGCCATCGTGTTCCATAATTAGTTTGATTATTTCTTGTTTCAAGAAAAAATTATATTCTCATGCATATTTTTAGGTTATTTTCCAATATGGGATATTTTAGAGCTGTAAATATGGGTCAACGGATTAGGTGCCTCAATTGCGGATTATGCGCTCGTGCAGACTGTTCCAGTCCAGTGCTGAAAACGAACACTGTGTGCGATTTATGTTCATAATTCTGCCAAAGATTTTAAAATACAATTCAAATAGAGTTAGTTCTGTTTATTTTTTATTTTCTGTGTTTGCGATTTGTGTTGCTAGGTTAAGATAAAATAATTTATAATTTGTCTTTTTTTCCAGTTTTAAAGATTTTGTTAACTTTTAAATAAACTTATTTTGCATTATTTTGACCCATTTTTGAGTTTTACACTTCAGGTGATTTTATTTTATGTAGTTAGGGTCAAAGTAATAATTTTGTCACTTGCCAGATTTTTGCAGAGTTTTAGCGAAAAATATGGATTTCAGAGCTCACAAATAAAATGGTAACCCATATTTGTACCAGCTCCTCTACTAATATCATTTCTAGTAAAAAATATATTTGTTGACTTTTACTGAAGAAGTTAATTGCATTACTTGTAATCCACAGAAAATATAATTTTGATTATTGGTACAAAGGGCTCCGAAAAATATAATAGAACAACTGTTATCGACGAAATAAGTAAAAAAAACTAATACTAGTTTAAGTTAATTTAAAACTTATTTTCAATTTAGTTTGTAATCCTAGAAGAAAATCGTATTGTGAAAAACTAAGCGTTGTTTTTAAAAACAACAAAAAATAGGCTTGTCGTTTGGAAAACAAAAGTATTCTGTCACAGCAGCAAAACCGTAAGAGACAAAATACATTGATGGATCATTCCTATACTAATCTCATATACTGAAGCAGGGATAGAACGGAACAAGTGTAACCATTATGTTCGATATAACTCACCCTCGAAAAGCTTTATAGATTTCCACTAGACAACATAGAATATTGATTAGTTTTTAATTAAGAGGTCAGTAATTGAAATTAAAATACAATTTTAACACTCATTATCGGTTAAAAGTAGATTAGGCATTTGGTGTCGATTAAACTGTTCATATATTGTAGCAATTCTTTTCCCCTTTACTCAGTATATAGGGGAAACTGAAGTTAATTGTGTTGTAACACATATTATACTGTTTTAGTACTTTTTAGTTTTAAAATTTTTCAATGAAAATATTATTATTTAATATTCTAACTATAGCGCAAGTATTTTGTTTATAGTTTTAAAAACAATACACTACAAAGTCATTGAGGGGATATTCAATGCGGAAAAAACAAAGGTATCTATAACTAAGCTAAGTATTTTGATTATTAAATGAGGAATATTGAAATTCCGATAAAATTTACCAATTAAACTAAATTGATAAGGAGCTAAAATCAGAAATATAATAATGTACGTGGTCTCCATAATGGAATGGGACAATTTCTTTAGGTCAAAATAGATTAATTAACCTAACATATCTTATTAAAAAAAAGTTGCTCCATAACTAAGCAACACAGTCATGTGACACTACTTTCACCCATTGAAAGGTTTTGAACAATCGAAATGTTCATACTGAAAGTCATAGTAAATATGTAATGTGATAGGCAATATATTGGGCCCTATAAACTTCCTAGTTACTAAACGGTTCATATACCAATTTCTTGCCAGGTGTTTGAGTACAGTATTCCATGATGTCATCCTGAATTTTAGACAGAAAATTTTTCTTCATATACGATGGTGTACCGTATGGGCTCACTAATCACTAAAGGTAATTAGTGAATTTTCATAGACAGCCTTCAGTCTTGACATAAATCTTTTGATGCATTTTCAGGGAAGACATATGAAAATACTATAAATAGCTTAGAAGACGAAGAGAATTTGATTCGACCATTCATTGTTTGCTAGACTGGAAGGTTAAACCAGTAATAAAAGTTAGTATTTATACAATTTTTTTGTCTAGAAGTGAAGTCAATTTACAAACAAAATCGGACTGAAAAATGTTGCAGTACTAAAATACATTTATTTAAATAATTTTAAATATCGAAGTAGCAGCGAATTACTATACAGAAATATGAATGGTGTGACAACTAAGTATATAACAACCCACTCCAGTCACTCCTACCTCTTCTTTGACCCCTTAAAGCTGTAGATGACATTTCCATTTCGTTAAACAAATTGTGTTGTCATTTTGTGCCCACTCATTCAGATTGTATTATTTTTATATCTATATTTTGAAGTTCTGTCAGTTTACTCTGTTCACGCCAGTTGTACCGATACTGCTTTCTGTCAAAGTATAAAGAGCTTTTAGAATCCGGGTGTTTGTACGAGATATGAAGTCGATTAAATTACAAAAAAGTCTCATCATTTTATGCTAATGAACAAAGAATAAACAAATCCAAGATATCTACTTCAAGCATGACACGAACATGTCAATGAAATAAATATCCTCGCTCAAATTTACATAAATCCCGAAAGTTCTAATATACTAATTGCAACAGAATGTGGAATTTCACATACTGCTATCAAATGAATTTTGAAAAAACATAAACATCGATTATAAATTTAAACCAGTGAAGAAGTTACATATATATCCATGTGTACATGGAGATGAAAAATAAATAATGATATTCTGTTATATGGTTCCAAGGGAAGGCGGCAGAAGAGAGGGTGTATGACAGGAAAATTATTTGTGGAGTGATCAAACAACTTTCTCCAATAGCGGGATTTCCAGTAGAAAAATAAGCATTCTTACGATATAGAAAAATCCCTTATACTGGAAACCAGGCAATTATTTTGTTGAACGGTGATAAATATGTCCAATTGTTCTGTAGATTTTTGTACGAACTGGTTGTCAATCTTTAGAGAAGAGGTAGGGTAGACGAAATATCAATATAACATAACGTCCCACGTGTCCTTGGAAATATGTCATGTCTGACATTGCTAAAAAAAATAATATTTTAATAAAGAAATTTTTCTCCAATATTGAGAACGGGTCAGTCAAGTCTGTCATGTCGTTTTAAATATCTAAAATATTTGACATTTAAGTTTCATTTACAAATTAATATTTTTTAGGTGTGACATTTCTGGATAGGAAAAAATATTTTTTTCAAAAAACCAACCTCTGACTAATTCATTGTGCAGTTTATTTAAAAAAAAATTTTATTAGTTTATCGGACAGTGGCTTAATACTCAAAGAAGGTGAGTAGAAACATAGGATGCCACAAATAAATAACTATAGACAATATAATTGTCATTTTTTATCGGGCAAAATCTGAATTCACAAAAATATATGACTTTTTTGAGAGTTCAACTAACGCTAGATAAATTTTACTCTCAATTATTTGAAAAATTATAGGAATTTCAACAAGATGATGCGGGAACTCACAATTCTCTAATCTGTAATCTGTAATCCAGTATTTACATCGCTTCTTTCAAAATAGTTGAAATTGCATCTGTGGGTCTGTGACTTGGCCTCAATGGTCTATGTCTCAATCCTTTAGCATACGTTCTGTGGGTTTTAAATTAGAATTTTCAGTTTATTCAGAATATTTCAGGAGTGGCCGCAGATATCTTGGATTCGTTTACTGCTTCGCCATTGGCATGAAATAATGAGACTTTTATGTAATTTAATCGACCTAGTATCTCCTACGGTTTACGAGATGCCAATGGTGGGATATGAAAAATGGACCACCCTGTATATCCCATCCATACTTAATGACGAAAAGTATTAATTTGGTATATTTGAATCACATCTTATACTTCACTTTCAAATGCAATGAGTACAATTCGTGCTAGTCCAGAAACGAAAAATATATTCACCTAAAATGTCTTTAATTTGCGTATAAAAAATATACATGGCACGTTTCTCAGTGTACTTTGTTTAATATCAAATAAGCCGAGAATAAAAATAAGAGAATAAGAGAATGCATGGAAAGAGAAAATGTAACGAATTTTACATCCAAAGCCGAAACTGAAATATGAGGGAAATAATTATCTCCTCGTTAAATTGACGTCATTTACCTTGCAAAACCCAAACGAGATTTTCTTTTCATTTAAAATATACCTTCTCCGGCGAATGCAAAAAATTAAATTTTCTTTCCACACAGGAAACACCCGGTTTTTAATTTTCTTATGAACATTAAACTCATCTTCTTATTTCTGTTTCACTTCTCACTATAATAAGATTATCACAAGATTCTGCTGTTGAGAAATTTCTATTCCCCAGTCGAAATGTTTTGTTACAAGGTAGAACCACCAGAAGTATTTCAAATTACCTACTTATTACACAAAGTTAGTTTCCTTCATTCTGAGCCGTCGCAGTTAATAAATATAGTTGTTTTGCGTGAGGAAACACATTTAGCGCGATAAGTTCCAGCGCAATTTTCTTACATATAAATTCTTTCTGTGTAATATAATTCCTTAGCAGCCTGATTGAGATACACAAGACGTGTTAATCTAATTATTTCAGATATTACTAACGAGTATGCCAATAAAAATCTCTTGTACATACGATGTGTCTCACGAAGTGATTTCTGAAACTTATATTGAAAAAATTTTGAACTTTGAAAAAATGTTTGTTGTGCTACTAAGAGCACTTTCTACAGCCAACCAAACCTACACCTAACACATTAATAAAAATAAAGTGGGGGTTCGGTTCACATTATAAGTATGTACACGTTGACCTCACGCCCCAATAACGGCCCAGTGAAAATTTCTTTAATTGGTTTCAAATGGAAGTACAAATTAGGGCGGTCCCTATTTTTCAGTGCTCAATTTTGTTCAGTTTTACCCCCTTAAACTAAAAAGTAACTCGTGTAAATTTTGGGCATTATCGGATTTTGTTTTATTTGTTTTTTTTTGTTCAATAAAGATAGTAAATCCAAATTCATCTAAATTGCTTAAATTAGATCTATTAAGTATAGTATTTTTATTTAGACTGAGATAAATGAACTCATAACAATGTCTACATGATCGCAAAATAATGTTTATCTCCTCGGTTCCATCGTCAGGGAATTGACTGACAATAATCTGTCGTCTTTAGGAATGACATTAAAATATTTTCCACTACTACATTGATTTAAAACCCCATACGCGAAGCGTCTTCATTGTGAAAAGAGATTTCCAGTTGTTGGCAAAAGGAAAGATATCCTATTCTAGACATTTAAAACTATCAAAAAATGTATCTTTTTGAGGAGTGGCGCGTTTTGAAGAAAAATAAACGAAGATTTAAAGTAAGCATGAAATCAACTTCGGATCCAGAAGTTCCTATATTTAATTAAACATGTTCAGTCATATTGGGAATCCATCGACCATCAAAATTTGAGACAGCGATAGATCATGCACATGTTCTTACTCAAGTTCAGAATATCCGAGAAAATATTTTGGAATTTGCCAACGAGTAGCTATAAAATATTCCTTATCGTGACGATTATCAACAATTTCCCGAACCAGTTATAATTTTCCGTGGAGCAGCACCTATTGGAGGAATACATTTCAGGCTCCTGGATGTCCAAAGTACTCTATGCTGATTAGTTGTTTCGTTCAAATCATATTTAATAACAGTAGTTAGTCCACCTGGGCTAGAAGTCGCCACTCTCGGTACTTGCTTCGCAAGTCGCTATCCGCCAGAGACATCTATGATGTCAGTGGGATAGTAGCATTTGGGCTATATCAGAGGTTTCACATACCTGTCACCACTACTTACTATATGCTCTCAATATTTTCATATTCGTATCCCAGTTTAAATTAACGGCCAAACAAGAAGGCACTTACCAATTATAAGGCACTTACCAATTATGTTCACATTCACCATGCTATCTCTAATATAACATTTGAAATTTATCAGTCATCCTTGATACTTGTTTAAGGACCTCATATTTTTAGTAAATTTTTTTACAAAAGGGCAACAAAAAGTATTATGATCAAGCTGATGAAAACAAAGGAAGACGAAAATCGAAGAATAGTGAAAATAGTAGCTTGACTTATATCAGTCAAAAACATTTTATAGCTTTGTGACTAAAAATAGCTACCATTTTATTTGACCAATGCAACTTCCAAATGACACGCTGAATTTTAAATTGATTAAGAATCCTGGGAGGACCGAGATGATTTGCGTAAATAATCGTACTGAGTGAGATGTGATGTTAATACAGAAGTTCAATGAACTTCACATACACATAATAAACCTCAACTAGAGTCTAATGCAAGTAATTTCAAGATTGTCAAAAACGAAATTTCACTGATCAGCCCTTACGGTAACAATGGCTCTATGATATTACTAATTTTGTTTTGTTTGTGTAAAATATAAAAATATATAGCTATTTATTATTATTATTATGTTAGGTTTGAAAGAATGCTTTTGTAATACCCAATAATTATTTTATTATTTTTTTCTAGAAATGCATACATACGAAGCAATAATATATCAGATTTTTTTAAATACTTATATTGATAAAAGTTTTTTTTATAATAAAACTTGTTTGCGTCAAAGAATATTTTGTTTAAAATATTATTTATTTCAAAACATTGAGCCCGTTGCTACCTGGAAAATTATTTTTTTTTAATTTTCAGTTTCTTTATAATTAATTTTAGTGGAAAAAACCATTTGAAGGAGTAATACCGTAAAATTTTCGACTGGTTTTATTTTTGCATTATAGGTACCACCCTAGTACACATACTATCGATCATGTTCAAGTTACGGTCTACTCTCGTTCAACGAGCGATTATTTTAAACAATGTTTATCTGGAGCGTGATCATCCCTTGCGCCAGTGTAAATTGAGAATTAAATGCTGCCAACGTTCAACAGTCAATAGTCTGCCGGTTTGCGCTCGCATGGCAGTAGTGGTTATTTCTAATTTTGTCTTGCAAAACGGTTCTTGGAGTAATACATTCCCGAAACTACGAGTTACTTTTATAGAGCTCAATATGAATGTTTGAAAGTAAATTTCAAAAGGTCATGCCCGTACGGAAGTACTCAAAAAAAATTTCTTTCCTCATGGATAAAATGAGAAGATCTTCACTTTTCCTTTAAATTAGACATGGGTGAATCAAATTTTTTTCTCTTTTTTAAATTTATATTTTCCCTGTTTTTTTCTTCCTCTTCGTCCAGTGTTATTACTATCATAGCTTTATCCATATTAGAACTTTACTCGCCATATTCCATTAAAGTTTATAATTGTAGATGAAAAACACACACCACTTTCTATCGTGGTCTGGTAGGAATTGAGCGCCTCGTGATCGAACAAGTATATATGTGTATAAACTGTATAAATTGGGATTGTAATTGAACAGTGATCTGAGCGTAAGGGGAATGTGACTGTCTCTATAATGTGAATAGAACCTTATGTTTCTTTGTCGAATCTTGATGGTAAACCTTTCAGAATCAGCACGTAGTCCCTACCTAAAATAAAAGGTCATAATTATAGCATTTGATGTTATCAAAAATCGATCGAATCGTTTCGTGGTAAATTTGTAATAACAGCATTTTGTATAGTTAAAAGTGGTTGCAAAATCGAATAAATATTAGTAAATTGGACGATATACTCGATTGTTTCTATCATTCTTTGTTAGTTACATTTGCATTATTTTATATTTTTTATGGTTATTTAAAATTTTTCAACATATTCTCCATTCTCACCCACACAGTAATTAATAGTATTTTCAAATTCTGATTTAAAATTTTGAAAAACCTTTCTTGGAATGGGTCTGAAGGCATAAATTATTCTTGAATGGCTTCTTGTTGGGTTTTATAAACAGTGGATTGTAAGTACTCCCAGAGAAAATATCAAGAATAGAAAAAGAATAGAAAAGATTTCCATTTAGTTCATATTTCGTCAATTAGTTTTCAGCAGCCTAGGTCGATAATATTTTCTAGGATTTTAAAATATTTGTCGCCACAAATATTTACACTTAATAATAAAGGTCCAGTAATAAAACTGAGATATTTACTTTCTATAGCCTCAGACTATGTGCGCTTTACGAAAAACGTGCGAATTTTCATCAATTTGATATCAATAATTGCGTTTGTAGACAAATTGGTAATGCTCTTAATCAAATTCGTTTGTTTATTCACAAAATGTAATCCTCCTATCGATACAGTCTTCAGTTATTGAATTTTTTTTACTTTGCGAAATTCTTTATGTGTAATTGCGTAAATGCTATGTTATATAACATAACCCTCAAAAGAAAATAATAAAAATAATCAAGGTTAGCAAGGTACAACAATGGTTTTATTTTGGGCCTGTATTAAATACCATAGAAACAATTGTTAAGATAATCGTTTTTATGATATTTGATCCAGAATTAAACCACTGTGATGCAACTGGCTCGAGGTCTCCCATTTTATTACTCCATTTAGTAGTCACTTTTAATTAACATATATCAGGTTATATTTAAGATAAATATTGACATTGTAGTATTTTCGGAAATATTTATCCACCAAAGTACAGGGTGTCCATAAAAGTTAAACCAACAGAAAATAGCTATTTATGATATGTGTTAAAAGTGCCGTATTATTTTGTGAGTGGGGAAGTTTGCGAACAAGGCAATGCCGATTGAGCAACTCCACGAACAAAATAAAATCACTTTTAACACGTATTTTTTCTACGACGGTGATAATAATTAGAAAATTTATAAAAATATGTTAATTTGACACAAATAAATCAAATGAAACTAAAAAAATGTGACAGTTCTCAATGTTAATGTAATAATATAAAATAGCTTTATTTAATGCCAATATTTGGTTGAAAAATTGATTATTTTTACTTTTAATATCACTGTTTTAACACTACACTTAACACGCTTCTCCAAAAATACAATTAAAAGTAGAAAATTTCAGTCAAAAGTGGCAAATTTTCGTACAAATAAAAATAACCCACCGATAGCAAGAGAAAAATTGTACGGTAAAATTTAAAACTAATATTGTACGTCTAATTTATTGCATTTGTAACTATAGACCGACATACAAAAATAATTATGATGAATGATGATCTATAATATAATTTTAATAACAAACGATTGCAGTTTCTTGGCTTTAGGGTAAGTATATTAAATGAATTATTTTATGAATTATGAATGTTATCTTACAATCGTCGAAGATTTATGATAAATTTAATGGAAAATAATAAATCACCCTCAATGATTGACTTGTTCGTCATATTTGTCATTTGAGTACGTCACAGAATCGATTTTGTTTAGTTTTACTTCATGATTCAATCTATGCTGATTTATGCAAAATACGAGGCAAAACATATTTTGAAATTTATCTGATACACACGGACAAATTAATTCAACTTCCATGCATAAATAACAATATATTTGTGTTGTATGAGGTATTTCCATAAAAAAAATTAATTCCCGCATGGTATGTGCTACAGTTAATATGCCAAAAACTGGAAAGGACACAATTTAAAAATGCCTAATTATCCATGATTCTGAATGTGTTAAGTAAAAACATATTATATAAATTACCCCGGTAGGTCTTTTATGGGACCATCTATTTTTGTGTTGACATGGAGTAGAGATACTACAAATTAATAAGAGTTTCAGCATTGACGCTGCAAAACCTTCAGAAACATGTCAATGCAATGGAGATTTTTGAAATCGAGATTCAGGAGCAACTGATGGCCAGCGCTGAGCCTACGTCTATTATCTTAAATACAAGGCCAGTTTCAGATGTAACTGACGGCCAGCGCTGACAGCACAGGGTTGTTTGTGCATATCACATGTTGCGGATCATCAGTTGCGAAAATGTATTCACGCCGAAACTTACTGTCTATTTAATCTTTATACACCACCACTTAAAATCATATAAATAAAGCATGCAAGACCATGTTTTCAGCGCGTATGTGAAATAGAACGTTTCTTCGATGGCTCCAATTCACGCTGACCATCAGCGGTGCGCTCGGCACTGCTGACGGCTCGACGTACGAGACATACGGACCGATCATCAGGAGCTTGTATATTGTATTGTGTATTGTATTTAAGATAATAGACGTAGGTTTCAACGCTGACCCTCAGTGCTGACCATCAGTTAGAATTGAAGCAGGCCCTACTATTCCAAAAGTTTATTTATTATGTTTTGAAATAGTAACTACAAAGGCAGATATCTCGAAAACTATTGAAAATAACCTGATACAGTTTTATATCACAGTATTGAGGACAAAGAAAACAATATTTTTGTACAAATTAAATGGATTATTCCACTTAAAAAATATATAATGCAGTCATTTTTTAGTCACCAGTGTATCTAGTTACTTACATGTTTAAAAAAAATAAGACAATTCATTATATTTATTTTCTTCACAAATTTTTATCTCAATAAATACAGATAAAGGAAGCATCCATTTTCGATGCATCAACCTGTACATAGGAATTAAGTTTATACAAGTATATACATAACACTTCAAAGTACGCATCTGAGATAACGACGAACGTCCTATCTCTAATCATTCCCATTCTAGTAAAATTTAATTTCTTGAATGTTCAGTGACCTGCTATATATTGATATTACAACTTAGTGGGTGTAGGTCAAGCAAAAATAGAAAAACTACTTTTTTTAATTTGGTTAACGTTTCGCTAACTTTTATTAGCATCCTCAGGACTAGTTGTGTTTTCTTGTTCATAATTAGTAATAAATTAAACAAACGAGAACTGGTACTAAACATAGGTTTAATTAAATACATCATACGGTCTTTACTTTCTTAACGATACACAGCAATTGATATGTATCGTTAAGAAAGACCGTTTATATGTTCTACTCGTATGTTGTATTTAATTAAACTTATGTTTTGTTCCAGTTCTCGTTTGTTTAATTTATTACTAATTATGAACAAGAAAAACAAAATTTAACTAGTCCTGAGGATGCTAATAAAAGTTAGCGAAACGTCGACTAAATTAAAAAAAGTAGTTTTTCTGTTTTTGATTGAACTATTCCCACTAAGTTTTAATACCGTAAAATTTAATTATGAAAATTATTTACAAAAAAAATGTGATTTTAAATTTTATCACATGTTTACGTAGAATTACAGTGTTCACTATATCTAACAGACATATTTCTTAAGTTTGTTTACTTGCGAAAGTAAATTGTAAGTAGTCGAACCAACCAATTCAACAACTAGAAATATTCTTTTCAGTTTTTCTACATAATTAACTCACATGCGTCAAACAGTTTTCTTAAGCTTTTTGTGAATATATTTCCTTTTTGTGAATCAAAGATATTGCAAAGATATTGGACAAAATTTCTACAATCGTTAATTTTATCCCACGAGTACATTAGATGTTTACAGGTAACAAATTAGTTGTTAACAAGTAATTCTAAGTTATAAGCGGCTTAAATTCAAGTTACAAATTATAGCCTGCTTTATTCCACAGAACAATCGTTGATTTAATGTTTGTTTTCAATAGAATCGATAAAAAGTATCAAAAATATTGAACATAATACTACCACAATAAATGAAACAAAGATTGTTTATAATAAATTAATGTTTCAGTTTTATTAGAACCTATATTACAAACGATAAATAAAAGCTCTTATATATTCTTAATTTTTACCATCCTCC
Source organism: Rhamnusium bicolor (assembly GCA_029963845.1). Lineage (NCBI taxonomy): Eukaryota > Metazoa > Arthropoda > Insecta > Coleoptera > Cerambycidae > Rhamnusium > Rhamnusium bicolor. The sequence continues at coordinate 787,976 of JANEYF010004825.1, read as the reverse complement.
TGTAATCTCTAACAATATAATTTTTTGTAGTAACTGTATAAAATGATCGACTACTTACTAAGTAAAAGAGATTTAGTAGTAGTGTGGATGAACTGTATTAATCCGCAAAATAATAGTATGATTAGTAATTTTGCTAGTAGTATTCGTCACACGAATTTAATATTACTCACAGAACTATATATGCATCATGAAAAAGCTGGATCAATTACTAATCAAAACATTTACCGACACAATCTAAATATATTTAAAGAAGTCCAAAAACAATCTATATATGATTGACTGTAACGTATTTATTAATAAAAATAACTTTAGCAAAGGTACAAAACAACTAAGTAATGTTGGTAAACGTTTATTATGTCAAAAGCTGGTTGATTTTCTAAAATTTGGAGGAATAAAGGAGCCAATCTTAACTGCAGTTCCATGTGCATCAGATTCAAGCCAGTGCCATTTGAATACAATGGTAATCAATAGTTCCAGGAACCATGTAGAAATAACACCTTCTAATATGTCAAATTTTTTACCCCTAAATGTGCAGCAAATAGACTTAACATAATACATCAAAACGTCCAATGTATAAGTAATAAACTTTCTATACTTGAAGTATTTCTAAATGAATCGAAATGTGATGTATTTTGTGTTTCGGAACACTGGGCCAAAACTAATCAAATACAATCAATTCAAATTGAGGGTTATGTCCTTAAAGATTATTTTTGTAGAAGTTTGTTGAAGAATGGTGGTACTGGTATTTACGTGCGAAATGATATCCAATGCTGTGAACTTAGTTACATAAAAAACATATCAACAGAAAAACATTGTGAATGTGTTGGTGTAAAATGTGCTTTAGATAATAATAAATCCATTCTGATATTGGCATTGTATAGGAGCCCTGATGGAGATATTGATATATTTTTAAATAAATTTAATATGGCAATTAATTTACTTATAAAGAATAACAAACATCATAATATTGTAATCTGTGGAGATTTCAACATAAATTTTCTAAAACCATCCAACAACTTAAATAATCTCCTAGATATTTTAAATTCTTATAATATTAATCCATTATTTAAAGAACCCACAAGAATTAAAAACTGTTTGGATAATGTCTGTACGAATTTGGAAGAAACAACTTTCAACAACCGTATTATAGAAAATGGTATTAGTGATCATAATGCACAGCTCATTTCTGTATTTAAAAATTCTCGTCATATTAAAAGCAAAATAAAATATAGATCGTTAGACAATCCAGAAAACATAAATTATTTTTGCAACCAAATGGCCTCGGAAGATTGGAGTTATTTAGAAAATAACAACTATAATGTAAACAAAAAAGTTGACCTTTTTATGGATATTTTTCTATATTACTTTGAATTGGCATTTCCCGTGAAAAGTAAACATACTATAAATAATGCCTGTAAAAATTATACTTGTAAAAAATGGCTGACAAAAGGTCTACAAATTTCCTCACAAAAGTTAAAATCTTTGTATCGCCTTACATTAAGTGGAAATCAGGACATAATATCATACTACAAAAGGTATAAATCGATATATCGGCAATTAATAAATAAAGCGAAGAAAATGCACAACGACAGAATTTTGCAAAATTCCGAAAACAAATCTAAAATGGCCTGGAAAATTATAAACAAGAATAAAGTGAGTGATAACACACCAATTAGTTTAAAGATTGACAACGATGTAACATCTGATCCATCAACCGTAAGTAACACATTTAATGATTATTTTAATAATATTCCTAGACTTTTGGCAAGTAACATAAATGAGCAAAATATTGTACCACAAATTGATAAAAACCAATTTTCATTCTTTTTTTCAACCAGTTGACGAATTGGAAATATGTGATATAATAAAAGGTTTAAAAAATTCAAGATCCTGTGGAGACGACAACATTAGTGTTACCTTACTAAAGAAATGCCTACCGGCGATAGTTAAACCATTATCCATAATAATTAATTCATCTTTCTCTGAAGGCAGTTTTCCAGAGAGACTTAAAATTTCAAAAATAAGACCGTTATTTAAAGCGGGTTGTAAAAACAAAGTTGAAAACTACAGACCTATTTCTATTTTAAGTTCATTCTCCAAAGTTTTTGAAAAGTGTGTATCGAATAGAATAGTAAGTTTTTTCGATAAATTCAATATTTTTAATAAAAATCAACTTGGTTTTCGGAAAGGTCGTTCAACAACAACAGCTGTCATTAAATTCTTGACGGAATTATATGACAACCTAGATAATAAAAACAAATGTCTAGGGATATTTCTCGATCTCAGTAAAGCCTTTGATCTTGTTGATCATAACTTACTGTTATTTAAACTAGAAGGCTATGGAATCCGAGGTGTATCACTAGAATGGTTCAGAAGTTACTTGCAGGGTAGGAAACACTATGTACAGATAGATGATATTAAATCTAGGCAAATGGAACTTACAGTAGGTGTGCCACAAGGGTCAGTTCTGGGACCAATTCTTTATATAATTTATGTCAACAATTTTAAGAGTATAAATTCAATTCTTTTTGCTGATGATACTTCTTTGCTTATCACCGCCAAAAGAACTATAGATGTAGTCAGAAACGCTAACGATCAATTAGGTATTGCTCATACTTGGTTTACTGAAAACAAACTTGTTTTAAATAGCAACAAATCAATATTTATTCGTTTTAATACAAGTAAAATTAGTAATGACCACAGTCTCTTAATAAAATCAAATGAGGGATCCATTCAACAAGTTGTATCCACCAAATTTCTAGGTTTACATATTAGTGATAACTGTTCTTGGACAATACATATCCATGAAATTTGCAAAAAAATAGCCCCAATATGTTATTGTATGAGTCAATTACGACAGATAATTAGTAAGGCAGTATTAATTACTTACTATTATGCACATTTTCAATCAATTATTAATTATGCAGTAATTGCTTGGGGTTCTTCACCCGACATGTTGAGAGTTTTTAAATTACAGAAATGGGCTGTGCGTATAATAGCAGGAGTAACAAGGCGAACTAGTTGTAGAGATATCTTTAAAGAACTAGAGATACTTACGCTGCCCTGCTTGTTTCTACTTAGTTTATTGTTGTATGCCAGATCAGAATTACATGACAATACCATTACTTCGAACCATTTGTATAATACGCGAAATAGCCATATCCTGGAAATTCCTTACCATAGACTTACATTATATGAATGTAGTCCGAAATATTTAGCAATTAAAGTGTATAATAAACTGCCCATATCGTACAAAATATTAGACGAAAGAAATTATAAAATAAAAAACTAAGAATTTACTTAAAAGTAAATCATATTATTCTGTTGATGAGTACCTAAATGATTTGCTATAAATTTTAGAATTATTAAGTTATGATTTAATTTGTGGCCTCTGTTTTATATCATGTTTAATGTATATATGTGTATGTATATGTGTGTATATATATGTATGTATATATGTGTATATATATGTATGTATATATGTGTATGTGTATGTGTATGTATATATATATATATTTATTTATTTATTTAATGTGTTGTATGTATATTTTACATTTTATTAATTTAATTTAATTAAAATTATTGTTATATTGTCTGACTTTTCAGATATATTTTTGACATATCCTATATCATGTAAATGATCCAGTGGACAAATAAATTATTATTATTATTTTACACATCTGTTGTTGAATATAGTCCATGAGCAATAAGTTGTCGTCTGAAATTGTTTGGATTCAATAAAGTGGTTTGCATTAATGATTTTCGCATTTGAAAATTTAGCGCTCATGATATACATATGTATATGGAGATTGCTAAATAAATCCTAGAAAGGTCGGGTATGTACCGTTCCGGAGGCCGTCATTTAGCAGCAGATAATTAATTAACTGTAATCGTAGTAAGCAGTCTAGTATTATTTGCGATCTTACCGAGCGAAGGTCTAAAAATGTTACCACTTACAAGTCCTGACTATCGTGTTATCTTATTGCACGGCAAATACTTTAGACGAATTGTACATCCTTAGTTATTATACTACTGAACGGTGATAAAAACAAGTCTAAGGGCGGCCAGTTGCAAAAAAAGTTGATTGTATTACATATCAAGAAATTTAGCATATCTTAAAGGTTCACTCAAGCATTCACAAATATTTAATTTAGAGCGCATTTAGATGGATCACTTTGTATGATTATCCTGGATGAATCATCCAAAGTAAAAAAGAAGTGAAGCATCTAAACAATGAACCACCAAAATGGTCACCTAAGATGAAGGATGAACAAAATAGGACCACGCTCTACATTTGATCACTCTGGGTGAATCATAGTAGATGAATCTTGTGAAGTAAACCATTTAAACATGCTCAGTGTGACAGTAGGAGTATGCAACTGGAATAACTGATCACGTAGCAAGCCATATGACTTGTGCTTGCAATGTTGCCGGACTGTAATTTTAGGAATCTCCAAATGGCAACAAATATTGTCATAAAAGTAACTTTTATCCGAAGAACACCGTTTTTTTATTGTATAAAATATGTAAAAATTGTAAGTACCATTTATTATAATTGTTCCAACAACATAAAACTTTCATACCTCCCATAAATATTTAAAAAATCTTTCCTATCAGAAGGAAAATTGCGGCATGGACAACCTTACTTGACGCCATTATGAAACAATTCAAGTGGTTCACTATAGAAGATATGTAAACAAAAAATTATTTCAACGCCGCCGTATTCACCGTAAATGATTCATCCAGGATGATCATCCAGAGGGAACCATCTAAATATGCCTTTATAGATGTTCTTTGTTGCTATGCAATACATGCAGACTACATTTTTTGAAAGATAAATGGACGAGATATTGACTTGTTTCTCCGTGTGAAGAAACGTATTGCTTATTATAACGATTATTTCATTCAACATAAAATAAATGTTTTTGCTTGGTTCCAATACATCAGTATTGGCAAGAGTTACCAGGATTAGTTCATTCGAAGGCGTTTGTAAAATATCCTTTGATATCAAGAACTAAGAAACTTTTAGAGTTGAACAGGGTAATCCTGAAGACTCTAACAGGCTGATATACCCGTCACTGCCGACTAAACTATCTTCTGCATTGGCTTAGCAGAAAACGCCGAGTGCCGTTTATGCTTGGAGGATGATGAGAAGGCAGACCACGTCTTATGCACCTGTCCCGTTGTGGAGAGACACATTCTCACCCAATAAAGTTATCAGTTTCATTGAGACTGAACTTATTGGGTGAAATATAATTATGAGTGAGCCACAATAGGCCTGCTAATGGCCGCAGTGTAGGGTCCACAAGGACCCACTCACAATAACCTAACCTAATCTAACCTAATACATGTATTAATAAACGAAAACTACGTGTTTTCGTTTTTGTATTTCAGCTGATGATTGGATATAATCCTGTGTTTTCGTTTTTGTACTCCGCTTTTTTTATTGGTAGTTTTAATCAATATTGAATAGCACTAATTATTTCCATAGTTACCAAAAGCAAATTAATACATACATCAACTGAAATATTATTTGACAGAATGAAAAAGGAACTAAATTTAGATGATACTACATTTAATAATTGAAGGAGTGGTTGGATAAAGGTGTTAATTGACATTGTTTCAAAAATTAAATTTTTGCCAAATATGTTTTTTTAGATCGATCCGCTGGGATGGGCTAAAGCATATGCTGGCAGGGGTGACTAGAAATCTATCTATCTTGGTTGCGGGTTCAAATCCTGCTAACGGTACTGGCAATGTCGGTGGGAATGGTTGTATGTCCACGTTTTTCTAAGCGTAACTCCTTTCCAAAGCCGAAGGTGTCTAACCTTCGGCTTTGGATTCGAGGGTTGTCTAATTTCTGTGGTATATTATTATCAGGGGTTGAATTTATGTTCCATTTTTCAGACCCGACACTTATAAAACAAATATAAATATAGGCCACATAAAAATTCATCTGGTATGTTTATTTATTTTGCCACCAGTGGAACCAGGATCGAGGCAGAGAGTTGCGGTACTATATGCGAGTATCCGGGACTTTTCCATTGTAAAATTATATGAAGCTTGGCAGTTTGTCCACTGGTGATGATGGTGTTCATAGTTTAGTAATCTTAGCAACCTGATAGTGTGCGGGTGCGTGCTTAGTGGTGACAACAACACAGCATAATAAATTAATTATTGGGTATTACATATGCTTCCCTTCAAACCTAACATGTATTTGAAGTATTTTATTTTTATTTACCTATAACTGTTATACTTACGCCTTCAAATAAGAATACCCAATAATTATTTTATTTTTTTTTCTAGAAATAATGAATATGAAGCAAATAAAATGCCATATTTTTTAAAACATCTGAGATGGTTCACATATTCTGTGTACTCCATGAAATCGACGTTACGTATGTGATATATAGTGATTATGAAAGAATCTTAATAATGAACAAAACTACAAAAATTCTTACAGTGCAGTAAATATATAATGTTTAGGTTTTAAAAATTACTAAAATTATTTAATTACTAACAATTTAAAAATGTACTAGAATTTAAAGAAATCAAAGTGAGAGGAAAAATAGTACAAAAATGTTGATTATGTAGGAAACCCCTAGGGTAGCTGAAAGGTAAAATGTATTCAATTATAAACTGTAGAATATAAAATATAAAATTAACAAATAATTTTCAAACAAATGAAAAAAATGATTTTCAATTAAACAATTATTTATAACATATCTTAAAATACAGCAGCGTAGATAGCTCCAATACCCAAAGTAATCTTCTTGAGCTGGCTTGACAAAAAAAACAACTACGCTAGAGTACGAAAACCTGCACTAGGATTTGCTCGACTGAATACTCCAAATAAGTTTATACCATATAAGTAATAATTATTTTATATCTGTATATTTGCTAGTGTATTTTTGAAATTAATTTAAGAAGGTTATGGTATTTAATATAAAAATGTTTCAACCGTGGGAGGCCTCTACGTCTGCATCTTATTGTGTTTGTGAAAATGAAAATGATAGTGACTACAGTGATAAACAAAATTAAAGTTCATCGGCGTTTTCAGTAAGAAAAAATCGGCTACATTTGAACGAGCAAGAGAAACAAATTTGCTTTAATATTTACAATAATCTTTTGAAGCGATGAGCTAATGACCCTAATTTGTATGATTTAGATGCACTAGGTGAAGCAGCATCTCTGACTAACGTTCCCTGTCCCATAATACACAAAATGGTGAAAGAAGGTGCCCTCCCAAGAAAACATCGTTAGAAAAACTTTAGTTTACGATGCGTATCAGAAAAATGAAATCACAACTATTGACATGGTAGACAGACAACTAAAAGAAATGGATTATCTTCTAAAATATACCAAATGAACTTTAGGAACTAGGCTGAGAAAAATTGGATTTAAATATCAAACTATTAATAAACGCATGGCGATTATGGAAAGCAGACGAATAGTGGATTGGCGAGAATCTTATCTAGAAGAGAAAATAGACCAACTTATTATCTAAATAAAACTTGGTATGATACTCATTATACCGTAAAAAAAGGATATACTGGTGGATTTAGGAAGTGGCAACCAAACTCATTACCCCTTAATAAAGGGACTTGGTTGATTATATTACACCATGGATTAGTTGACAGATGGGTTGAAAATGCATTGAAACTATGCGGAAAAACATGGAAGGTTGTAACGCGGATTACCACAAGAATATGGATTGAGAAATATTTGAGGAATGGTTGAAAATACCCTAATTTCAAAATCTAAACCGAATAGCATTATTCTTCTTGACAATGCGAAGTACCATTATAAAGCACAACTCTTGGAAGTCCTGCAAACGAAAAACTATGAGAAGTATACAATAGACACCGTAACGGAGAGATATGGCTACAAGTTGTTGAGATTACCGCCATATTTCTATATTTTCAACCCGATTGAATTAATTTGGTGAAAATTGAAGAAAAATGTAAGAGAAGGAAATACTTTTCCGAAATTCGATAAAAAAAGTCGTAAGTAAGTTCAAAATGAAGTGTTGAAAATTAACAAGGAAGATTGGGAAAAAAGAATTAGGAAAGTAATTACAATGGAGGATAGTAGTTCATCTTAAAATGAAGAAGAGAGTGAGAAGGGCGAGGAATCAAAGGAAGAAGCGATGTGAGGTGAGGTAAAGTGAAGTGAATTGAATTTTGTGATATCAACTGTATTATTTATTTCCTTTTTTGTGTTTTCATAGTTCAGTGCTTGAGAAATATTCTTTTTCATGATGTTATCATTTATTAATATTACTTTTTTCATTATGACAAAAATACGTCTTTCTGTTTTTATTATAGTAATAACTTTACTATTAGAATTTGTTTTAGCTTATTTATTAAAAATATTTTTTCTGTTTCTACTTTGAGAGTATATTTTTTTATTGTATTTTTAAAGGTTTCTTATTACTTTTTAAATAATTTCTCTATTCTATACTAATATTTCGTACTCATCCTTTTCTGGCAAAAAAATGCTCATACCTTCTCGTGGTTCTTGCTGGGTAGCAATAATTTATTATTTTAAGCGAACTTGAATACTGCAACTACTCCATGTGTAGTTAATACTTTAAATTCAATACTTTTATTTCAAGTTAATACTTTTTTTTACAATTATTAAATTGTTGCTAGCGAAACTGAGCACAAAAACCTGCATTGAAAAAGTAAACGAGCGAGCAATACAGATAAATCCGGCTTTTCGTTCTGTAGCGTCTTACCCCGTACGTCCCATCACTAAAACGATTTCTCCTACACTAATTTTCGTTTACCTAGTAGCCATACATTGCATAAAATGTATGAACCAAGTGTACATAAAAATGTTTTGGATTATAGAGGACGTACGAAACAAATTTTTGTGGGTGACAATGGATGAAACAACCGACTTTCGGTGTAATAAGGTTTTTAATATTGTACTAAGAATTTTGAGTGATCAAAAGGCTTTATCTCTATCAGACAGCAAAAGTCGGGCTATAAGCAATAAACTAAAAAATGTTTTACACAGTAACCTGGAATACAAAACACTGTATAAAATTCGAGAAAATTAGCTGCGCGGCTTGCCAGTGCCTGCCCATGTGAACTACTTAGAATTTGCATTTTCCTTGTACAAACACATAGACAGACCAAATCGATTAAATTTAACAGCCACGAATGCAGAATGAATATTAGTTGTGACGTGATCATGTATTCTAATGCGACGGTAGAATTCACTTATTCTGAACAATACAATGTATTCAAGCGGTATTTATTTCATTAATCAATTTATACGTTTGCATTTATTTGTTTATGTATGTCCTTCTGTCAACTATATGAGGCCGTAGTAGCTACCGTCTCTGGACTCTGGCGTAGAATCCTGACCCTAATTATTATTAATACCATTATTTCAAATACAATACTGGTCTGCTGGTCTATAATGTGCCTCATACTTTCAGAAACAACTTTAGTTAAATGTTAATCCTGAATTTGGGTTACCTTCATAGTAGATATAATCTGAAAAAAGCAGATAAAAATTAATGATGCGTTTTCATATAAAAATATAGTACGTATCCCATGAAAATACACTACAATGTCATTGTGTATATTATAACACACATTTCTAGAGTGTTCAAGAGACCCAGCACCGAATAAAATTATTGATGAATATACCAAATAACAAAAGAGGTAAAGGAAGGTGTACATAAAATTTAAATATGAAACGTGTTTAAAATATGGTGTTTATAAAATAATAAAAATCTAATAAATGGAAACCAGTACTTAATGAATGATATTTTTCGTACAGTATTAATTATTACTGAAATGGATTTGTTCAAGAAGCATTCGAAACCTATTTGGAACAATCGTAAATTAAATTGAATATTCCATTAGTAGATACTAAAACGTTCTTAAAAACACTAGTGAGCAGATTATATCATTTAAACAATATAAATATACAATTAAATATTTTCACAAAATTTTCTTTTAAAAAAATTCTAAAAAAACCACGTCTGTTATGTGGCATAAAATTTTGTGAAATATGTTTCACTGCAGGCGTGGAAGGAATTCATTACAAAAATTAAACCTCAGATTTTCACATAAGCCATAATAAATTGTTTGTTCCTATTTCTTACTGAAATTTCTGCTGTCACATAGCGGTTTTATATAATTAGTTTCAAAAAATTCACAAACTTAAGCATTAAGAAATTTTATCTAAACAACTATCATGCTCAACCAGCGTAATATTCTAAAAAATATATAAAAATAATGTTGGTTTTAAACTATAATGCTATTTTGAAATTCCACCACTCTTTACACACCAGAAAGTAAATAAACAAAAACTCCAAACACATATAAAATCGCTGTTTAGGTACAATTTCTCATAATACCTACGAACAGGAGAGCCAAAATTTTTTTCATTTTTTACTTCATATAAAAATTATTAATATAGACTTGAAATGCAAATTACAATTCATAAGTTTAACAAACTAAAATATTTTTGGTTCTTCCATAATAATTAAAATTATTAATTTTTAATTGTATAACATTAGATAGGTATGTATATCAAGTGTAAGCTCTAAATATTATATTGATCCTCTCTAAACGAACAATTAAATAATTTAAAAAAGATAGTAATTTTTGTTATATGATTCTATCATCATTATCTATTAATTAATGTTGTATAATATGTCTAAATCATAAACCATAAAACTGAAACTAAGGAAGATTGTTGCTTTTTTATTTATCACAATTGATGTAGATTTTCATGGCCATTAATTGGCTTCTTTGGCATGACCATGTTTGTGGGTTTTTTCTTCCAAAAATATTGCCCAAGACATCCAGAAGTGAACACCAATGTAGCAACATGGCAACAAGATAAACCATCGTTTATTTATAAATCTGTAATGATATAAATAAATATGAAATACTGTACGTATCGGAAAAACCCTAATCGCATCACAATAAGTACCTTTTTGTTCATATATTGTCGTTTACTTTCTCTTGAGGAAAGAATTTATAAAAATTTCTTAGTATGACCCAGCTATGTAATCTTAACACTAACGACTAACGTGTAAAAAGCGATCATTCTCTGAATAGTACTAATGCAAATTATTAAAACCCACAAAATATCAATAATTTTTACATGACCTAGATCTGCTAGGTGCAGTTCAATCAACCTTTTAAACTGCAATATTAGAGAAAGCATATTACATAAAGACGAAATCTGAACGTAACCACAAAAACTATATTGCAATGCATCATATTTTACTGAAAAAGTTGCCTAGTCATTGTTGCGGAAAATACATTGTTAAAATAAGGAAACTGAATCGCTATAAATTGAATTTTACTATTGAAAGAAATCAGTACAATTATTATACTCATTGCAATAACATGAATATATTTGTGCTGTGCCTAGGCATATGCCTAGTAATTACAGTTAGTTCGGCAAGAATAATTAAAGAGGATGAGACGGCAATCATCACCGCGGATTTAGAGACCGCTGAATCGAAAGAGCACTCAAGTCACCACGAAGAAGGTGGTGGTCATAAAAAACACGCCGATCACCACGAACACCATGAAGAAAAAGGTGATAAAGGATATAAGTCTGAGCATCACCACGACAAAGGCGGCCATGGTAAACATGGAAAACACCATGAAGCTGGTCATCACGAGGAGAAGGGGGGACACCATAAGCATCATCACGATGAAGGAGGTCATCATGGTGAACATCATAAGGAAGGAAAGAGTCACAAAGGAGGCAAATTTGGAGAGAAAAAAGGACACAAGAAGGGGCAAAAAACCAGTGGATATCATCACAAATCACACAAAGATGATTACCACAAAGAACACAAGTTCTACGATGACTATCACAAGGGAGGACACCATGCCAAACATGGTGACTTCCACGGACACCACGGTGGTAAATCCGGCCATCACAAAAAGGGAGGTTCCCACAAAAGTGGACACCATGAAGACCATCATGGTAAAAAAGGGCATGCTCACAAAGGACACTATGATGAAGACCACAAAGGACACAAGGGTCACGGAGGACACGAAACACATCATTCTCACCACTCCGACTATGGAAAGAAAGGAGGACACTCTGGTGGAAAGGAATACGGTTTTGCCCACGGTGGAGGTGGTGGTGGTGGTGGTAAAAAGCATTAAAAAGTTTGCCATGGAGTTTTCTTTAACTAACTTACCAATGATGATTGTTATTTTTATGTCCACTGTAAAAAGAACATGAAGGACGTATTTAATTTAAAGTGGACCTTTTGTTATTGTTATGTATATGTTGATATTTTGTTGCTATGTTTGTCAAATTTATATTTAATAAATATATATTATTAATTTATTCCATTCAATCGTAACCATAGTTTCTAAGTTTGACAAATGAACTATTTAGTATTTTTAAATGCAAATACAAATGAAATTAGTAAAATAAAATATATTTTTTAATCTTATCTTGATTTATTTTTATAAACAGAAAGTATATGAACAAACATTCAAGAATAACTACAGTTTATGTTTTTCAGTAAAATAAGTAGTATAATTAAATTAATTTTGACCATATTATCGAGATCAAAAATAATTTAAAAATGAATTAAGTATCCTCTTCTTAGTAAATGTTTAAAATATAGAATGAATTGAAAAATAATAACGCTGAAAAATATTTTTTTACTGTTTATTATTTACTACTTTTACAAAACTTATCATAGATAATTACAACATATATCTATTTAAACAATTATTTTCCCAGCCATTTGCCAAAACGCTGAAACTTGGATTACAAAAAAGATAATGTACATTATGTTCAGTGTGACCGACTCAATAATGTTATTTCTAATTACAACTATTCTATTCAGTAAAACCAAAAATAAATAAAACAAAAGGTACTCACCAGTTGAACAATCACTTTAACAACTTTAAAACATCGACACGTGTTTCTGCCTTTAGCTTCGTCAAGATAGCTCTTTTAAATAATGCAAAGCAACTAAAAACTAGTAAACCCCAATGTAATAAACAGTAATGGTTTTAGAGAACAAAATATCTTTTTGTAATCCAAGTTTCAACGTTTTGGCAAATAGCTGGGAAGATAATTGTTTAAAAAGATATATATTGTAAGTGAATACACAAAATAACCATAACGTAATTGGTAAGCAATAATAGTAACATTTGTGTATATTTATCAACTCAAAAACTTAGTCTTATCCCACCTACAAGAAAGCCGATAGATCTTTCAAAGTTTTATACAGCAAAACGCCTATAAAAAAGATAAATTTAAATTCTATAATTTCGTTCACCAAATGAAGCTCTCCGAGATAATTATAGATAGATTGAAGGGATACCTACAGCAGCTTAAAAAATAAAAACAATATTCGACTGCATAACTTTGCTTTCTTGCTATAGAAGAAAAGAAAGTGGAAAAGAGAAAATACCAGTAACGACTTCTCATTTATTCCACTTTGGTTACAGTAAATAAAATTTAGAGAAATAGTGTTTTTTTACCCTTTACGCATCATATCATGTACGATACACATATTACCATATACGATACGCATCACGTGTATCATATATATTATATGATACGCATCATACCATATACGATATATTTTTCATAATCAAGAATCAAAAATTAATGTAGTTGACTTGCAACATTCTTGATAGAACTTTTGAAATTGTAACTCAGTGAGGTGCATTTAGATTTATCTACGTATGTAAATAGCCAAAAATATCAACTATATTAATGGTATCTTTTGCTTTTTTTACGAGCTTTTTTGAGTTTCATCCCTTCCTTGCTTACGTATCGTATCGTATTTTGAGATGTTCCGTATACAAGTGAATTGGTTATCAATGACTAAATGGAATCATGTACTGATATTATTTTAAAATCGCTCTGAATGTATAACAATGCAGTTAAATTAAATAGGTAAATAAATTTACAACAGAAATCTCCAAAGATGGCGACGTTCAATATTGCATCGCTCTTCCACGCAACCATTTTAGTACAAATATAATTTGAGTACCGTGTATATCTATATATGTACATACACATAAATATAAATTATATTAAATCAAATTATATAGCAACGTGCTTCTACGAATACAAGCAAAAGAGATACAACAAATAATAATCATTGATTTAGGCTCTATTAGACAAGATTATTATGTATTTTGGCGTATTTCCTAAGTATTGCAATGCCAGGTTGAAATTTATCATTTTGAAGTAGCTTGTTAAATATTTTAATACCATTGTAACTATATTATCTCAAATTATGCATATTTGTTTGGGAGTATTATATAAATCACAATTACAAGTAGGACAGTTATAAATGTGTTTTCTCTTAAGAAATTTTTTTAAACAAATATTCAGATGTTTCCGTTTTACTAATCTTATAAGTTAAACAAGCAATATGAATCTGAAAACGCTTGTTAAAATTTATCTTTTTAGATTCTAGGAGTTTTGCAAACATTTAGATTTTTTTGTAAATTTACATACCTTATCTTTTGTATCAAAGCTGGCCAGAAAAGTGCATCATAATAACTTAATAAAGATAATATTAGTAAATTGCATAATTCAATATTTTGACTGATTGAGTATAGATTTATGTATATTGAAAAATTCTAGCTGTCCATGATTTTTGTATATTTATTATGACTGCTAAATCTTAGTTTGATATCAAATTTTATACTTAAATTTTTACAATCTTCTGAGAAGTCTATCTTTTTATTACTTATATTAATTTTAAATTCAGGATTTTCAACAATTGTTTGACTATTTTTACGAAAAAACGAGAAGATTTCTCGAATTTTAAACCATATTGTGCGCTTTAGAAACATGATATGATCTTTAAGTTGGAATTAATTTTGTTAATAGAATCTTTAAGCATATCATCAGCATATTGGTGTATATTCCAATTTTTAAGGTATAATTTAAAGTCCGCTCTTGTGGAATCTTGGTATTAGAGTTAGAAAATTGATTATTCGTTACAACTCTTTGCCGCCTTTTTCAAAGATAAGTTATAAAAAATTGGAGAGAGACTATCGCTGCCAAATAATTATTTTTATGCAGGAATGTATGGTCTATAGTAACAAAAGCCTTGCTAAAATCTAAGAGGATCAAGCATATATTTGGCTATTGTATTTAGCCTTTAAGATATAAATATACATTTAGAAGCGCAGTAGTCGTACTATGATTGGTGCGAAAACCTGATTGAGTGGTAGTATAATTTACTTTCTATCAAGTATGCATTTAGTTGGCTATTTTTACAAATATATTTGAGATACTGGGTACTATATTAATTGGTCTAAAATGAGAGGTCCGATGGATTAGAATTCTTTGGAAAAGGATAACATTAGCATCTTTCCAAGCCTCGGAATAGCTTCCAGTTACTAAGTATCTACTATAATATAAGTAAAATAAGCATATAGATGCCGAAAATTACATTTAATATTTTTAAGTTTATTGCATCAGCACCCGTTAAGATATGATTTCGCTGGTGCGTCCGGCGACTGCGATTAGCGACTGCGAATAATCGCAAATGACTGCTTCAATGTAGTTTGTGTATTAATCGTTTCGGTCGTACGTTCCGACTGAACACGCCAGTGATCGAGCCATAGCCGATGCGTTCCGACTGCTAGACGGACCAGTCAAATCGCAGTCGCAGTGCAAAAATGGCGCGTTTTTCAGCGGATCATGATGAAGTTTTAATCGAAGGATTCCAAAAATACCCGTCAATTTATGATTACGAGGATGAGAATTATAAAAATATTGTCGTAAAAGAAAGTGGATGGAAGATAGTTGCCTTCTCAGTAGGAAAAAGTGGTAAATAAAATTTATCAAGGATTTCCATTTTGCGGAAAAATATTTATTACTTGTATTATCTAGAACTTTACAATACAAGTCAAATCATTGTTTAGCAACCATCACCATATACTTGTGGGGCAGTGTAAAAATATATTTGAAAATACATATAGTCGTAGTAAAAAAAGAAGCTTAATTTAAATTTATTATATTTGTGAATAATATAGTTTTTTAAAAACAGGTATAACATTTGAAAACGGGGGAGGGGTAGTAGCGTCGCTTTCAAATTGTACTATAACTTTCATTAGACTTTTTAAATTTGGTTGTTTTGCCATTCGACAGCTCCCTGTTGTATGAAGAAATTCAGAAACTCATCTCTGATACGAAACCTTTCTGCATTTTGAAATCCTCCCACTCTTGCCAAATTTTGAAAAATATTTGTTTCATTTTCGTTAGGATCATACTCATAATGAGGAAGGAATATTATTTGTATACAGGCTGTTTCATAATGAAATGTTGAGTAATTTTAAGAACAAACCTGTAAAAGCACATCTTCTCAGCGACGACTTTTTTTGAGATACAAGGTGTTATTTTTATTTTAATAATCAGTTTTTACTTAACATCTCTAAACCCGCTGTACATTTTTATTATTGCACAGGACAGACTAAAATTAAAAATATCTATAGCGGTTTTTGAAGTATTAGGAAAAACTGAATTTCTGAAAACTGAATTTGAACTGGTTTTGCAAATAAAAAAAATGCAAAACCTTATATCTCAAAAATAACATGCTTTCCAATATAAAGGTTTTGTTTAATTATTCAAGGTTTATTAAGGGGAAACATGAAATTATGAAATATCCTGTATACCTTAACTGTAAGGAATTGTGTGACCCTGTCAAAAAAAAAAAATCAAATAAGCTGCCGCTCAGTGCTTGTTTTAACAATTTTAATAGACCAAATTAGAATAATTTGTTATATGCAGTGGAGGATTGCAAAAAACGATGGCGGGACATCAAGGATATATCCTTGATGCATACGAAAAAAGCTTAAATTAAGAACTGGTTCCTCTTCATGCGATAAACCAATCAAGTGGACTCTTTACAATCGTCTTACCTTTCTAGCTAATGTCAAACACAAACAAACTTCAAAAAACACCTTGGATGAATATCAAGAAGACGAGTTAGTTGACAGCCACCATAAGACCGAGTTTGCAAATGTTATCACTGATGACTCTACTTTGGATGATTCTGAATTAGACATTGACCCGCCATCTCCTCAAATGTCAAACACGCAAACTATTACAAAAAAGTCAACTCAAGACCCAGAGAGGGAGTTTAGTGAGCCGGTGGTCTACACCTATGCTCAAACCGAAAGTAAGGAAATCACAAACTCGGGGATGAAAGATTTCTTCCTTGTCAGAATTTGATGAAAGAGCACAAAGGCGTATGGATCTCCTTGAAGCCATACACATAATAAATAGAGAGCAGAGAAAGAAGACCATGTCGATTTATTTATGAAGAGTATCTCCTTGACTGTTTAAAAGTTTCCACCTGCTCTAATCAATGAAGCAAAACTTGGAATTTTAACACTCGTAGGTAACTTGAAGCTAAGGACAGCTGCATATATTCCTCATCCAGTTTCTAGAGGATTCTGGTCTCAAATGCAACCATGTAATTCATCTTCTGTTGAAGGCACAAATTCAGGCCACGGACAACTACTTAGCCCAGCGATTTGTAATAATTCGCAAGTAGTCGTACACTCTGTTGAATCGAATTCTACTTATACTTTGCCACGTGCTTCCCAATTTTACTCTACTTTCTCTCCTTCTATCACACAACAATAAAATAATACACCTATTCTCAATATCTCCTCAACATCTATTGCACCACGTAACTCTTAAGTTCCTTTTTCCATTCATATAACCCACAACATTCAAATTCACCACAGACTATTTCTTTCACAACTAATGTTCCAGAGAACGACGCAAATTTGCAATATGAGCAGTTAAAATAATAAGTTTTACTCTGTTAGGATCAGCCATTTTGTTTTTTTTTATTATTAATATTAGAATGTTCTTATTTTAATTGTATGCAGGATTTATGTTTTTAGTTCATCTTATGTATAACCCAACTTTATTTAAAATAAAGGGAATTTTTAATCAACTGTTTTTTTAATGTTACCTTAATTTTAATGCCAACTTTTCCTGTGCACTTATCGGAAATTTCACGAAATTTGTTCCAGGTTTTCTTATGTCCTTTTCTATAAGTGAACAAAATCGATCAGTTCAGGATTTAATCGAAGGAAATCTCTAAATTTTTTGTCATCTTCTTTTAAATGGGCATTTATAAGGAGGTTAAAATAACCTTCTTCCGTACGTCTCTGGAACATGACGTGAATCTCACATCTTTTCTGTAACAGTCTTTGTGTTAGCAAATGTTCTTCATCTTCCTCGTCTTCTAACAGGATAAGAATTATAAGATCGACGTCGTCCATTTTTTAGCGTTTTTCTTTAAACTACTTCACTCTGCTTCTATCTTAAACTGACCTGTCGCGGCTCTAGACGCCTCACTGAAACCATACAGTATTGCGACTACGACTGCGATCGAACGCAATCCCACCTGACCTGTCTCGGCTCTAGACGCCTCACTACCATACAGTATTGCGACTACGACTGCGATCGAACGAAATCCCACCTGACCTGTCTCAGCTCTAGACGCCTCACTGAAACCATACAGTATTGCGACTACGACTGCGATCGAATGCAATCCCAAGCCGCAGTCGTCCAAGACGTATAACCAAAACCATACCTTTAGGCTGCTCCAAAGAAGAACACAGTAACAATTTTTTTTTCAAAATTAAAATTTTCACTCATGTGCAGATATTGTGCTGTGCTGCATCTTTTTATCGAACAGTAATGTTATGAAGACTATGTAAATTCTGCAATTTTGAATGGGATTGTAAGAGAAAATGAAAAGACATTGTAACGGTCTACTTATTAGGGCTACCCTGTAGCAAGTGTCTTTTGTGCCACTCAGTATCACTCTTCAATTTATCAGACCTGAAGGTATGCAGCCAGTAATACTTTTGGTTTTACTTTTGGTTTTGGCGTCTTTACTTACTTATTAGTTATTCTTATCCAGCTTTGGGACTAGAATAATTCCTTTAAATAATAGGTGGAACTTGTATGGGACTTTACAATAATAAAAAGAAAAGATTAAATTGTATTTATTTAAGGATTAAAATTTAAATTCAAATCTGTTAGTAACTTTTATCCAAGTAGTGGTATGCTGCAATTTTTTATTTAAAAGAAAATAAAAAAAACGAAATTCCTTCTTTTTTGGTACGAAGCAGCAGCCATGCTGAACAGAAATTGAATTTGGCTACTTTTATATTTTTAATAAGAGCCTAAAGAAGATCTAAGGTATTTATGTAATTAATTTTGGTATTCAAGTTTCATAATAAATTCTCAGTACATAATTTTAAGCTAAAAACTGTTTTTAGGCTCGTCACCCCGTACTCTTGAATGCTCGTCACCTCGTACTCTTGAATGCTCGTAACCTCGTATTCTTATATGCTCGTACCTTTGTACGTATTACATTTACTGCTCTGAGTTCCTAGAGCTACGTAACTAGTCAACCCGAGTCCACCATTATTTGATAGCGTGCAGCTGGCCCGGTGAAGAATATAATAGTCAACTTATATGTTTTATTCCAGTCTAAGGCCATATAATTGGTCAGCCAGAGAGTTCACTTTGATTTTGGTAGTGTATTCAGCTAGCAAGTTAGTAGTTCAGCGAAATCTGTAAGTACGCTTTATTTTTACCACTTCCATTCCAACAAGGAGTACGTAATATGCAGAAGCACTTACCAAAGCTTGGTTCGATTGATTTCATTTGGTAAAAATAGCAATTTAACAGCTCCTGTGCATATCTAATATTTACTTCCTAATTCAATGAATTGTTAGCGATTTTACACCTGCATTGTTAATTAAGCTGGTATTGTATTTCTTGTAAGAAATTTAGTTTTAATGAAATAAATAAACATCACTTGGTCTTCTTGCCTGCGATATATTATGTGACTCGAGAAACAGCTGTTTCTTGATTATTTACTCAGGTAGCTAAAATAAAGAAAAACATATCGATGCTTATCTTTTATGAAGACAGGTAATAGCTACTTACCACCTTATATTACAAAGTAGTAAACGTAGGTAATATTTATTATAAATTATACAGTGAATTTTATTCTTCAATTCTAATTTGTTATTAAGGAAATTAATAGATGTGTTGATACTATGCATTTTGCCCATGCCTTGTTTAATCTAAGCTAGGTTAGGAATTGTAATATTTTGGCTGTCAAATGAATAGGGCGCTTACGCAAATGTTCAGCATACTCAAAGTTTATTAGCCATAAAGACTGGTGGTCAAGGAACCAATTTACCTTCTCTGTGTTTAATAATTGTTACTTCATTTGTTTATATTGGTACTGTTTGTTAACGTCACATATACTCCATCTTGTTATCCCTTTGAGGATATATTGTAATTTTTTTGTATATAGATTTACTAACCTCCTTTTTTTTTTTACTAACAATCATTTATATTTACATACATTTTAAAGTTTACATTATTTATATTTAACTTGATTTTTTTTACCAAGTAAATGTTTGATCATCAATTAACTTTTGATTTCTTTATTTTGCCTCCTTCTTTTTGTCAATTTAAAAATTGGCTGGCGCCCAGGGTAGTTTACCTATTGTGTTCTGACTACTAAATATAAAAAATACTAATTAAATGCCCTTACCCACCTCGCTCCCGACTATAAAAGCTGCCGTGCTCGGGTGACGCTCTGTTTAACAACTAAGGGCGTCGCAATATCCCAAAATAAAACACAGTTTCTGAACATATACTTAATTGAGATACTGTGTTAAAAAAATATTAATAATAAATATTTTAACACTGACGTAGTTTTTCACGAAACACCCGCTTTAATCATCTCCAGATGATGTCAACTTGGTTGGAGAAACGCGCGTCGAGTGCTAGTATATGGTGTTTTAGTGTTTTGTGGAAAATTACGTCGGTGTTATCTTCGCATCAAAGGTTCCAACCCACTCCAGGCATAAATATTTTATAGAAACCCATTTTTAAACACAGTAACTGCCTAAGATAGTAAATATTTTTGGTATTGTGACAAAAAAAAATACTTATTTATGTTAGTTAACTGTAAACGTTTAATTAAGATATGTTCGTCTGTCTCCTAGAGACAATGAGCTAAATTAAATTGTTCTTTCTGAACATCTTCTAATTTTACACATACTGTATCTATCCGTGGAGCAACCACGTTGCATTGGATTTTAATTTACTTAAAATTAATGCAACTTTTTCTTCCGACACCATAGTAAATTTAAAAACATCATTACCATTAGGGTGCTTTTGGTTTCCAAATATTAAAACAACAAAAAAATAAATGAAACTTCATTGTGAAAATTTTGCAAAATGAAAGCTATACGATTAAACACAGTATTTTTATTATTTCCTATATAATTGAATGCACGCTGGTGTTTGGGGTTTCAAAATGACAAAATCGAATAAGGCTGAAAATTGTGACCTATTTATATACACTCTACTGATACAAAAATCATGAAGAACTGAAATGTAGCCTTCTCCGCCACATTGATGTAATGACCCAAATTTTATCTGAAATTTTACATGTTAGAAACGATTTTTAAATTTTAATGTCTTCAAAACCTATTTTTCTTCTGTATTTATGGAGACAGTACATAAGCTAGAGTAAGGCATATGTCAAAGCTCGACTGGTTATTATCTATCTGCTCCTCCCGAGTTCGAATCTCAGACTTCGGCAATGTCGAAGGAAGTTATTGCATGTCCATGTTTTTTTCAAAGTGTAAATTCTCCCGCACGGTTCCTGCTTTAGGAATTGTGAGTTGTCTAGCTTGTGTAGTGAGATATTAACTGGATTGAAATACACCATGGTTTTAAAGCGCTTTATAAAAATAATCATACGGCATTATGTCAGGAGAACGTGGTGGCCAGTTTAACAGTCTTAGTGTCTTCTATTGATCCATTTATTTGGGATTATTTGATTTAAATGTTGCTGGGCATTTAAAATAAGACCTGTAAGTGCCCGATACATAAGCTATAATTTTAGAGACGTCATTCTGGTAAATCATTCAGTAAACCAAGTAACGTGTTTTCTTCTTTCGAAAGGAATATAACATTTTGGGTTCCATATATCTGCGATATGAACACATTAAAGATCCCTGTCACACTACAAAGTCTGGGTTCGGCGAAATTCGTAGGGCAGCGAATACTTACACAGGACTGATTAGTTTAACATCGGTGATTCCCCATGGCAGAGGAAATAGGCCCCTTTTAAACAAGTAATTAAAAACAAATTTAATCGTTTCCAAATAACTTTTACATCTATGTATTTATAAGAACTAATTAGACAATTATAAATTAAATATAAACAAAACGTCATGTTGGTAAAGTTAATAAAACATCAACATAATAAAAGCTTTATTTATTTTCTCAGACCTTAACTGCTTAAATATCACTTGGATCTCTGCATCTGCATACTACTACAACTCCCTTAGATTATATCTGCTCAAACTCACAAGAAGCTTATTGCAAATATTCCCTATCTCTAATTATTATTCTATTAATCAACGATGTCGATATTCAAATGAATCAGTTACTAATTATTGCATGTATTAGTAGTTATATCTCATGATACCGTACACGTCGGTAGTAGCTCCTTAATTTAGCAACGGCACACAATGTTTCTTTTAAGAAAACTTGCCTCAAATTAAGTACATAGGGTGTTAAATTTGCTCCTTTCATCCCATGTTTGTTGATTACCTCTTTGTAATTTTTCAGTTTTTTATAAAAACAGTTTCAAATACGTTTTTCTACTATGAATCCATTACTTGAAGATCTCTTTGTAAATTTATTATAGTTTCTAACTTACTACCTACTTATCAATCGTAATGTAATAAATTCGAAAATTCTTCGTTACAGCGATCCTTATTCATAATGACACTGGTAGATGGAGTTACCATTAACTCGTTAATATTCTACTATCACATAGAGACTAATGATTCTGAGATCCACCTTATTAACGTTGCGTATACCTACTTTGCACTGACGAAGGAAATAACCAGAAACCGGTCTGCGATTGATATACGCGACGGCGTCAAGAAGAATTTCCATTTATTTGGTAAAAATCTTTCCTTTGTGTGCAATCACAATTAAAGCTTGATCACTTGTCTTTGTATGATTCAAATTTTATAAATCAACAAAAGTGTGTGGCAACTTTATTTACTTGAAGATTAAATAAAGTGAGAGGATTACGATTTTTGGTATTTTGTATTTAGGTATTAATATTTATTGCTATTTGTAAATTAATCTAACCTCTCTACATATTTTCCTTATCTGCTTTAGGGAGTCGCCTTCAAAAAAGTTTACTGATAGATACGATTATGTGAAGAATGTAATGGATTCGACGATGCACTATTCGCAAGAAAACTAAAATCAGAACTAATGACATCGGATAATTAACTGATTTGTATAAATTCAATTAAGGTATTTTGATTAAAAAAAAATTATTCATAAATAAGGGTCGTTACGATTATTTTAATATACAGGGTACCGTGCTTAAATATGATACAATCCTGCAACTTCTTTATTTTTTTACCGATTTTGGAAAAAATAATTTAGAATGTGGGGTAACAAGAACTCTATCTACGTGTGATATTGCTTTTTTTTATTAGTGCAATACACGGCCAACTGGAATGCGTTTTTTAACGTCAATAACTGCTAATTGCTATTAGCGATTTTTTTTTCAAAAAATTGATTACATATCCTTATTCAGCATCCCTTAAAACGCCTTTTTACCAAGTTTCATCAAATTCGGATCAACTTCAGGCGAGCAGCCCATGTTACATGCCTATAACTTTATTTTTGGCTCAGTTTAAAAACAAAAATTGATTTGTGTGCGATAAAAACTCAAACAAATTGTTTTATAATTTCGTTATTAACAGTAAATTATAGATTATAAACTAATATATTGATAAGTCATCATGAAGTGCTCACCTGAAGATGATCCGAATTTGATGAAACTTCGTGATAAGACGGTTTAAGGGACGCTGAATAAGAATATGTAATCCAATTTTTTTTTTAATAGCTAATAGCAATTAGCAGTTTTTGACGTTAAAAAACGCTTCCCAGTTGGCTGTATATTGCACTAATAAAAAAGCAGTATCACACGTAGATAGAGTTTTTATTACCCTACATTCTAAAATGTCTAAAATCGGCCAAAAAAAAAATAAAGGAGTTACAGGCTTGTATTACATTTAAGAGCGACACCCTGTATATGATAACTTCTCGAGGGACTACAATAATTTAAATTGTAAATTCTCATTATCAATTCTTGAGATAAAACATGGTTTTTAAAACTGACATGCTAGTTATTTTTGACTTCAATCGATAGTACCTATTTGTTTCTATGCCTCATGCATATAGATATTTTATAAACACAAATTGAAAATGCAAGAAACTAAATGACTAACAATTCGTATATTAATATAAAGATGCCAAAAAGAAAATCGATATGACCTACTTACCTTTATACGAGACTGATTATGGTAGATTTGTTGCATTTGTTGCAACTAAAACTAACAAAATTTCTATATGCATGATTATTCTAGGCACATTGCAGAGAGATAAATAAATACCGTCGATTGATGCAAATACCTAAAAGTCTAATAATAAAAACTTCCTGGCGCGGAATCTTTAAAAAAAAAAATTCAGAGTAACCAATAATATGCCTGACCACAGTCTTTTCTTTTAAATGTAAATTTTGATTTTTTACACAAATTTCCGAGTAGAAACACAGCTGCCATTTGTATTTGAAATCTAGCAGTATCTTAATTTCACTAAATCAAAGATTGCTGGACCTAGACTAGACGAAGGAGAGACTTAACAGTCGTTAACATTTACTAATCTTATTATGCAACTATCAATTTCACAACAATTGATTTTAAATTAGAAATTCTACAGCTAATTCAACCTTACTAGTAAAAAACAACGTCTTTTTAACATCGAATTTTTTCTTAATTTCACCACAGCAGCCAAAGATTTAATGCTATTAGTATTGTGATGCAACAGAAATGATATAATTTGTTTAAAAAATGAGCAGAACTACTTGTTATAATTTAATTTCTGGACTTATACATTATCTTGTAAGAACAATTATTAAATATATTGAAAGAAATTAAACAAAAAAATGTGTTGCGGGATTTCATAATGTCTGAAGAAATATATTCAATGTCAATATCAACAGTAGCATTAACAATGAGGTTACGTAGAGAATGTCTGCGGATATCCCAACGTATGAGTGCGGTTAACCAACAGAATTTCGGAAGATTTTTAGTGTGTTCTTAACTTTTCTTCCACACGGTATTCGCTCTGCTCCATTAAATATAAGGGCTTTTGGATATTATGAGTCCAACAAAAATTCCCGTATTCCTGACAGCTAAAGTCCTGATCAAAATGAGTGTAGCTTTGGCAGTCATCTTGAAGAAACAGCTCAAAATTTGTTTTTTGCAAATATCTCACTTTCGATATATAGTACTAACTCACTTTCGATATATAGTACTAAAAAATATAGTATGTACAAATTCCCTACAGAATAGGCACAATCACTTTTTTATATGATTTACATGTTTATTATTAAATTTGATTAAACAGTTTCTCCTAAATAATCGATTATACTAAAATTTTTCTGGTAATATTCCTGCTTCGTATTAATTATAGAAAAATATACCATTGACTTAATATAATGGTGGTTAATTTTCATATGCTCAAAATTTTTCGACGTTAAACACCTTTGTTAGCAGCGCTTATTTAGGATTTTATTAGTTCTGAAATAATAACCTTCATTTTTCTTTTTCTTTCTTGGAACTTACTACCACACGAATAATTCTTCTTTATCTAAAAAATATAGTTAGTTACTTAGTGTGTTACTGAAAAATAAATCTCTGCGCTTATGACTTTACCTCAAAATATTAGACAGAAGGTGTTTTTTGACAACTAATATGTGACACGAAAATAATAATATATTTCCCTAACGTTTTGGAAAACGAATCTATTTCCTTTTTCAAAGTTATTTATCTTTTCTTAGAATACGTCAAGTGTGAAACACATATATTATTTGATTATGTAATATCGACAGATACTTACACCGAAATGTTGAGACTTAAAAATTATACAATATCAATTTTACTCTGTTCTTCTTTTAACATCAATAACCACGTTGTACCAAAATCTACAGAGCAATCGTATAAATGTTTTTCTTCATTCAATAATATTATTGCCGATTCCTTAATTTTTCCTTTTTTGATGTCCGCTTTTTTTATTAAAATTTTTGCCGAATCCTAGTTTTCCATATGTCCATTTTCCCAAGCTTGTTCGCAAATTTTCTATTTTTCAATTTCCCTCTTTCTAATATAACTTTTATGCTCACCTAACCTTACACTGAGAGGTCTGGATGACTTTCCCACACAATGATTATGATACTCACATGGAATATCATAAATAAAGTTTTATGAATTTTGCTCACAATTTACCGGTTTTGTTTTTGTTAAAGTGTATCTCAAAGTATTACTCGTGTGAAAGACTGTCCTAACATGAAACTTATCTCTAACACGACGCCGACGTAGTTTGTCAGATAAACCTTATATACACCGTGTCTCAAGAGATTGTGCAATATATATTTTATACATATCCGCACATTCCTACGAAACCCACCCTACCAGCTTAAGTCAGGTGGGCATGTGATAACATACTAATTAGCCTCGCTCCGCCTCGAGCGTTTCCCAGTCTACTGAAAGGGCTGAAATTTTAAAATTATTACAACACATGACCCCCCTTAAACACACGTTATTGGTCTTTTCAATGTACCATAGTTCCGTGCGAAATTAATTTATTGCACAATAACGCACTTACCAGTGACGCCCAATTTGCAAAAGGTCTAGAGACGCGGTGTATAAGAAGTTACTGTTGTATATTGGTGTTCAGATTTTTTTGTACTACCGGATTATTAAGTCTATTCTCAATATTTATTAGAGTCCTATCAACAATAAATTGGGGATATTTATTATTTATTAATACCTCTCTAAAATATCTGATGTGACCAGCATAACTTTCTTATACCAGTATATATTATCCTGATATAAAAAAATCATTCTATTTAATTCTTCACTTACCTCAATTAAATTTTAATAGTGCACCATGAAATGTTTTATTAAAATTTTTAAATAATTATCAGCGCCATTCGATACTGTCAATAATAATTCATGTCATATATTTTAATAATCTTTTGTTATTGATATTGAAATTTTTGTAACTATATTACACCTTTCAAACGTCAAACTGCTAAATTTATCCTAACTCCATTTTATGAAGCCAAATTTGTAAAATATTTCAGTTTGCATCAGCTTTATTTAAGTACTTGGAAAATATATTTTATTATCTTAATATAGTAGACATAATTTACAATCTTTCAAGAATATATTTTTTTTGCAGTCAAATACAAAAAAAGTTTGGGTCCCGTGGACCCCCTTTCAGAGGGCCAATTTTGCTCATCACCGAATTTCTCATTTTCTTAGTCCTTTAGAACAAGTTTACCCAATTTGAAAGCGTTATCTTAAAAACTGTGGCTGCTTTCGCGATACTACAAACATGCGGACAGTTTTTTTTCATAAAGTTATGTTTTTTCATTATAATTCGTCGAGATTCGTCCAGATATGCAACAAAAATTTAATTGTTCCCGAAATTGTACATTTTTTCTTCTTTCATACATTATGTCTCTTCTGGTGGTACCACATTGGCCAAATTTAATGTGTCACCTAAAATGTTGTTGCCAATCTTAACTGTCAAATTTGGGAAATCTCCTATTAGTATTTTTTGAGTTATTGGCGGACACACACACACACACACGCACCGACAGACATCATTCGGAAAATAGTCAAAATAGATTCAGGAGGATTCAAATCGTATAAATCAATCAAAATCTCGAGGTCGAAGAAAATCACGATTACGTCCTTATATTAGGTATAAGAAAGTAAAAAAATTTCTCATTATTTAATATTTAATCATTAGATGAAATTATTTTTGCCCAGTCATACAAACATTTAACAATACAACTTTTAACATTAATTGTCTGGTTAGATTTAAAATTTAAATATCCATCAGTATGAGTTATTTTTCTGTATACAGGAGTTTCAAATGTGATTTTAGTTTTTTTTAACCAAAATATCAATATTACTCCCCACCTACAAAGTGAGTTTAATGGATAATTCTTTATCATTAATATTTTATAAAAAATTATGTAATAACTCAATATAATGAGGCCAAATTGCAAAAATATCGTAGACATATCTCCACCACATGATCAGTTCATGTACATAATTTGGTATACATTTTGGTATACATCTTGACGTTTCAAAAAAGTCACTTTGACTTTTCAAAAAGTCACATTGGTGGAATATCACTAATATTTTTTTTAGACATTAGGACCGATTTTGCTCATCAACGACCTCAATCTCTTCCTTAACCTCTAGAATGTGTACCAAATTTGAAATCTTTATCTCAAAAATTGTAGCTGCTATCGCGAACCCGACAGACATACAGACAGAAAATTTTTCCTGTGTGAAATTTTGTGTATCGTCATAATTCGTCGAGATTCGTCCAGAAATGCAATAGAAATTTTCAAATTTTTTTTCACGAATACATAATTCCTCATTTTGAGGGGCGAGGACGTAAAATTATAAAATATTGATATCTGAATTGTCACTTATTTGGTATCGTTGGATTCAGAAAATTATGCAGAATTCAAAAATGTAATAATATACAGGATGTTCTATTTAAAAATCGAAAGTTAGTGTCACCTCCGGCGAAACCGGATGTGAAAAATTACTCGTATGTCAAAAAGTGCCGCTTATTATGTATATAGGACAACCCAAATTTCAATCAATTATCTTCAAAACTAAAGAAGAAAAGGGGGTGTACCATGGATCCTGTTACGTTCGATATAATTATTTTCAAAATCCTCCATAAATATATTACTTAATATTGGAAATAGTGGAGATAGCCATACAGAAATCCTGCTGATAGAATTCATTATCTAATTGAAGATAAGTCTTCTTAATACAAACAGTCAATAATTCAATTACACTGTTTATACAGAGTTTAATTCTTTCTGCCAAATTGTTATCATTTGGCAATTTGTTTTTAATTATTATCAAATTTTTATCTATTAGGACATTAGTAAAAAGATTAACTACATCAAAATTCACCATTAGATGTCTATCATGAATGTTATTGCATAAAATTTCTTCAAAAAACGCTGACTATTTTTGATATACAATTCCAAAAAAATACACAATAGATTTAATATAATAGTAGATACTTTTTATATCCTCAAAGATTAATTAAGTTAACTTTTGATACTTAGTAACTTTAACAGACACAGCTCGTGTCTATAAGAAAAATTTGACGTCCAGATTTTTGGGCAGTAAATATTTACATAAGTGACTATCTATGTATATTTAATCTATGAATACACCTATTTCAATCATTACAATTACAAACTACAAACCAAGAAATTTTATGATGAATTAATTACTCTTGTTACATTGGATTGTATTATTGAAACAGATAAAGACCTTCTAGTCTTACTGACTGCACAGTGTACAGTACGCGACCGAAAGAAAAAATTCTTTTTTGAATCCTCAGAAAATGCTATACTCATTCCAAGACTTATAACGACAGACATAGTTTAAAAATATCATATAATAAATAGCTAGGGGTAGTGTGTTCGGATCCCAGTGAGAATTTTTCTATTATTATTTTTTCGTAAATCTAAGATTTTAATTTAGCGTACAGAAACTGTGGGAAACAACTCTTATTTTCAACACGCAGAACCCATGAAAACCAGTAAGTATTATTGAGGTTGCATACCAGTAAAATCGAATCAACAACCCGCATAAGTAAAAGTTTTCTTAATAGAATTATAAAAAACCACAAATGCCATCAATATTAATTTTTTGTTCAGTAGGAAAATTAAATCATCGTTTCGATTAGTGGATACAGATATACTGCCTCGCAAAATTAATTCACCAAGAAAAAACAAGGTATATTTTTATAGCCTTAATTCTATTATTATTAGGTCGATACACGACGACTGTACTGGATTATTACTGTACAATGCGTATCGAAAAGGCGGCAATGGGATTTTTCAAACAAAATTTACAGAAATTCGTACGGTGACATTGAGCCAGGACATGTATATAGACACCATGGCATTATTCTTCATTTCGTTCATAATTATTTTTCGTATTAGTGTATACCTGCTCAAGATTTTGTACATTTAAATATATCACGATAATTTGATAATTGAGGTGTTACGTATCTATATTATACAGGGTGACTTATAAAGAACGGACCATAGAACAACTAGAGATTCTTACATATTTAAAATATGACTTGCTTGGTGCAATAACGAAAATACTGTGTACTGTGTAGTTTCAGTTAACTTTTAATCCTTAAATATCTCATTTTAGCGACTTCAGAGGGGTATACCTTTTTTAGAAGTAATCGGTGCACTATATTTCAATTAAAAATGTCCGTATAGCTATTCTGAAAAGAAAAGAGATCAGATTGTTATCAGTTAATGTATTGTATGGAGTCCCTGTGTAACTTAGATCAAAACTAATATGAAATTATGATTTCTGACCACAAGAAACCTACTCGTACCGATTTTTAACTTGATCCGTCAAGTAGTTTTTGAAGCAATTTTTTGAGCACCAAAAAATATTTTAACACCCTGTATCTCATTAACTAGGCACATTTTACTTAAGCGTGTTTGGTTAAATCGTCATATTTTGAGCTAAAGAATCTCTAGTTACTCTATAGCTCATTTTAACTTAACCTGTAAAAACTTCACAAGATATAATTTTGTCTTAAATCATCTCATCCTCTGCAAAAAATTCTTAAAAAATAGAATTATTGGTGATTCCAGTAATTCCAAATTATGCGCAACGTTTTTTTTTTTTTTTTAATTATTATTATACAGTATCCCACGATGGGCTTTCTTAGGGTTATTTGCTAAACTTTAAATTTTAGGACAAAAAGTTATTCTTTATGAAAATGCCCGCTTCCTTAATAAATACGATTGCAGTTAAAAAATACAAAATTTTTTACAAATCTAAAAGTTGAAAATGTGAGAAAGACTCAAGAGCAAACGAGGCTATGTTACTGTAAAATGCCAAAATAAAAAAGTTTTGAAAAATCACCCAGCAAATACAAATTTAAAATCTTATTAGAAAATATTACCAGGTGGCATTTTCAATTTTTGCTTTTATTCGATACGGATTGACATTGAAGATAAAAAAATTCTCCAAGGTAATCCGTACTGAATAAGAAAAAGTAAAAAAGCTCACTCTGTAAAATTTTGTAGTAAAATTTTAATTGTGTATTTACTAGGTGATTTTAAGAAACTTTTTAATTTGGCATTTTACTGTAACATTAAAACTGCGGGCACTTTACTCCTCAGTCTCTTTCGCATTATTCACTTTGGGGCTCCTACACAAAATTTTATATTCCTCAACAGCAATCATATTTTTATTTTTATAAAAAATAACTTTTTGTCCGAAAATTGAAAGTTTAACAGATAACTCCAAGAAGCCTTATTATGGGACAGTGTATAATAAGATATGATAAAACATGTATTATTCATTAGGTTCAAGTTGTATCAGAAAATCAATTACACTGTATTTGTTTCAAACCTTTTTGGCTTTATTTTTAACAAACAAAATATTAGTACTTATTTCGTACACCCTGTATCCTTTTCAATTCTCTCCTTCACTGGAAATAGTTGTTAAAACAAAATGCAAGTAGTATTAACATTTAATAATGATAGATAAATATATCAAATGTACAAATTGTTCCGGTTGTAACCTAAACAACCATATCATTAAGTGCGTACCACAGCTAATGTTCAATTTATAGTTTCCTTATGCAACACCCCGTATGTTCCCTTTACCAAATTCCAAAACCTAATTACATAAAAGTAGGTGAATTTAATTGCACAAACCCATAATGAGCAAAAACCAATAAGATTGCGTTGCATCTTATTTTACACAGAGCCAATGATGCGGGAAATTCGTTAGCAAATATGAAGAAATTGAAAGAATATAAATACCAAACTTTCCAACATTTAATCAGTACAATCGGTGACAACAGCTCTACAACAACAAGAGCAACATGAAGTTTTTGGTTCTGTGTTTGGGCGTATGCCTATTTGTGATCTTTAATCATGCAGCGGTGGTAAAAGAGGATGAGTCCGTGGATTTGGTTGCTGCCGATGACTTGGCAGTAGCAGCTTCCCATCATGGTCACCACCACGAAGAGGGCGGAGGCCACGAAGGACACAAAGAGCACCATTCTCATCATGGAGAAAAGGGCGATAAAGGATACCATTCTCACCACCACCATGATAAGGGACATCACGGGCATCACGGAAAACACCATTCGGCCGGTCACCACGGTGAGAAAGGTGGTCATCACCATCATCACCACGAAGGAGGCGGTCATCACCATGAACATCATGCCGGCGGCCACCACCACAAAGGCGGTAAATTTGGAGAAAAGAAGGGACACAAGAAAGGACAACACACCAAAGGATACCACCTCAAAGAGCATAAAGATGACTACCACAAAAATCACAAATTCTACGACGATGCCCACAAGGGAGGACATCACGAGAAACATGGACACTTCCATGGACATCACGGCGGTCATTCTGGACACCACAAGAAGGGAGGTTCTCACAAGAGCGGACATCATGGCGGACACCACGGACACAAAGGATTCGATCACAAAGGGCATTATCATGAAGGACATCATGGTCACAAAGGGCATGGAGGTCACGAGAGTCACCATCACCACCACTCCGGTTATGGAAAGAAAGGAGGCCATTCCGGTGGAAGCTCACATGGACACGAAAGTCATTCTGGTGGAAAACATTAGTGACAGCATTGTTTTATTTCTACATCAAATTGATGTCTACATTTTTGTTTTCAGTTTTGTTTTACACACAAAATCGTTGTTTGTTAAGTTTCCGTTGTTTTCAGTTAATAAATGATCAAAAATAGAACAAAATATTTTTCTTCCTCTCCAAACTTTAAACCTCAATAAACAGGCATTACAGTGTTTAAACATTAAAACTTAATTACGCAACAGTTAGTTTCCAGAATCATATGTATGTATATCAATTAATTGGCGTAGTGTGTAGGTGGACAAAACGATACTTTATTATTTGTTTCAATGGATTTTAATTGTTAAGTTTATATTGTAATGTTTGTTGATTCTGATGAAGGGGAATATAGTCCTAGAAACCGGTCAATAGAAATCACTACTAGTTTATTGTTTTTGGCACTTAATCACTATACCAATTAATAGTAGTACAAAGACATAACTTTACTGACAAATTAATAAGGAACCAAATACAGAATATATTTTTAATTTGTAGATAATTTCAACATTTATTTAAGGTGCTTCTTTAGAATCTCTAGGGTAAACAATGGGAAATCGTGCGATATGCCCCAAAAAGGAAGATGTCACAGTTACCGACATCGGTGTTTTGGAATTATTGTTCCTCATCGACGCAATGTTGCTTATGAAGGAAGAACTAAAAAAAAAGTGAACCGTACAGCACACAATACTCTATTCACGTTTTACCGTCCAGTGGGCAAATTTTTTGCCCTTGATATGCATAGACCACATACTGCTTGTACTGCCCGTGGCATATGGTACGATTCCTTTTTGTTTGATTCATGAGTCCCACGAACAATACCGTTACCCAGAAGAAGAGAGTCGGAAGTGTATGACCATGGAATTTTGGTCTATGACCATCTGACATATGATATTAATATAAATAAAACTAAAAATAAATAAAAAAAAACCAAAGTGGCATTAGTAGATTTGTGAAAACAATTCTTGGAGGAACGTTTATGATCCTTTTGATATCCTCATTTCGTAAAAAATATTTTTCCAACACTTTCTTGTTTCTGGAACTTCAGATAACCAGTTTCAAATGAAATCCTACGGCCGTGTAAACCACAAGAAAAAATTCATAGTTTTATTTTTAACTTTGCAGAGGTCACCTTTTCAGTTAAATTTTTATTAAATATTGATTTCTTAAGCCAAAACCTTTTTTGACACTAACTTAGATTTTGATATGACAAAATAAATAGTTACTAAAAGGAAATTTTTAGAAATCCATCTCGTACCACGTGAATCTATCTAGAAACTCATAGGCCTACCAACAGAAATGTATGACACATCCAATATCCGAGTATGCAAGGATTAATTTCTGCTTTAGAACAAATTCCAGTTCCTCGACCGGGGATTGAACTCGGGATTTCGGGGTGAGAGGCAAGTGTATTCTTAACACTCGACTACGAACCCACTTATTTTGAGGTATTTTTTATTCAAAATACTGCCCTCGAGCATATATTATTCGAATGTGAAATATACATTAACAGCTATAAAAGAGAATTATTGAAAAAACGGGTTTTGCTTTCAGATATATCTTTTAGAAATACCCTGTATATTTAATGCCAACATTTTAATTTTAATAGCCAGACGATTAGATAATTCTTAGGCGAAATCGCGTAGATAAACCTGTTAACCATCGCTTAAAATAAATTAAGGTTTTTGCTGTGGTATATTAAAATATTTAATCTCGTATTTAATACGCTTTTGAATAATCGAGAGCGAAACAGTAATGTTTTTATTATGATAGAAAAACTAATTCTAAAATAAATATTAGATTTCTGATATCATCTGTTATACAAGTAGGCATTATACCGTGACATTTTTAAACAAATATTTTTGAAAAATAAAAAATAGATATTTAGTGAAGTGAAATATACAATAATAATTATGTCAAATGTGTAATTAATAAAATTTAAACTAAGACTCTTAGATAATTAATATTAGTTATTATTATTTATTTTATTTTTTAGAATCGATATGATTTCCAAAATCATTAATTTTATGTTCCACATCTTCACACCCATCCTCAACAATTTTGCAATTTCAAATGGCATCTTATGACACATTATTTTGAAAGACATAAAAACTAATATCTTTCAACAACAAAAAACTGAAATAGGTTCAAAATTATTTTATTAAATTTTCAAAATGTGCTGCATTGTTTGCTAAAG
Source organism: Rhamnusium bicolor (assembly GCA_029963845.1). Classification (NCBI taxonomy): domain Eukaryota; kingdom Metazoa; phylum Arthropoda; class Insecta; order Coleoptera; family Cerambycidae; genus Rhamnusium; species Rhamnusium bicolor. The sequence continues at coordinate 752,874 of JANEYF010004825.1, read as the reverse complement.
AATAATAAAGCCTATTTTCGAATTTTGCGGGACTTTTCTACATGTTTCTCTGGGATATCTGTTTACCTTTTTGAATTATCTAGCCCTGAGATTATGAATATCTTCCAGCGAAGTTTTGTATACTTGAGTTTTTAAAAAACCTTAGAGAGAAAATTAAGTGTGATTAAATCCGGAGATGTTATCAGCTATTCTTGGACACCTCTACTTCCAATCAATTTTCTAAGGCCACTAGATAATAAATGGGTTTATCTCATTCGCTAAGAGTTCTTAATATAGTTGCCAGTCAGACTTTGTTCAATGAAAATAAGCCCGATATCTCGTCTTTTAAAATACCAGTCCACATATTGATCTCCTTTGAAAACTGTGTGGTCCTGTTGAAGCAGATGTGGATTTTCATTGTCCCAGTACGTACAAATACGTTTGTTGACAAACTCATTTAAGAAAATGATCGATTCATCGCTAAAGCAAATATTTATTTTTAAATTTTTATCGTCAGTGATTTTTCTACCCATTTCTTTGCATAATTAAATCCTTCTGTTATAATCATCTTCCCGAGCTGTTGATGAGTTTGCAGTTTGTATGAAAGGAATTTATTTATTTTTAGCACATTACGTACCAAGAGAAATGTGGGTTAGCTTACCTACTTTCGGAGTACAAATTTTTGGATCTATACGAAATCGCCACGAACTTCGACTAGTGTGTTTTCATCCAGAATTCTTGGTTGGTGCTTTTTTGTTACACACAGAATCAGTTTCTTAAAATGTTCGACCTAAATGGATTACATACTTGTGACGTACATTTTTACCGGAGTGGACAATACGTTATTATACGTTAGTAATTAGTATTGAATTAATATATAAAAGAACTAGCATTAAACCCAAATAGCATAGACACAAGCATGACCAAAGTCACCATTTTGTAGACCCATTTTATTGAATTTCGATTAGATAAAAGATAGATATCCTCATGGTGGTATTTCCTTCGATCAAGCTGCACGAAGCAATTTGTTGAAATACTCCATACTAGAGATCTATTTCATTCCTCGATTGAATGTTCACTGCTATTTCTTACCATCGATGATAATGTCGAACAGTACTATTGTTCTTTATCCCTAATGCACTGTCGTATTCCTGAATCAAATTTAGTAAGGGATTAACCTACTTCCCGTCTGCAAATATGGACGGTGTGGGCGACCTCAATATGCCTTCTGACTCTCTTCTTTTCTTCGAAACAATGTTTTAGATTGTAAGTGTTGTTATTCCTACATGTACTCTCAGAGGAAAAATGAATTTTTATTATTATATCTTGGTCAAATGCATTTCAATGAAAATCCTCGCGTTAGCTAATTTTAATTTAAAACAAATGAATGTTCTTACTGCAACAAACAAAATTAATAATATTCACTATTTCGAAAGCAACACTGGTAATTATAAAATAATAATATTTTGACGCAAAGCCAAAAACGCATGTACACTGTATCTGAACAAATTGTATAAAAATTCTGGTCAGGCATCATAGAAATACTTTTTTTAGTATGTATACACAAAAAAGCACATACCCATTGAAGTCATACTTAAAAAGCCAGCCTATTTCATATGACCTGATTACACATTTTGTGCAGAATGAAAAAGCAATATAATCCTTTGTAATGCAAATTAAAGCTATTACAAAAAATAACTGGCAAGGTAGCTATTTAAAATTCTTCCTCTCTACTTTTCAAATAAATTCCGCAAGAGAAAATCAGGAAATTACTGTTAATTTTTAAATAACCGTTGTAATTATCTATAATTAAGTAGGAGAAAAATAGAGAGAGGTATGTATCGAAATTAAAGTACAAAAAAGAGAACTACTGACAAAATAGTAAGCAGTTTGTTATACTACAGAATATTTAAAAAATATGTCAATTAAGCAACTTAATTGTGGGATATGTGTAGTATCGGAACCACATCATTTACACAGGGTAATTCATTGCGTCAGGAAACAACTGGTGATTCTTGATTATGTTTTATGAGAAAAAGTTCATTTAAACAAATGTCCGAAAATTAATTCTGAAGCGGGTCCTGCTAAATGATGGTTATTTATTGATAAATCCGAAACGTGAGAAACAGATTTCACTTTCGATCGTAATAAGAGGAACTAAGTGAATTACACATTTTTCATATTTTACTATAAAATTGTAATATACAAAGTGTTTTATGGAGGACGTCCATTACCATTTTGCTCATATTTTTTCAACTTAAGAGTTCTTAAGAAATGATATGGAAACAAACTTTGAATTAAATGTATACAAAAATGACGATTTTAGTAAATTTAAAAAGTAGCTACCCTTATCAAAAATTTTTTTGCTTTATTATATCTGTTAAGTGTTCGTATTCATAAACTTTTCAGTAAGTTGATCAGTGATTTATTTGGATTTACTAAGATCGTCTGTTTTGTCGATTTTTTTTACTGTGAAATTGTATACAGTGTATACTGAAAAGTTCGCATCACAATGGGTTTTCTTATATTATTCTACTTAAGAACTAATTGTGGCGACTGTATATGCCTACTAAGACTAAAAATTACCAATAAGAAGTTACCACATAACTTCCGGTACAGCCTAAATTGAATACTATTGTAGTGCTTCAAGTGAACGTTGACAGACGTCGCGAGTGTGTTTGTAGTAAGGCGGCTGACCGTCGCAGGGACGATGGGAAGTGGAGTGAGGGTACGACCTCTGATCAAGGAATATTGTTTCTCTGTACCTACCACATATTATACGATTATAAAACATAAATCTGTGTTGCTATGTTCTGTTGTTTTAAGTGGAAATAATAAAGAGCTATTTGTATGTTAAATCAAGTGTGTGTGGGGTCACTAAATATCCTTAGAATCCTATTATTTATACCGTACTGATATCTCAAGCAAAAAAGATCAGCACACTATTTTTATTAAAATTTATTCTTAAACGGTATTATTTCTTAAAATTTAGTAAAACATTGTTAAGAAAGTTTGTTTTAGACACGCATATAATTTTAAAACCTAAAATTTTATCAATAAATTATTTACTGTTTTCTTGAAAAAAAATCACTTTATTTGTATCTTTTTTTAAATGCTGTTTGAGACGAATTAAGTAATTATATGAAACTCAACAATGTTGATTCAAAGTTTATTTTCTTTAGATTAATCATTAATTTTCAAAAAGGTATTAAAGAATTTTTATTCTTTATTTTTTTTAATTTACATCATAGGTATCTTTAACGGAACTACTAAGTACTTTGGATAGAGGGGGCTATATATCGAGGGCTTCATATAATAAGGGCGTATAATCATAGCATTAACATTGGCGTTTACGCCCTTATGATATGATGCCCTCGATATTTAAAGACAATGGACACATGTCCAATATCCGAGTGTGCTAGGATTAATTCTGTCATAAAAAAAAATCAACTCCTAGACGGGGGATCGAATCCGGTACTCCTGATTGAGCTGCAAATGTATGTATCGCTCGATTACGAAGCAACGAATTGTTTACAAATAAAATATTAAATAGTATTTAAATTAATATTTCTATGTAAAATCAATTCTGCAAAGACGTTATAGAGAGTTCAATATTAGAACTATTTAATTCATCTGAAACAACATTATGCAATAGAACTGTTACGATAAATTCGACGATTTGCTCAATTATTATTTGGAACATTTTTAGCACCATTTAATTAAGATAAAACTATGAAGTAATTTTTTTACAAAAAAAATGTCAAATTATTAATTGGTTGAATTTTTTGTTCAAAATTTACTAGTGGTTCTAGAATTTGATTACAAACGGCATTTCTAAATGACGTTTTCGAAATTTCAAAAAGGCACTGCCATTTTCGGGAAATTTTTAGAACATAATATTTAATATTTAAAATCAGGTGACAACTTTTGATTGGCAATTTTAGTATTAAGGCCAAGAAATAAGAATGAGGTATTAGATATCACAAACAGCTCAAACTACCTAAGCAACAAGATAACTAATTGGAATCTGAACCCTCGTGTTCAGATCACAAACATATTCTATTCAAGACCTATGGTGACATATCGAGATCCGAAGTGCACAGACTGGGAAGGGTACAAACACTCCCTCCAGACTAACCTTCAATCCACTCTCACTATAATCAGGAATCGTGATGAAACCGAAATTGCGGCAGAACAGATCCGAAACGGAATTGTTTCAGCTTATCACGAAAACTGTCTACTGAAGACAAAAAAGGGCAATAGAGGCGCGTCTTGGTGGAACAAAAATTTGGAAAAAATGAGAAAAGAAGTTCGACGCCTTTTTAAGCTAAAGCTTCGAACCACTGGGACCAATATAGGTCCGCTCTAATGGATTATAATAAAAAAAATAAGGAAAGCAAAAAGGGGATCTTGGAGGAAATTCTATGAGAGTATAACTGATCTTCCTCACAGTACTAGAATCCACAAGATTCTTTCCATAGAGCCAACGTGGAAATTCGGTTCATTAAGGCGACTGGATGACTCATATACGGACTCTGAAAAGGAAACCCTACAGCGCTTAACACAGAACCACTTCCCAGGATGTTTGAATTTGAATGACCGAAAGCTTTCACCGTCAGAAGGACGATTAAAACGACCTGATAAAAATGACTGGCTGACAGCTAAAAAAGGTTATCACACTACCGGCAATTGAGTGGGCCATCAAATCCTTCCAACCATTCAAGTAGCCAGGAGAGGACGAAGTTTTTCCAGCTCTACTATAAAACGGACTGGAATTATTGCTCCCATTCCTCATTAAATTATTCAGAGCTAGTCTGTTATGGAACTATATCTCATCCAGTTGGTCGGCGGTTAAAGTAGTATATATACCAAAAGTTATGTAGGAAAGGACCAAGCCCTAAATCGCTTAGATCAATTAGCCTGACATCTTTTCTGTTGAAAGGCCTGGAGGAGGTGCTGGACGGATATATCAGGGGGAACATCCTGAACCATAGCCCCCGCAATACCCATCAGTATGCCGATCAGACAGGACAATCAACAGAATTAGCAATCAAAAACCTGGTCGAGAAGATCACCCAATCCCTTCAAATGAAGAAAATTGTGGTGAGAGCTTCTCTCGACATTGAGGGAGCATTTAACAATGCACTGCCCGACTCCTTATATGCAGCAGTAGCCGCCAGAGGAGTTGAGCCGACTATAGGGTACTGGATTCGTGATATGCTATCACACAGAACTATACCGACGTCTCTACAGGGAGAAACAGTCAATTTTAGAACCACAAGAGGATGCCCGCAGGGTGGGGTTCTTTCCCCTCTTCTGTGGTCACTTCTTGTGGACGACTACTGGACATTCTCATACTGTGGGAGGTTGAGGTTCTAGCATATGCAGATGATCTAGTCTTACTAGTCAGAGGAAACTCTGAAGGAGTAATATCTAACACACTTCAAGAGACACTGGATGCAGCGGGTAACTGGTGTGACAGGGGACAGATGTCTGTGCACCCTCAAAAATCAATAATAGTACCACTCACCCGGAAAAGAAAGCTGGAGGACTTAAGACCGCCCTCCTTAATGGGTGAAACTATTCTTCTTGCGGAGGAGGTGAAATGTCTAGGAATCACTCTAGATAAATTATTTAATTGGAACTTCCAACTGGAAAAGGTAAAGCAAAACTGTCCTTATGGACATGTCGTATTGTGTTAAATCTTGGGGCATGGGTCCCCAACAAATTTACTGGATCTATGTCACGGCCATCAGACCAGTGATAACACTTAGATCCACCATTTGGTGGTCAAAAGAATCATAACGGACGGCCAAAGCCAAACTTTCTGGATTACAGAGATTAGCATGCTTGACCGTAATGGGGGCAATTAGCACCACACCATCAGCTGCAATGGAAATCCTCCTGGACTTACCCCCTCTCATAAATATTTGAAGAGAGGGGCCAGGTGGGCAACAAGCGACCATTAATATGCCGCAGACTAGTATCATGGAGCGAAACAGGTTGCTGGATGACATAGAGAGTCAGAGCATCCTGGGAATGCCCACGGATACTGTGCCTACCACGACCAACTACGAGCTGACCTTCAACATCCTTATTCCAGAAAGAGATGAGTGGGATTGGAATAAAACGGACCTACTGAGGGCAGACAGTTGCTGGTTTACAGATGGCTCCAAAACTCCTGAGGGAACAGGTGCCGGGGTCCATAGCTACAGGCCAAGGGTGAGGACATCCTCAAACCTAGGTACTAATGCAATTATTTTTCAGGCCGAGGTTCATGCCATTGAACTGTATGTACGAAGACTGGAATACATGCATTTTACACGCAGATCAGTTAAATTTTTTTTCAGATAGCCAAGCAGCTATAAAAGCTCTTGGCTCCTGCCGCTGTAACTCCAAAACAGTATGAAACTGTTGGAAGGCTCTAAACCATTTGAGCAAAAATAACAAAGTGACTCTGGTCTGGATACTCGGCCACTCTGTTATGGAAGGTAATGAAATAGCCGACTCCTTGGCCAGAGACGGAGCAGAATCACGAATCATCGGACCAGAACCGATACTTCGCATATCTTCAAGTACTGCTGAGATGGCTATCTCAACCTGGGCTGAAAAGAAAACTCTCCAGTATTGGCAATAGCTACCAGGATAAGTTTAATCGAGGGCGTTTATAAAATACCCCTTGAAATCAAGAACTACGACACTTTTAGAGTTAAACAGGATAAACCTAAAAACTCTAACAGACCTATATACTGGGAACTGCCGACTAAACTATCATCTGCATAAACTCGGCCTAGCGGAAAGTGCTGTGCCGTCTGTGCTTGGAGGATGATGAGAAGGCGGACCACGTCTTATGCACCTGTCTCGCTGTAGAGAGGATCCGATTCTCAATATTTAGCAAAGGGCAACTGCTGCCAGAGGATCTGGACACATTCTCACCCAATAAAGTTGTCAGTTTCATTAAGAGACTGAATTTATTGGGTGAAATATAATTAGGAGTGAACCACAATAGGCCTGCTAATAGCCCCAGTGAAGGGTCCACAAGCACCCACTCACAATAACCTAACCTAACCATAAAGACCAGCAGAAACGATCGCCACAGTCAGCTTTTTGGAAGCCTAATAATAAAAAATCCTGTATGATGCGGACTATTGATATATGTACACTGGATGTATATGTGGTCGGAACGTTGGTAATAAAACAATTTCTACAATAAAAGTTGCTCAAAAGGACGCGCTTACTAAATATTAATAAACTTGATATATCAAAAGCTCATTTTTTTGCGTCAATACCTTGTCTTTCCTTTTCCAATGGGAATTAAAGAGTATCGATGACGTTATAACTGAAGACCGTATCTCAAGTAGTCATTCCGGTTACGGGCTTACGTACAACTGCCGTAAATTATGGCGATTATATGGAAAAAATTGTTTCCCCTCTATAGACAGACCAAGGCACCCCATCATTTTGTTACACATATCTATGGCATTATTCTGGTAAAGTTTTTGTTATGACAGAAAGAGGATGCTCATCCACCCCTAAGTTTTTAAAATTCCAGAATTATTCCCAAGAGTTTGTAATATATAAATGGAATAAAAACACAAAATAATATTTGAATTATCATTTGTTTAGCATAAATAATGTATTATTTCAAAAGGCAACGAGTTATTAATGGCCTAACTAAAAAATGTTTTAACTCCAAGACCACGTTAAACAAAGATTTTTGGGTGTCTGAGTCAGCGCTATTTTCCAAATTCTACTACGTGTAATAAAAACCGCTTCTTAACCTTATCAGTAGTCAGTAACTTATTGTAATCCTTAAACAATTTAACACCTATTTCAGCAGAAACATTGATATTTAAAAGCGATACCATTTTTGAAATTTTTTTTTGGAGGCGAAGTCTTCTAAGGTTGCTAAAGTCCTTGAAATTACAGAATTACCTTTTACTATGCAGCGTCCAGTTTTAACAGTCATATCAAGAACTATTTTCGCCTTTTCAATAGGCACTACTAAATATAACGATAACGCGAGCTCTACAAGCTCCTCTGAGGCGCACCACAAGTGAGGTTTTTGGGACGTGTCCTATTGCTACTCCAATTTCAAGATTGATGGCTTCATATGCCTTGATGTTGCGCCAGAGTTGAAAATCCCCGCAGGGGACTTCTGTTGCAAGTGCAGTTTCAATCCACGCTTGTGTATGCAGAAGAGTTCCGAAATGAATAGAACGACGAAGTTGAGTTCCTGCCTTCTTTGTCAATTTAAATACTTCATGCTGATTGTGAAACAGGTTGATCTTTGTGGCATATATTAATTTTGCCATCTAGCATGCATGATGAATTACACCTGGGGATCGCCAATAAATTTTTCAGGGGATTTATTCAGAATAGTTAATGTCGAATCGTCGAGAACTTGGTAGTCATTCCTGCTTGGTTTTTGCCGCTTTTGTCCTTGTAAAGAGCTTCATATGTGCTTTGTACGAACAATTCTGTATTTTTGCTTAGGTTAAGTTGTATTGATCATGAGAAAGATTTTCCCAAATATCTTTAAATATTTGATATAATTATTTCTAGAAAGTTTGAGGTCAAAAACACAATGTAAATACATTGGCTAGGATCATTTCCATCATATAATGGTGACAGGCTTGCCGAAGTAGCTCACAATTTAATTTATTAGAAGACTACAAGCTCTTTTCATGTGACCGGAATTTGCAGCATTTGTACCAAAACGAGAGAGCTGTTTCAGATCCCGAGTGCCTATAAGAAACATCTCATCTTTATGACGAGTGGAAGCAGAAGCTATTGTGAAGATTTTAGGCACTGACGTACTATCTTATTGTTTTTTTTACATTTTGACTTTGTTAACATGATTGTCCTTACGTTGCACTTAATTTAACATATACAAATGTCTAAACAATGACCACTAAACCTCCGAAATATCAATACCTGGATTCTGAAACAGAATTTAAAATAAGTTTATAATTGGTAAAAAACAAACCGCTGCCAATTACTTGGGATCAGAACTTTCTCACCGTAGTAAAACTAGACGTGTGGTGGAGTTTATAATAAAAATAATTTTTGACGTTTCAAAAAAGTCACATTTTGACGTTTCAAAAAAGTCACATTTTGACGTTTCAAAAAAGTCACTTTGACGTTTTAAAAAGTCACATTTTTTTACGTTTCAAAAAGGTCACATTTTGACGTTTCAAAAAAAGCCACTTTGACGTTTCAAGAAAGTCACATTTCTTGACGTTCCAAAAATTGGGACCGATTTTGCTCATCAACGAACTTAATCTCTTCCTTGACCTCTAGAATATGTGTACCAAATTTGAAAGCTATATCTCAAAAACTGTAGCTGCTATTGCGAACCAGACAGACACACAGACAGAAAATTTCTTCTGTCTGAAATTTTGTGTATCGTCATAATTCGTCGAGATTCGTCCAGAAATGCAATAAAAATTTTCAAAATTTTTTTCACGAATACATAACTTCCTCACATTGAGGGGTGAGGAAGTAAAATTAAAAAAAGAAAATTATAAAATTTAAATCACACGTTGAACACCGTGTTCCACTCTGACTAGGAACTTAGAACTATTCCATTAAAATAACTAGGTGTGTCAAAATTTGAGAATGCCCCGGTGAAAGAGAAGAAAAAACATTTTTGAACCACCCTAACCTAGATACATCGCAATTGACAATATGTGTTAGCTTGCGACTTCGAGAATCAGCAGTTTGCCATTGCATTTCGATAGAGTCTTCGGTGTTTTATTGTGTTATTGTGAAAAAATTCTCAACTGGTTTCTTCACGAAATACCGCGAACCGGACCGGTGAATACAAAACAATCCGGAACTAGAGTATAATGGCACAGAACTTTATTGCAAATGCTGTAAAAAAAGTTATCCTGTGTACACGAAAACCGAATATTTTAAAACTTTCAGTATTTTAAATACGTTCCAGTTACGTCTGTAAACGTGGATTGGTCATTTTCAAACTACAAATGAGTTTTTAATGACAGGCACTGGAATCTAGCTCCAAATCGTTTAGAATAATAATTATTAATAATATACTTTTTATCTAGTGCCCAAAAATAACTGTTATAATGCAATAGTGTTTTTTTGATAAATATTTATCTAATTTTGGACATTACAAAAATCACCCGTCAAAAATATAAGGTAAGATATTGTCTATTTTGTATTGTATATAACTTTTGCAAATAAAAATATTGATGTGTTCGCACACGAGCTGATTCCGCCACTGATATATACAAAATGACTACCTTAGATACGGTCTTTAGTTATAACTGGAAAACTATATCCTTCGGTGACAAATAATTTTTTTATTCACTTAAACTTTTTAATATACCAGAATTTCTCTTGCATTTTTAATATAATGAAATCCAATAATAGCAAGCATTATTTTTCTTTCTCCACAACTGCACATAAATATCAGAGAAATTATTTCGTATCATTCTCCCGTGTAAGTTTTGTTCTCATTATTTGTTTCGTGTTGTAATACTGTAACTTTAGCAGGGTTCTAAATAATGTTAAACAAACATATAGCAGCAGTAATTATCTTCCGGTGATATAACAACAAAATTCACATTTTACTTAATATTAGCTCATATGTATTGCATTAAAGTACATTAAAAACAATTTAATAAAATTGTATTGTAGAAAGGTCAAGGCCTGTTCACCTAGGTTACACTAGAATTCGTCGAGTAAAAATTTCGAACACATTCTTTTATTATCTTTTTTTACTTCACAAATGGAATTAAAAAATGAAAGTAGTTTTCACAAAAATTAAAATACTTGGTATTTTACTCAACGCACATTTCGACAACCAAGTTGGCATCATCTGGAGACTGAGAAGAGATCAAGTGTTTTATTGTTTGTGGAAACTATGTCAGCGTTATTTAAAGATCCAAGAGTTAAAATGCAATCCAGGTTCAAAATGAAAGATGCATAAAGCAAGCTGAAGACAATATTACAAAGTTGCCAGACAATTCCGGTCTTTTCTTAACAGTAAAGGAACTGTACAAATATCTCCAATCAAATGTTTTATCATTAACAATACCTTAATAACCCTAGTGATATTATTGAAGCTATCGCTGATTTTTTCAGTAATTTTTTTTAACACCCTCGGATAATTTTGATTCTGTGCCTAACCAGGTAAGTAACTTAGCAGTTAATATTATGAGTTTTGACGAAAATGATCTATTTAATGCTTTGCAAAAATTTAAATTTAAAATTACGACTAGACCTGATAGGGTTCCGGTATTTTGAATTTTTGCAAATCCGCTCACGATATTATTTAATTTATACGTTAAAAATTGTTATCTCCCTAATATCTGAAAATGTTCAAAGTATGCCCAGTAAAAACAAAAATTATAAAATTATTATGGTTTAAATCTGATGAAGTATACCGGACTGTTAGTTTTCCACAGCTAGAGCTTTTAAATAGATTCTCTATGACTACTTTTGAGAACAAGCGTGATTATTGTTCACAGGTATTTCTATATAAAATCATACAAAACCAAATTGACTGTCAAGAATTTTTATGTAAATTAAGTTTTTATATTTCAGATTTAAATTTTCGAAGGCCGCAAACTTTTTATCTTTCAATTCCATATTCTAAAATTCTTAAATTTTCTCCCCTAATCACAATGTATAAAAGATATAACAAAAACTGTGAAACGTTTGATAGATTTCACTGTGCACTCAATTCTATTAAAAATGCTACAATAACTGAATCTCTGTTTTTTATTTTATTCTTAATAATTATTTGCAATATATTTTTTTTTATATTGTAAAATTTTAGTTTTCAACGTTTTTTTTTCCTTGTGTTTGTCTCTAGCTCTACCTGTTGAGCGATGTATGGTAATAAATAAATAAATAAAATACATGTATATATATATATATATATATATATATATATATATATATATATATATATATATATATATATATATATATATATATATATATATATATATATATATATATATATATATATATATATATATATATATATATATATATATATATATATATATATATACAGGGTGAGTCACCAAGGGCGCCTCGGTCGATATCTCCTTTAATATTTATTATACAGAAAAATGTTTCAAATAAAAGTTGTAGGAGGCCAAGAGTACCATATTTTAAAATTATTTCTAATTACACAGGGTGTTTGATGTTAGAGTGGCATATCAAAAGTATGTTTTTTTAAATGGGACACCCTATATATTTTTACAAATTCTTATTCTTTCTTTAATTGCCTTTTCGAATGTATCTTGTTTTTGAAATTTCACTGCGGCGTTGTTGAGTTATTCAACTTTTTTAAAAAAAATTGTCACTTACAGACCTCACTAATAAATTATGCATGAGCGGTATTCTCAAAGATTAAGCAAACTTTTTTGGCTAAATGTTAAGCAATACCATGGCCTAGTCTCCAGATATTTTAAAGTTGAAATTATTTGTACAGGGTGTTTATTACGATGGTACAAAAATGGCTAACTTTAATCTATCATAACTTCATTATTTTAAATAGAACACCCCGTTTATTTTTACATATTTTGATAGAGTCTTTGTCGCTCTACAATTTTTATTAACCTATAGTTATACCTAAAACCAACGGTTTCCAGTGAAACTGCATTCTAATAAATACATCAGGTAATTTCTAGAAATTCGGATATCATAGGAGGCATTGGCACGTGTTTTTTTTATTTTTGCCAGCAACTATGAGTATTATTGTTTCAATTAATGTAAGTTTCATCTTTTATAAATGAAAAGAAAGTTGTCTTATTATTCTACATTTAAATTCTTGAACTGTGTGAATTTTCCAAATATCTAGATGGCATTTATCACTGACATTTGTTTGAAACAAATTTGAAATGCTTTTAATTTACAGACTTTAGTGTTACATTAATTTCTACTTAAATAAGTATTTAAAGTGAATTTTTCTAAGCAAGAAAGAATTAATATGATTTACTGGATCGGGTAGAGTTATGGTAATTGTTTGTTGGCCTCTAGATTGTATGGTCAAAAATATCCAGACCAAAGACATCTGAATTGTCGCGCTTTTACAAAATTAAAAACTAAATTCGATGAAAGCGGAAAAGTTATGTATACGAAGCCGAAGCGAATTAAACCAGTCGTAAATGAAGAAAACACATTATCTGTTGTGCTAAGCCTCGTAGAAAATCCACACGTAAGTTCAAGAATCTTAAGTAGGGAATTGGATATTAGTCAGCTCAGTATTGTAAGGATTATAAAAGAAAATAAGTTTCACCATTATCATATCCAATTATTGCAAGAACTAGAAGCTAATGATTTTATTAAGATACGAGAATTTTGTGAATGGGCAATTCAGAAAGTGCGAGAACAACCGGATTTTTTCGAATACGTGTTGTTTTCCGACGAGGCTACGTTCCATAAAAATGGAAATGTTAATAGGTACAATCTGCACTATTATTCTACAGAAAATCCCCATTTCAGACGGAGTATTGACCATCAACTTAGGTGGTCATTAAACGTTTGGGGTGGAATTATAGGAGAATATGTAATTGGGCCATATTTTTTTGAAGGCAGAATAAATGAAGAGACATATCTACACTTTTTAATAAATAGTCTACCAGATTTGTTGGAAAATTTACCATTAGCTACAATACGAAGGCTATGGCTGCAGCATGACTGGGCGCCAGCCCACTACAGTGCGCAACTACGCAACTATTTGAATAATGAATATCCAGATAAGTGGATTGGTAGAGGTGGGCGAATTTGTTGGCCACCTAGGTCACCAGACCTAACAAAATTAGATTATTTTATGTGGAGTTATGTAAAAGTGACCGTTTATAAAACTGCTCCAACTAAAGCTGAAGATATGAAGGAGAGAATTAGCGCTGCATTTCAAGAAATTAATTTTCAGAAATTAAGAAATGTTAGCCAGTCTTTTTTTAGTCGTCTAAGATTGTGCGTGCAACAAAATGGAGGACACATTGATCTTATGAACTAGATACAACTAAAAAAATTGTATTTACCGTTTTGTTATAAATAAATTGTTTCATGTTCGTAGTTACTTCTTGCAAAAACAAAAAAAACACTTGCCAATGCCTCCTATGATATCCGAATTTCTAGAAATTCCCTGATATTTTTATTAGAATGCAGTTTCACTGGAAACCGTTAGTTTTAGGTTATTAATAGATTAATAAAAATTGTAGAGCGACAAAAACTCTATCCAAATATGTAAAAATATACGGGGTGTTCCATTTAAAAAAAATGAGGTTATGATAGATTAAAGTTAGCCATTTTTGTATCATCGTAATAAACACCCTGTACAAATAATTTCAACTTTAAAATATTTGGAGGCTAGGCCATAGCATTGCTTAACATTTAACAAAAAAGTTTGCTTAATCTGTGAAAATGCCGCTCATGCAGAATTTATTAGTGAGGTCTGTAAGTGACAATTTTTTTGAAAAAAGTTGATTAATTCGACAACGCCGCAATGGAATTTCAAAGACAAGATATATTCGAAAAGGCAATTAAAGGACGAATAAGAATTTGTAAAAAGATATAGGGTGTCCTATTTAAAAAAACATACTTTTGATATGCCACTCTAAGAGCAAACACCCTGTATGATTATAAATAATTTTAAAATGTGGTACTCTTGGTCTCTTACAACTTTTATTTGAAACTTTTTTCTGTAGAATAAATATTAAAGGAGATATCGACCGAGGCGCCCTCGGTGACTCACCCTGTATATATATATATATATATATATATATATATATATATATATATATATATATATATATATATATATATATATATATATATATATATATATATATATATATATATATATATATATATATATATATATATATATATATATATATATATATATATATATATATATATATATATATATATATATATATATATATATATATATATATATATATATATATATATATATATATATATATATATATATATATATATATATATATATATATATACATATACATATACAACATTTTGGAATACAGTATTTGGACATTATATTAAATTAAAATTGAAATATATAAATGATTTACAAGGCAACATGATTCAACACAGTTTAAAACACATACAATAACACACAGAAGGTGACATAGCAAAAAGATACAGAAGTTGTGGCGTGGCTAAGGATGTTCAGGTGTACAAAGTTAAATAATTCTTATATGTAGTTGTTGTTCTTTGTCATGAATGAATGAATACATCATGTACATCAAGTTAAATGTTGCAGAATGTTTGAAGGTAATCTGAGTTGTTTTCTTATCTGAAAAAGAAAGAAATTTAGATAAAGTGAAAGATAATGAAATGATTTTGAATTTGTTTAAATAGTGGACGTGTTTAAAATAATGAAGCTACAGAAAGCTTAATCGTTATATTGAACATGTAAATGAAATATTGTAATCAGATTTATGTTTAGTTATATAGTGAAAAGTAAATGAAAGGTGAACGAAGTTCACAGCATAATGACATATGATGACGGGTATATGAATGTTAAAGTACGGAGAAGAGGATTAGAAAGGAGAAAAAGGGGCCCATGCCATGGGAAGAAAAGAAATATAGAAGCAAAGTATGTAAAGTAAAATGACGTTGACATCACTATAGAAATTTGAATACCTGGGAAGAGTTGCCCGAGAAAAAAAATAAACAAATCTGGGTCGACAGTTCCATTTCTGATCTGAAAGTAGACCCACGTTCAAATTCACTCCTAAAAAAATTCGAAATTTGTAATTAAATCATAGAAATTTATACTGAATTTGAGGAATATAAATAAAAGCAATTTACAAGCATAAAAAGGACAAAGTTCATATGCAAAAGGCGTAAAGGAAAATAATAACATATTTTTCAGCAAGGAAGAGACAAAATTGTTAATAGAAAGGAGAGAATAGTAAATCAGATCAAGTTCCAGACCATCAAGTAGATATAAATGGAAAAAGGCAAAAGTGAGTAGACAATTGAGAATTAAAAGGATTCAGGACTCATGCTGGTATATTATTTGTACTTACCTACACGAAGAAGTTTGAATATAAAGTTAAGTTCGTTAATTAATAAATTTGTTGTATTAGGTTAATATTTTTGAATCTGTCAAACATAAAGTTATTTAGCCACAAAAGGTGCAACAATTTGGAATAATTTATCTGTTTTCAATTTGAAAATTTAAATTTGATTGATTCTGTTAAAATACAAAACATTTCATTATCTGACTATAAAATTTGTTTATAATTGAATTAAAATTTATGGCTATCTGATGATTAAAGTTAGATAAGATAATTAATTAATAAAACATTCAAATATTGAAAATCGAGATCTATAATATTAAAATTTAGCAAAATTAAACTTACTTTTGAAGTTTAAGAGTCTCTAGAGTTAATTGAGTGCATGGTGAAAAGTGCATCCAGACAGTAAGAAAAAATATTAAGTAAGTAAAAAGTCAAATTTGACATATTGTACAAATTTACCTGCAGATTAGCAAGTCACAATAGGTGGATGTATTCATGATCGCAGATATACATATTCATACACTTAATTATTACATTATTACAAAATAATAAAGTCCAAAAACAAAAGTAAATCATTTATTCAATAATAATACAGAGAAGAAAAAATTTCATATTTACCTATTTCAATATATTTTAAAAGCACTTGGAATTTTCTTCGTTACATACATTCATAAATAATCAAATTGTTTATTACTATACTTTTCCTAATGATTCCGTGTGTTGCCCTCATTTGTACTATTTTATGATGACTGCTTCTCCAGTAGCCCATGATTCAAATAAAATAATATTTAATGTACACGTTACGTAGTCGTTTTTGTTTTCTTTATAGATAAAATTATGTTTTCCCTCCTACAGTTAGAAGAAAATATAATATTGTAATAATTTTAATGCAAAATGGTGAGCAATAGCCTACACCTATTGTTTGTATCTTTAGGAATTTGTTGCTCCATGCATCCACCCATTCATTTATGCAACCTGTGTGAATGCATCCACCCATTCAATTATTCAACCTGTGTGAGAGTTATGGCATACTGGTTGCCTATATGTAATACTGGCACTTGACCCTTATGATCATGAACATAAGGTGAGATTTTTAAGGGTGAGAACACGGCACAGAATTTTATTTTCTTCTCCCTTAGAAAAAATATTTAACAACTTTTAGTTACCATCCACCATGTACAGCGCATCATAGTAACTTTATTTTACTTCCTCACCCCCTCAAAGTGAGGAAGTTATGTATTCGTGAAAAATATTTTGAAAATTGTTAATTGCATATCTGGATGAATCTCGACGAATTATGACGATACACAAAATTTCAGACAGAAAAAATTTTCCGTCTGTGTGTCTGTCTGGTTCGCGATAGCAGCTACAGTTTTTGAGATAAAGCTTTCAAATTTGGTACACACATTTTAGAGGTTAAGTCAAAATGTGACTTTTTGAGACGCCAAAAAATGTAACTTTTTGAAATGTCAAAGTGGCTTTTGTGAAACGTCAAAAATTATTTTTATTATAAACTCCACCAAACGTCACTATGATGAGGAAGTTCTGATCCCCAACTAATTGGCAGCGGTTTTTATTATTATTAACAAAATTTCTATAGTGCACCGTATTGTTATACATTCTAACACGTTTCTGCATGGTGAGTGATAACTGAAGATTCGTGAATATTTCCTCCAAGAGAGAAAAAAATTAAATTCGTTTCTGTGTTCTAAACCTCAAAAATGTCTCCCGTATTTTCATGATCATAAGGGTCAATTTCCAGTGTTTCATTTAGCAGTCATTACCCTTGTACAAAGGTTGCATAATTATGTGATGTCCCACTTATATGGTCGATTTGAATACTTCTCTCTCCTTATTTTTCGACATATTGCATACGAGATTTTAAATGTCAAATTTAAAATCTTCGGAAAAATTACGTACTTAATTATGAATTTTGAAAATTTTAATTTCCTTGAAATTGGAAAACCAATGGGGTGTAATATTGAGTGGACCACCCTGTACAATACATTAGCATACAGCAGTATTTTTCCAGTTTATCTTCATTATATAACCCCATACACGCAGTTCAAAAGAAAAAAATAAGATTTCTGATGATGCACAGCCACTTGTAATTTAAAAAATTGAAAAAAAAAAATTAAACCTCTTAAGATACGCGTGATAATTTCAACTTCCAATATTCCACTTTTCATATTTATATCTCAAACCGTTTTAGCAAAAGAGCTTTGGTTCCATTTTTAATAGTAGCCTACATACAGGGTGATTCAGAAATAAACTGAAGGAGAAAACTCTAATAGAGCTCAATATACTACGATTTTCCCAAAACATTCGTACCTACGCTAGAGTTAGAGAAAATTTTTTTAAAGTTTGAGGGGGAAAAATCATACTTGTCGATGGTTTACATTAAAACGACTTTTTCTTTTTCTTCCTTGGGGCTTACTACCTTTCTTATCTAAAAAACACAGTTAGTTACCAAATATGCTATTGGAAAAATAAATCCCTTTTTCAATAGAGTCAGAGGGTGTTTTTTGAAAACTAATATGACAAAAAAAAAATAATATGTTTCCCTGATGTCTCGGAAACGAATCTGTTTCCTTCTTCAAAGTTTATGGATTTTTCTTTTTTGTAGAATATGTCAAGCGTGAAACTTTACACATATATTGTTTTAAAAATTCACGCTTGACATATTCTACAAAAAGAGATATCCATAAACTTTGAAAAAGGAAACAGATTCGTTTTCGAAACGTCAGAGAAACTTATTATTATTTTTTGTCACATATTAGTTATCAAAAAACGCCCTTTGACTGATCTTTTGACGTAAAAGCACAAGCGCAGAAGTTTATTTTTCCAGTATCATACTGGGTATCTAATTGTTTTCTCGATAACCAAGAATTATTTATGTGGTAGTAAACCTCAAGGAAGAAAAAGAAAAATTTAGAGAATGCCACAAATAACGTTCAGACAAAACGACTTTGACACAATTTTTAAGATAACTGATTGAAATCAATTATAAAAACCTTTCTATACAGTAAAAAGTCTTATCAATGTAATTATGCAATTACATAATTAGGTGCATTCCTTCTCAGTGACGAATTGTCGATACTACAGATTTGTTGGTCTTGTGTTGATAATAATTCGAGGTTAAACGTGTACGAATAGTAAATAAAGTGACTTTTACTTCAAGTGGAAAACTCATAAAGTGCTAGGGTAAGATGAAGTACTAGATAATAGTGTAGCTTCTCAGAGACTCTACTTTGAATGGCTCCTTGCACGTCGTTGTTCCAATCACGAAACATTTCGCAGTATAGTGCAACATCTTCGAGATTTCGGAACATTTACAACTCAAGCGCATTTACAGGAATGTCGCCATAATGGCGCAATGCTACAAATTGAAGAGTAAGTGTTGATTGTCATCGAAGAAAAGTCCTTAGTAAGCAGCAGCCTTTTCAGTTTCAATCATTGAAGGCCACAGTGTGATCGTTATTACGGAGCAGGGCTTACTTCCCTATCATGTTCAACCTGTGCAAGCTTTGTATCCGGAGGGTATAATGTCGGTAGTTTCTGCAAAAAATTGATGACCATCAAAATTTCCTTCGGCTAGCATTGCACACCGATGAGGCTACATTTATTCGACAAGGGTTTTTAATATGCATAACACGGAATTATTTAGTTAGACCCCATATTTTTCCACGAATCATGACTGCAACACACTTCCTACAATTTTTAATTAACACCTTGCCCGAACTTCTGCAAGATGTGCCTCTTGCATACACAATGCTCGAAACGTATGAGACTGTCTTGATGAGAAACTCCCGGAAAGGTGGGTGGGAAGGAACGGACAGTAGCATGGCCTACCCGATGGCCAGACCTAACTCCTTGCGATTTTTCTTAATGAAAGCACATGAAACAACTCGTTCAATCAACACCAATCAATACGAGCGAAGTACTAGAAGCCAGAGTGTAAAATGCTGCGGATAGTATTCGTCAAAATGTTTACGTTTTTGAAGAAGTCAAGCAAGAGGACCAGAGCTTGTGCGGAAAATCAGGAAGATTATTTTAAACATTCCTTGCATTAACTTCTTCACCGACACACAGCGCCACATAACTGCCAGTGAACGTCGGTACACATGGCATGGTAATGATAATGGTAATGGTAATGGTGATAGTAATGGTAACGCTAACAATAATGCTAATGGTGATGGTTACGGTAGGTGAAGCTACGCCTAACAATTAGTGCGAAGGAGCTCATCTGCTCCCTTAGCATTAGAAGCGCCTCAGTACTGAAGGTGCTATGCCACAGACGCCCGAATGAATTACACTGTCTCAGGAAGCGGTAAGGCGTTTCTTCACCACCCGCATCCTGGATATGTAGGGTCTTCTTCAGTGCCTATTAAAAAGAGATGTCTCTTAAGTCTGCAGTGGTCTATCAGAACATCGATTAAAAGATTCAGAGTCTTTTAACTCAGGCCCAGTAACTACCCCGTCACAAAATCTCGAGTTTGCATATAAATAAGTCTTGTTAATTCTCCAATGCATCCGCAGTGTCGGTACGCATACAATTATTACATTTAAACATAATTCAGAAACATGCGATAATCTTTAGTTGCTTTGCTCTGTTCATTTCAGAATCACCCTTTATAGTGAAACATGATTTTCTGGGGTCAAGCTAAAGAGAATATGTCTTGTGTTAAATTATGTATAAAACCTTTTGCAAATGTTTTTAGAAAGCTCACAAATGTGAGCATACTTCACTGATGAAAAACACGTAAATATTCATGAATAACATAAACTTATGACAAAAAACCTTCATACACGAGATGTAGCTTTATCTGTTTGATGCATACATTTTGAGTTGAAAATTCTTTGAAACTAATACAAAATTTAGTTTGCTGTTTTTGTCACTCTTCCAGTGTGGAAGCAGTTTTTAATTAACAAAGCAAACTTGTTGCTACAGGGTTATTCATTATAAATTACCCACCCCTTATCATCGTTATTATTGCCTATAGAAAAAAAAGTTTTAAATAAAAGTTGTGTGGTTATGACTTATCTGCATGTAATACTGTTCTCATAGAAATCTCACTATTGTTATCAGCTGAAGCAAGCTCACTTGTCAAAGATTTTGTATTCTCTCGTACCTTAAGAGGACTGTTTCAGGGTGAATAAATATTTGTAGTGGATTGTGGACAGCCAGACTTGGGCATATTCTTAACATTCCTTGTTTCAACTACTTTTTTATAAGGTCTGGTTACTGTTAATTTTAAAATTGGATTGTGTTGATATGGATGTGTTGATATGGAAGTATCTGATCTCATCTATAACCATATCCTATTATCATAAAACATGTTTTCAGTTTCACTTAATATTTTGAAAGAGCCTATATAACATAAAACACAATAAGTACATTGAAATTGTTTTAGTTGCTTTAAAAACGTAGGCAATTGAATTTATATTATACACATGTATGATTTTGTCTATACTTATTTATTTGTAGCATAATGTAGCATCTTGTAATGTTTCCTCTACTTCACCTCACCACTCTCCTATAAATTATTGTAACAAACTGATAAATAAGCCTGGTCAAGGTCATTAATCCTACAGAGACGTACTGGGTATGGATCATATCATAATACTTGAATAAGTACAATAATAAAAACAAAAATATTTTATATATTGTGATGTATGTTTTTGTACTATTTCGTTCGCTTTAAATTCTTTTTTTATGTATTTCCTTATTATTTGTAAGCTTAGTGCTGCACATTATTATTAAACTGTTAAATGACGTTCACATATATACATTGTATATCTGAGTGATAACAACTAATAATAAATAAATAAATAAGTAAAATAAATGGAAACAAATTTTATTAATACTGGTACACTTTATAAAAATATGTACAAAACTCACCTTCTTAAGCAGATTTATGAAGTAGCTTGGTTGTCGTTATCACAAACTGGAGTCCTTCTATAATAACTGTGTAGTATCAGATATATTTCTACAGTTGTCTCAGTAAGCGATGTTCGCTGTGGTGAAAAAACATGTTTGAATTTTGAAAAAGACCGTTCGACATCTACAGAAGTAATACAGGCATAAGTAAAACACTCTGTGAACTCACATAACGCAGCTGCAGATGCACCATCACAAATTTGTCTTAATTTGGTGAAATGAGGATCTTTCCGTAATACACTCTCGAATTTTTCAATAACGGGCTTATTTTTTTGCGTCATTTATAGTCTGTTGCTGTGTATTTACGTCGTCCACTATTTGCAGCGATTCCACTAACGACAACAAAGTATTTTGCGATTTTTCTATTGCGTCGTGTAGTCCTCTATAATTGTTATAAATAGGTTTTAAATCTGTTTCAAGGGAAACATCTTGAAAGCTTGTCTGGCTTTCCTTAATAGCTGCAGCCTCGTTAGGGTTAAACTGTAGTATCACAGCTTTTATTTGTTGAAAATATTCAGCCTAATAAAAAGCCGCCTCAACCGTTCCCCATCGTGTAAGAATCGGCTCTGTTGGTTCCGGAATACCAGGACATAGTGTATGAAATGCTCGAGGCCGTTTAGGAGATTTGAGAAATACTTTTTTGTATTTGCCATTAATGCATCTACCTCTGGAAAACATTTTCGAATCGTTTCTACTACAAGATGGAACGCATGCACGTAACATGTAAAAACCTACAATCGTCTCTTTGAAGAAAACGGCCCACCAAACGCATTGTCGCAGCACCGTCGGTCACAAACATCAACACTTGACTTGTTGAAAGTTCAAATTTTTCGAAAGTCTCCAACACCCCCCGCGTAATTGTTTCGCCAGTACATGCAGTTAGTCTTTTGCTAGCTAGTAAAAGTGGAAATGTTGGTTTAACAGGATCGAGTATACGTACTACAACATTTAAAATAGAATTTTTTTTACAATCTGTCGTCTCGTCAACACATAACCACAGCCGTGTATTTTTAATACACATTTAATCCTATTTATTCCAGAACTCCCGAAATGCTGGTTAATCCAATATGCGCAGGGGAACATCACAGGCAATCAGCATTAACAGTAAATCAAACATAAACTTAGGTTCCAAAAAAAGACACGCCATTATTTTTATTTTTATGCCGGTTACTATTGACATGAATTTTGCTGCCGTATTTATTCCAGCACATTAAGTCTTGATCACAAACTTTACAAATTATTTTACATCCATCATAGAATAAATCCGGAAATTCAGCGATAAATTTATTCACTTTATCAGCGTACGGTCGTTTTCTACTCTTTACGCTCAACATTATTTATTATTTATTAGTACTCTATGCATCGACCGACAGATAACAACTGAAGTGTGTCGTGTCATCGTCATCGTAAACAAGCGCGCTATGGGATTGGTATTGCGCCCGACCCTGAATCTACCATCGCTTGGCCAGGCTTACTGATAAATAAATCTCTGCGCCAAAAGGATCAGTCAGAAGTTGTTTTTTGAAAAAATGCTTTTTCCTACACAAAAAATATTCATGTCAAAAATTAAAACCAAATGTCAAATATTGTTGATGATTAAGGATTGACGTTTCGGAATACTCTCTAATTCCGTTCTTAAAACGTTAACTGATTGAACATTGTTATAACATCGTAACGGAAACCACGTGCTCTTGCATAAAAAAATAAAATCAAACCATAAACATTGATCATAAGTCACAAGCTGGCAACGCAGAACATTAGAATATGTTTTTCGATGAAAAATGAATTTCAGAACTATTTCTATCTCTTTTTTACCTGTATTTTTGGAAAGATTCGGCTAATGCAGAACATTTTGCGAAGCCTATATATTAAACATACTTAGCAGTTTATTTATTTATTTATACTTGTATGGAGAAAATTACAAAATTTTACAAAAATTTTAAGCTGCAAATTAAAAAACTAGTGATAATTCCTAGTCATGCAGACGAAGATTAAAATTACTTCCTTTATTTTAAAGTAGGCAAAAACTTTACAGAAGCTCTCCTTCCTCTCCAGTTTCGTTGCTCAGTAACAGAGACCGTTCGGTATATTATAGTTACAAGTAAGGATATCGTGGACCAACTATGCGTCCTTTAACTTTGTAAAGGATTATACCATTAGCTCACCTAGCTTAAATAAGCTTACAATAAAATTCCATATATTACCAAAATTTTAATGTGTAGGAAGTTAAAGATTATCTGCAGGAAACCGCTCTGAATGCTCAAGCAGAATTTGAGGATGCTTTTTGTTCCATTCCACTACTTTGGCGATAACTTTAAATCCCAACGTGTTTGGTTAATTACCAGAAACAAACTTTATATCAGTTGTAGTAGTAATTCATCGACACATTAAACTCCATTGGTACAATAAAGAGCGCTATGTTCACATCGGCTAACTGAGAGTCACACTGAATGCTCCAACTTAGTAATTAATTGTTCCAAATTTGCGCTAAACTTGTCCTCCAAGCTCCTCGCTTCACTATTAAGTTAGCATGTTGAACCTACAAGTGTTAATTTCCAGTTATTGATATCGACCATAAATTGTTTATCTTGTTCCAGTCAAATTTTCCCGTTTATTTGGGGTATATTGTGTTGGCTGATAATTTGATTGTAAACAATGGACGACTAATAAATGCCTATACAATTAATTGAAATTGTAAAAGCTTTTATGTGTTTATAGAGGGAGATCAATAAAAACAAACAATGGATTTCTGAAGTGATGCTGTACCAGACTAAAACAATTAATTAAAATACTACTTTTGTCACTAATATCTGATTTCTCTTTTGATCCATGCCACTTTGAAGCCGGTATTTCAGTTGTATTTGAACTCATTAATACATCAAATAGATTGAGGTACAAACAGCATTTTCTCTCTAAGGCGATTTTTAATCTTTTAGAAATTTTATTTATTAAGGAAAGAACCGTATAATTATTTAACTTTCAGGAAGGTTGCAATCGTGACAAAAATTAAATATTTTATTTCATTTCTACGCGAATCTCAACGAATAATAAGGAAAGGTATGATTTCAGCAACAAAATGCTGTACGTCTGTGTCTACATTCCACATACAATATGTTCACGTTAAGAGGGTCACAAGCCTACGAAATCTTTATTTTTTGAAATAATCGAACACATTTTTTTGTTCAAATGCACATGGATAATGATATAGAATTCGAGGTGGACAAATGTGCAGTCGTTCATCTCAAGAGAGGGCGATGCGGGGAATTTTCTGAGGATGCGCAGCTAGGTGACGGAAGCATCGTGCGATATCTGGATGCCGGAGAGACTTACATACCTGGGTATACAGCAACGTCACTTCCAGTATATAACACAAATAAAGAATTCTCTCCTCGACATTGACTACGAAAGATTTGATTTTCGGAACTGTCGGGGCAGAACAAGGTGTCTGCGAATAACATGCTTGCCATTTCCGTTCTGTTTTACTCCGTTGGAGTGGTATGGATCACCTACGCCAATTAGACACAGATATTCATCCACGGGGGTACCAAGGTCACTTGAGCCTGGAGTATACTGATGGCAGAGTAGTACTGAGTATAATATGTAACATTCTCAGGAGCTCAGATACCCTCTTACAATTTGTAAAATAACATAAAATTGCAGGAGTGGACGCAAGAAGGTGCCAGGAAGCAAAAAGAGCCACAGATGAACTCGGTCCCTTATTCGACACCACACGGGGAGGCCGACGAGGTACTCATGTAGATGCAGTCACTGAGCTTCAGTCCAATGGCCTCAAAGTCCACATCAGAGTTGCTGAACAGAAAAATCTATTTCGACAGCACGTCGATAAACCCCAGCCCTTGCAGAGAAGAACATCACCTTGAGGGAGATGGAAGAAGCTGAACAAATATCGCGATCTCCGGTATGAACTCCTAGTCTGCACCTAGACTACCCTGTCAAGATAGTCGTTCTAATAATCGGTATAATCTGATAAAGCCTACGCTGCTCTCAAAATTGAGGACCGTATTGATCTGTCAAAAATCAGATGAATGCAGAAAACGGTGATTCTCTTCGTCTGCTTAGGACATATAATTCTTCATTAACCCTACGGAATGTGGGGAATGGTTGTAGTTAATTTGCTGCCTTGACTTCCTTCAGGTTCGGAGACCACGGGAGGTCTGTTCAGCGTTGAGTAAAATAAAAATAAATCCTAATTTAATAATAATAATAATAATAATAACACCACATGTAATGACAAACCCCCTTATCACTGGATGTCTTAAATGACATTGTGCGGGGAGAGGGTTACACATTAAGAGACAACGGACATACATCCAATATCCGAGTATACTACGATTAATCTCTCTCACAGAAAAATCCCAGTGCCACGGCCGGGAATCGAACCCGGGACCCCGAGGTTTCGAGGCAAGTACGTTACCTCTAGACCACGGAGCCATAATGAAAACATACAGAGATTAAATTTACAATTATTACTTGTTGTTGATTCTAGTCTCCTTAATAGTTCTAGTACTATTGCACATTTTGATTATTTGATGAAAAACGTAAATTGTTATTACATATTTGTAATGTAATAATCCTAACAAATAAAGTATTTATAACCCCGACAATAATTTTTTACTTATTTATTTCTGCGCATTAGTATGTGGTATAAAGAAATATACCATTTTCTTATTTTTAATATTATATGAGACAGATGTGTGTAGCCAACAAAAAAATTTGTAATTGTATAGCTTAAACCTAGTTCTTTTCTTATTCCATTAATGTTCGACACAGTTCCAGAAAACTAGAACGATTTCTATAACATCTTTTTGCCTCTCATTGTGTTTCTCATATTATTAACTTTTTATTTATTATAGTTTATTACACAACATAGAACAAACACTTATTTGGTAAGAATTCTATATATTAACAATAACAATCTTGTTTCCTTGAAAGCGCTGGTTAACTATTTAAAGTATCTTCTCAAATTTATAGCGTAATAATATCAATAATTAAAATGAGTAACTGCCGGCTGTTAATAAAAGAGGCACATAATCAACAAATCGTGACAGATCACTCATAAACTGAAGCTTTATACATTTACAGAAGCCCTAATTGTAATAGCGATGAAACTAAGAGTCCTCCACCATTATTCTGGGTCATCCTCTCCACTTCTTTTATATGACAGTCCACGAAGCAATAATGCGACAAGTATTTATAGCTTTATGTTAGAACAATATCATGTGGGGGGAACTTATACTCTGACACGTCTCTACAAGGGTCCTACAAGTCTGTGATCTCCTCAATACCCCAGCCTTTGTACCCTTAAAAGCTCTAGTAAAGTTGCATGAATATAACTTGGAGCTTTTTGCACAATTGCCACGATATTTTACTTCCGGTTCTTTTATGGACCTCTTCCTACGAATATTCAAGCAACATTGATATACTTTATTTGCATTTTCCCTTAAAATATACATTTAAACATGAAACTGGAAATGTAATACTAAGTTATTGTTAGCTAAGTTAGAACTCTTCATGTTAATTTTTAAAAGCAAGTCGCTTTTATATTCGGTTGGATATTCTTGTTCTAGGGTTCTTTTGTCGTAAACTATATTTCGCCATTTAAATATTCAGTTGTGTTAAATTTTTAAAACACTTATGACCTGAATACACTATGTCATAGACGGTCTACTCTGAATTTTTATGAATGTTTGTCTGCAGGTAAGAAATTATTGAAGGCGTTAGTTCTCATGGTTTTTAACAATTTTTACAGTCAGATACCTACGAATACATTTTAATGAAAATTGCATTGGATAACAAGGATTCAAATATTATCACGTCATATCTCTATTTAAATGACGAGGGTTGATGTGCGTTATATTCGATTGAATACCTGTAGTATGCAAATATAAAACTAAATGAAATAAATACTATCAGGCTATATTAATAGATAGATAAATAGATCTGTATTGACCACATTGCATTAAAATAACATTTGAAACACTTATTTGTGAAACACCATTAAATCACAAAAACCAAACTTTGAAAGAACCGAAAAAACTCTCTAATACGTTTGAAAGATTCATTAGGCATTTTACTAATTTCTAATAGCAACAAAGAAATCAAAACGTATATAATTTTGCATTATTTGAATAATGTAAAGTGGGCGGGCGGGCGGACGGGCGGATGGAAGGTCGGTCTGACGGATGGATGGATGGATGGATAGATGGATGGATATAGATTTATTTTCCATAAAACTACAATTGAATATATCACATTGGTAAAAATATGAATATTCTTATGTTGAAATTGTAACCTAAGCCTACTAGAAAGACATTTGGGAATTTTAGGTGAGTTACAATTAATACTATGAGACATTTGAAAGTTAGTGTAAGCACGAGTAATAATACTAAGCGTTATATAAAATTATATTGTGGCAGGTCATTAGATTACAAACAGAATATTTGTTTGGATATTATCATGATATACACGGACACGAAAATAACAGCATAGAAAGTGACAAAAGTTTATAAATAAAATGAGCTAAAATCTATATAATCAAAATTATAAACGCTAAAATTAGTTATAAACAAACACTAATGCATCACAGATAATAAAATAAAAGCATTTGTCAATAAGAAACCTCTATAAAGTTATTTTAAATTGATTGAAATTTAGATTTTTCGAATAAGTAGAAGGTTTATTATACATATTTAGATCTAATGAATTATGTTTTGATTTAGTCAATCTATATCTGAGGTTAATTAATTTATCATTGCATCTTGAATGGTTGAGAATGCACTAGTGGGTTGGTGAAAACAGCCCGTTTGTAGCCTACTTACCAAGCGCCAGTCTCCCCCAACATCTACTGCTACTACTAGACCATCCAAAACACACAAATAGAATAATTATAACGTCGGAGATTTACGAAATTAGCTGTAACGACTGTAGTTAAACGTATATTGGGCACACGAGAGATTTATTCAGATTAGTTTTAAAGAACATACGGTTGATCTCAAATACGGAAGAACAGATAAGTGTGGTATTGTTCAATTTGCATTTGAGAACAACCAAAAGATAGACATTAGCAATTTAAGATTAATTAAGAACAGAGGACAGCTGGATTAATTTAAAAGCATAAGAATTACCAGATGTAAAAATAATTTGAACAGTGATAGAGGTCTAATTCCAAATTATCCGCTTTACTGGTTAGTAAGTCGCGTGGTGACGTCACACTCGTGAATAGGAAATTAAAAATTCGATCAAAAACTTTAAAAGAATATATGTATATTTCCATTCATGAAATCTCGATTACGTCAGCACGGAAAATATTATAACGTCATTTTTATGTTCTCTATACCAAAAAGTGCACAGCTGAAATAAAAATCAACTTATACTTTATCGATAACCTTGTAACGAAGAAAATAAATTTATTCAAGTATTTTGTTACACACCGTATAAACCGACTGAGTCTACTACTAATTTAGACTAATGGTCAGCATCTTACGATGCCACTGTATAACACAAGTATTATTGTCTGCAATTAAACATTTTATGAAATAATTCAGTTTCAAAATATAGCATGTTTTTATCTGCATTCAGTCGTTTCAGCTCTATAAAAACTAGTCTTTTACAACTCGTATTGTTATGCGAATCACAAACCAATAAAAATGTTGGTTTCAAAGAGGAAATTTACAGAAATCATATTTGATGAAAACTCTCTATTATTGCTATCATTGTTAGCTCTCGGCAATACTTTGATGTTTTGTGTAAAATTTGTATGATGGAATATAGTCAATAACAAACAAAATCAAACAATATTTGGTTATATCGTAATAATAAAAACGTATTGAAACATTCAGTTCATAAAAATAAAACAATATCTAAGTGAGTTACAAAAATGAGTGCAGGAGTTAACAAAATGTTTATTTTAGGTTATAAAATTTTTAAACCGCGTTGGCCGACCATAACTTTTTAAAATGAAACAATTTCATACAAAATTCCAATAAATGTGGCTGGGGTGTTGACACTGGATAAATCTGCACATAAAAAATAATTTTATATCAGATACATACTTTTAAAAAGTAATAAAAAACGAAAATATAAAAATACCGGATAAAAAAATTCATTCCTCATGAAAAAATTCTACAATGTGTAAGAATTAAAGGAATCGCAAATTATAAGTTAATGAATAAATAATTAAAAATTGTTTTGTTTTTTAAAAAAATTTTTTAGATTACACAGTTTTCTCGTAAAATATGACACCAATATTTTCATCTTTAAGCCACTTATGCATTTTGAGAAGAAATTAAGTTATTAGTGAACTGTTATTTTATGAATCTAATATACTCATATTGACACCAATACGCTCTGAAGGCGCCATCATTTATAATTGTCTAGCAAAACCCCGGTTCATTATAGGGATGCGGCATCGGATATTGAGTCCTACCTCGTTTCACAGTTAATTAATTGACGCTCTTGTCAACATCTCCTAAGTGTATTTTCTTTCCTGAGACCTGCTCAGAGGAGTGCAGTCTTAACTGGAAGATCTTTATTGGATCAACTCATTTGGACTTAAATTAAATGAGAGGTTCTAGTACAAATATACAATTAGTTGTGTGTAGTTAAGTGTTACGCTATATTATTATCATTAATATTATAATGCTCAAAACTGCTACAATAACTAAGAGTTTCACAGCATTTAATAGCTTTTAGGGCTGATCTTTTATTCTCCTATTAAATTTATTTGGTAGATAGTTTCCTTGGATACAATTATTATATCAATAATTGTTTCCATAGTATTTATTTATCAAATATATTTAATAGGAGATGAAAAGATAGGCACTTAAACTATTTAATAAGTAGATCATTGATTAATATTAGTTAAAATGGTATTAAAAATTCCGTTTTTAATTACATGTCTATTATTTTTAATGATATGCCGATGATCATTTGTTCCAATGATTTGGAAATAATGAATACTAAAGTATCTACTACCCCATTTTCAGCTGATCACTGCTTAATTTCGTTTAAAATTAAATGAGAGAGAACCAAAATTGAGCCTTTTCTATAGACATATCGTCACTTCAGTAACTTTAAATCAAGTTAACTTTCAACAATCTCTTACTATGACACCGTTTGATTTAATATACGAATCCAATGATCTTGATGGAAAAGTAAATAAATATTCTAAATGATATTTTAACAAATTTATTTAATACATATGCCCCATTAAAAACTCTACATATATCTAAAAAACGATAATATAAAGTTGTTAAGAAGACTAACCGATAGGGCACTTCTTATATTTAAAAAATCAAACAACTCAGCTCATTGGGACTATTATAAGAACCTTAGGAATTATTTGAAAACTGCTATAATAAATGACAAATGAGCTTATCTAGAATTTCAGCTTCGCAATAATAAGGCCAGTAACAGCTGGGAAGCTTTACGTGAGCTAAATATTTATGGTAATTCTATATGTCATGCTTTTCCAGCTGAATTAGGTGATTATAACACCATAAATGATTATTACATTAACTCCAGCTGGCCACTTAGTAATTTTGATATTGATACATTAACCTTTTTTCAAAATAATGTCATAAATGGTGTGAATGATTTCAATTTTGCACCTGTAGCGGAAACCGTGGTTTATCAAAATCTTTGTTCTATAAAGTATAAATCGATCGAATCTGACAAAATTAGCTTAACTATGCTGCTCTTTTGTTGCCCGTATATCCTTCCCTTCTTAACACATATAATAAACTCTTGCCTTGAACTTAACAAGTTCCCATGGTATTGGAAACTATTAGAAATCATTCCTATACCAAAAGTTAATAATCCCAATGAGTTGAAGGATCTAAGGCCTATTAACATTCTACCCGTTCTGTCTAAATTGATGGAAAAAATTATGTCCTGTCAAATTATATCACTGTCTCCCACTTTGATATACTTCCCCATAACCAGTCTGGATTCTACCAGAATCACAGTTGTACAACAGCGCTTTTAAAAGTAACTGATGATATCCTGCCTGCAACTGATAGAAATGACGTGACAATACTTGTCTTGCTGGATTATTCGAAAGCTTTTGATAGAATTAGTCATGAGTTGCTTTTGGCTGCGCTGCATTATTCAGGATTTAGTCCTGACCCACTTAAATCAATGAAAAGGTACTTACTTGGTCGTAAACAGTATGTAAAGACTAAAGGTTGGTATATCTGAGTGTCGTAATGTAGAACATGGTGTTCCCCAAGGATCAATTTTAGGACCATAATTGTTTACTATGTATACTGCAACTCTGAGAGATTCCTTGGCTTCTACGCTGACGATACTCAGCTATATTACTTTTTCTCTCCTAATGATGTTTTAATATCTTGTAACAGAATGAAGATGTTCATTGATTAATTTATATATCTGGGAAATTTTGCTTATTTGTTAATTCAACTAAATCTTCGGCAATGGTCTTTGGAAGGTAGCTAACTCAAGATAATGTTTTGAACTTGATAAATATTTATATTCAACAAGAGCGTCTTCAAATACAAGATACTGCAAAGAATTTAGGGGTATACATAAATTCAAAGTTGAAGTTTTCTACTCACGTTACTAATATAGTTAGGAAAACTTTTAGTAAAATAAAATTAATCTACAGTCATAAAGATGTACTGTCCGCTGCAAATCGTACTATGCTAATTCTATCTCACTTGAACAATGCTGATGCGGTGTATGATCCATTTTTAAGATACCAGGAGAATATGAGACGACAGCATATTCAAAATATGTGTGTGCGACTAATTTGCGGACTTCGTGAGTTGGAACATATTTCGCCTAGGTATAAAGACCTTAAATGGTTGAATGTTAAACAAAGTAGATCTTAACATATTTGTTGTTTTCTGCACAAGCTAATTATAAATAAATCACTACCGTATAATAAAATTACATATAGAACTGATGTACACAACCTCAACCTGCTACATAATAAACTTTTAACTATTCCTTCTCATACAACATCTCTGTATCAATATTTATTCTCTTACGTTGCTGCTAAATACTACAATAATTTATCCACCGATTTAAAATCCCTTAGCCTGATGGTTGAGGAGGACTATATCAGGCTTGTTGTTTTGGATTAGCCCGACCGTTGGGAACGAGTAGTTCCAGTAAATCCGGGATTTCTTGTTCTCGACAACGGATTCAATATCTCCGGGGACTTAAGGGCAGCACTGTTGCATGCAGAAAGTAAGTGCATAAGCGATTCCGGCGCCTGACGGCAGGTCCTGCAGTTAATATCAGGGAACTCTACACGCCGCACGCGGCTACGACAGACCAAGGTGTTCATAACACCATTCTGGCAAGCCATAAGTAATCCCTGACTTAAGCCCAGCTGACCTTAAAAAAGCGAATATTAGCCTGGTCGATAAACCCAGCATTTCTTGTTCTTATAGAAGACACCATGCTGGCGTTTATCGACATGCTGCTGAAACAGTATTTTCCGTTCAACAGCTCTGATTCAGGCTTTCAGACGATTTGGCTGAAGTTCGGTGACTGACTCTACATCAGCACATCGCCGGCCTCCTCGCCTGATGTCAAATGCGAGACCGAGTTCATCTCCGACTCTTTTTGCTGCCTTGCACAATCCTGCCCCAAGTCCTACAGTTTTGTGATGTTTTACAAACCGTAAGAGGGGATCTGAGCTCTTGAGGATGTTTCATGTCATACTCAGTACTACTCTGCCATGCGTACACTCCAGAATCAAGAGTCCTCGACCCCTCTGTTGACGTGGGAGGTACGCACGAGAAATGGACGATGTAGGATAAATACTTCTGTGAATATTTATCATCTTGCTGGTATCTCCGTCTAATTGACGCAGCTCATGTACCGTCCACTTTAGTACTCCGAAGGAGTAGAGCAGAACTGGAATGGCAAGCATATTAGTTGCAGTTCTTCCCCGAAAGTTCGGAAGACCAAAGCTTTCGGAGGCGGTGTCTGTACTTGCCGCGGAGAGAATCGTTTATTTGTGTTACATCCTGGATATGGCTTTGCTCCTCACCTAGATATGTCAGAGATATTATTATCATTGTTATTATTATTTTTTTTTTTTTTCGGTTTCCCAATGCCGGTCAGTCCTCCCGTGGCCTTCGACGCCTCACGGGAGTCGCGCCGGCGCATCAACTACAGCCACTCCCCACATCCCGCAGGGTTAGTGACTGTAGATACCAGAATCGTGTGCCCTAAGCAGACGGAGAGAACCCAGAATGACCGCCTTCTGCATTTGACCTGCCAGCCACTCGGCTGGTTTTTGGCAGGCCGGTATGATCTTCAGTTCCGAGAGCAGCGTAGGCTTAATCCCTCCGAGTACACCGATAATAAGGACGACCATTTTGACCGAGTAGCCTGGGTACAGCACTTGGAGCTCGTACCGGAGATCACGATATTTGGCCCGTTTCTCCTCCTCTTTCAAGGTGATGTTTTTCTCCGCAGGTGCCGAGAACTCGATAACATACATCACCTTGAATTGATGGTCGAGGAGGACTATGTCAGGCTTGTTGGCTTGGATTAGCCTGACAGTCGGGAACGAGTAGTTCCAGTAAATCCGGCATTTCTCATTCTCGACAACGGACTCAATATCTCCGGGGACGTAAGGCAGCACTGGTGTCTGGTCTACCCCGTACGAGTGCCTTACATGATAGTATATCACTCGTAAAGCCGCGTTATGTCGGTGGATGTAGGCCGAAATCGCATATATGGGGCATGCAGAAAGTAAGTGCATGAGCGACTCCGGCGCCTGATGGCAGGTCCTGCAGTTGATATCAGGAACCTCTACACGCCACACGCGGCTACGATAGACCAAGGTGTTGATAACACCATCTTGGCAGGCCATAATGAATCCCTCGGTCTCAGACTTAAGCCCTGCTGACCTTAGAAAGGCGAAGGTCAGCCTGATCGATAAACCCAGTGTTTCTATGTTCTTATAGAAGACACCATGCTGGGGTTTATCGACGTGCTGCCGAAACAGATTTTCCTGTTCGGCAGCTCTAATTCGGGCTTTCAGACGATTTGGCTGAAGTTCGGTGACTGACTCAACATCAGCACCTCGCCGGCCTCCTCGCCTGATGTCAAATGCGAGACCGAGTTCATCTGCGGCTCTTTTTGCTGCCTTAAACAATCCTGCTCCCACTCCTACAGTTTCGTGATGTTTTACGAACCGCAAGAGGGGATCTGAGCTCCTGAGTATGTTACATGCCATACTCAGTACTACTCTGCCATGCGTACACTCCAGGCTCAAGAGTCCTCGGCCTCCCCGTTGACGTGGGAGGTACACACGAGGAACGGACGATCTAGGATGAATACTTCTGTGAATATTCATCATCTTGCGGGTATCTCTGTCTAATTGACGCAGCTCATCTACTCTCCACTTTACTACTCCGAAGAAGTAGAGCAGAATCGAAACGGCAAGCATATTAGTTGCAGACACCTTGTTCTTCCCCGAAAGTTCGGTAGACCAAATCTTTCGGAGGCGGTGTCTGTACTTGCCGCGGAGAGATTCCTTTATTTGTGTTACAACCTGGATGTGCCTTTGTTGCACACCCAGGTATGTATAGGTCTCTCCGGCATCCAGATGTCTTAGGATGCTTCCGTCTGCGAGCTGCGCATCTTCAGGGAATTCCCCGCATCGTCCCCTCTTGAGGTGGACGACTGCACATTTGTCCAACCCGAACTCCATACCAACTGCCCGCGTATATTCTTCGACCACCCTAAGAGCGTTTTGTAGTTCGCGCTCTCCGGAGGCATAAAGTTTAAGGTCATCCATATAAAATAGATGGGTGACCTTATGCCTCCGGTCGCTGGGTGGCCCACATTGATATCCGCGGGTTTGGCGGAGCCCAACAGACAACGGCAGCAGTGAGATGCAGAAGAGGAGAGGACTCAGGGAGTCACCCTGGAAAACTCCTCTCCTAAATGCCACCTGCCCTGTCGTGACCCGCTGTGCACCTGATGTTATGGTGAAGCGGGTCTTCCAGAGCGGCAGCAGCTGTTCTATGCATCTCACTAGTGGTGCTGGTACCGCAAGACATTCGAGCAAGTACAACAATAGCTCATGCGATGTTGTATCAAATGCCTTGCGGTAATCAATCCAGGCCATCGATAGATTGCTGCTTGAGGGTAAGCATCATCGTCAGATTTAGGGTATGGTGTAAGAGATTTGTGTAAAAGTTAAAAAGCGAGACAAGAAGAAAGAAGTATTAAAAGAAGGCCTTAACTGTGAGACGGAGGATAAATGATGGTTGAATCCGATCAGCAATTAGTAAATTATCTGCGTGGAAAAGCAGATACATTTATATTACATATAATATATTACACCACTACTGTTACTGTCCTACTTAGTTTTGCACAGCAGTGTACATTGTTTCATTTTTGTCTTAGGAAAAAAATTAAAAGTATTTGTATTAGTACAAAAATAGGCTCTTTTTCCAGGACATGTTGCAATATATAATGTAAGTAAGACAATTCTAGATCTGCCAACTTATTTTATAATCTATTTTGCCACACAAATACAACACATAATTATTCTCCTATTTATCAATTGCAGAAAAACTATAACTTATTTTTCAATCACGTGGATATTATTCTCTCTATAAATATAATAACAATAATTATATAAATTTTTCTCTTTCTTGATTGTTAGTTTTTTTTTTTGTTTATTTGTATTTTTATTTGTGTACAGATGATTAATTTCTTATTTATATTGTTATTAATTGATATGCAGCCCTATAAATTCGTAATGTGAATCTTTTTATTGGGTTGTCAGCGTGTTTAGATAAATAAATAAATATCTGTTTTTTTCCAGAGATATATTAAAAAATGAAACAGAAGAAAAAAACAACTTTAACATTTTGGATAAGATTTCGAAATAAGTTTGTAAAACAAATTCTAATTATTTTAACTTCTATCAATTCCCAAAGTTTCCGGATCGAAATTCAGACCACCTTATATACAAAAGTATTTATTAGTACTTAATAATGGGTATGGCTATTCTTACAGTAATATTTATTACTCACTCCGCCTTTCTAAATATATAAATTAAATGACAAATCTATATTACATCGATAAAATAATAAATATTCATTGCTCCGGTTATTTAAATCACGCAACTTTTTGGAAAATCTTCACATATTTTATACCACGTAATAAGTTACTATCACTGACTAATTACGGGGTATGTGAAATGTTCCTCGTTAATTTAAATACCGACAATCTAGACAACACAAGCAGTTTGTAAGGTTTATCCGAATATGGTGGACATGGTAAATAGTTTATTTATATTCTACCTATTTATATATTTATACAGCATTTTTATTGATTAATTTATTATATTATACCCATTTGACGTCTATGATACATACAAGACTTACACAAATCTTACAAGAATATGCAGCGAACTAATCCTTCAAATAGAATTCGTGCATGTGAGGCAGTATTTATTTGATTTTGTATTAATTTTATTAAACAGTTATTAACATCTGCCTATTTTTGCCTTACCCAATCTAAAACTTTTGGTATAAAACTACTTTACCTTGTCACATCTACATACGCAACTTAGTGTTACATGCCTTTTGATAGTTCGTGATTTGATCACGTCCGTTCATCCACCGTACCTCTACAACTTGGCCCGACCCAGATTTGAATCCGGGTACCTGGGTATTCTGTTATTCCCATTATCGAGTCAGTTTTATATAAAGCCTATGAAAAATTAATTGTAAAATATTTTTTTACAATATTTTAGCCGTCTCGTTTATGTCTCAATTCAAATCTACTTTATGTGTATATACAGACACCATTTTACACGTGTGAGAGATAGTCATTGCTATATCCATCTCAGGCACGGAAAAAAACAGAAGCGAATATGAATCGTTTTGCAAAGAAATGCTTACATTCCATGTGTTTCATCATAGACGTCTAATGTAAATGTTCGAATATTTGCTACGCAGGCCTATGCCATTCTTTTACAAATTTTATGTGCTTGGTCAAATACATTTTCAACACGGACACGTAACTCTTCCAAGCTATTCACACGAGTAGCATATACAATCTTTCAATGTTTGAATAATTAATCATTTCTCCACAACACAGTATCTAAATAGATAAATAGATATCGTTTATTTAACCACATTATATACAAATTTGTAAATTTGTAGCAGGTCAGAGCACTATCTGATAGTTAATAAAATTTAAAACATTATATAGAGTTGATGTATACAAATACAAATACACACAGCACATATACAGATACATAAACTAAAAACAATATAAGTAAAAACAAAAACTATCTTATAGTTAAGAGGACTGACCACATAACAATGTCAAAGGACTGCCTTTAGGAAGCTGATTTTTGAAATTTTCTGGAAAGTACCAAAAAAAAAATCCGAAATTAACGTGATTTTGGATGATTTAAGAATTAAATAAAAAAAAACTGGACAACTTTTCCAAAAAGTGCCACCTGAGGGTAATATATTGAACTTTTGTCAATCGGAAAGAAATTTTTTTTTTTCAAAAAAAAAAGTAATCATGTTAGTCATCGAAACCCGAACCTTAACCGACACCAAATTACTATGCTGATTCTAACGCCCTCAACAATATATCTTATTTTTGACAAAGTTCACTAGAATGGATTTATATTTCATTCATGAAAATGTTTGTAAACTTGTAAAAATCATCATAAGAAAAGGTTTTTTATATTCGTTCTAAGAAGCTAAAGAGTCCAGTTAATAAACTTTAAAAGACCATACAAAGTAGGTGTATATAAATACAAATACACAAAGCACAAATAAAAATATATAAACTATAATACAAAACAGTAAAAATAAAAATAAAAATAAAAATCACATTTGTCGAAAAAACAAGAACTATCTTATAGTTAATAGTACATGATTGATTGGTATGTACATATAAATAACAATACATATATACACAAAACAAGACAGTATATGAAATAAAACAAAATTAAACTAAATATTACGTAGTTCGTCTCTAGATCAATATAATAAATGATATACGGTTTAAATAGGTATTATTTTATCATTCATGATTTTTATTCATTTCTTCTTTACTAGAGTGGTGTTCGAAAAAAAACTTCTATTGAATAAAAACAATGTTTTAATATAATTCTCCTAATATTGCTTTTAGGAATACTTAAATTTAATGATTTTATTTCTGGTGGTAGTTTATTATACAAAAATATATATAATATATATTCTGTGCAATTCAGTTAGGGAGAAGTATATAAATAAAGATGGTAACGTTATTATGCCAAATTTTGAAAATAATGGTTGACAGTCTTCCGTGTTATCATAAATTCCACCAATTAGTCTAACGGCTCTCTTTTGAAGTCGAGAAATGTTTAGGGCATGACTTGAATTACCCCATAAAGTTACTGTATAAGAAATACGCGATTGAAACAATGCAAAAATTAAGCAGAAATAGTGTGTTGATACCTAATACCATTGAGTTTAATGTATGGAGGAATAATGCCTATACCTAAAGCTAGAGCAACACGAAGCCAAGTTTAACGTGAATACGTAGCAGAAAAAGTGAATACTTAGCAGAAAAACTATGTTTGTTTACAATAATATTTACAAAATTGTGATGCTTGAAATAATAATTCACTAATCTTTTCTGAATCACATATAACACAATACATTTTTGAAACAAAACAAAAGTAGATTAGATTATAAGAGAGCAGCTGGCTGGTTGGCCTTAACCACCGCGACCCCCTGTGGGTCTATTGTCGAGCTCCTATTCATTTCCTTAAAGCTCCTTATCCAGCTTTCTCCTTTGTATCTGACTCCACAGCCTTGATAAGGGGCTCTTAGTGTAGCTGTCAGCTCTTGGTTTTTGTTTCCTAAGTAGTTGGAATCTAAGTCTAGCGAGGCCTTCACAGTGGCACAACACATGAACTGAGGATTCCTCTTCCTCTTGGCAGAATCTGCATGTTGCATCCTGTACCAGACCCATCAGACTCATATGTCTATTGAGCCGACAGTGTCCTGTTAAAATACCCAGCATTATCCTAATGGCCTTTCTATTTTGGCATAGTTGATCTTTCGTAAATTTAGCCGATCTTTCTTTAATTAACTCTTTGGTCTGTCTCTGTTGCGGGAAGCCCCTCCACTATTCCAGAGACTTATTTTGCCTCCATTCCTCAATGGATGTTCTTATGCCTGGCTTGTCCATGCCACAGAAGAGTTTCAGGTCCTACTAAGGCTGAGGATGAGCCTTCTCTGGCAAGTTCATCCGCCTTTTCGTTACCCTTATGTCCCTCGTGTCCTGGCACCATGGTCAGTTTATTTTGACTTCCTAGGTCTTTGAGGGCATTCACACAGTCCCACACAAGCTTTGAGTCAACCTGCATGGAACCGATTGCTTTTAGTGCCGCTTGGCTATCTGAGAAAATGGCTATCGACTGATTGACAGTCCCTTGCCTTATTATTTCCTTTGCACACCACTGTATCGTGGCTACTTCAGCCTGAAATACTGTGGTGTATTTTCCTAGACTTAACGATAATCCTGTTTTTGGCCTTATCCCGTAAATCCCAGAAAAAAAAACAAAAGTAACAAAACGTATGTAATTCAGTAACCACAAATAATACCACTAAATGCTCCTGTCATGATGCCTTCTGTTCACTACAAGAATGCAGAATATGAAATAAGATCATGAGAATCACAGACCACACCCACCACTCAGATACAGGATAGAATGTTTACGCATTTTTTAGGGAATAATTGGACCGAATTGTGATTCGAAGATACAACAAGTTTATGTGATTTATCACCGTTAAGTTTAATTTTATAATAATCCATTTGTTAGCAACTATTTCTATTTGATTTACCTATCGAGTAGATTTGAGCAATATCTATTGGAAGCAATTAAGGTTGTATCATCTGCAGAAAGGACACATTTATAAGGTTGGAGAAAATGGTAAATATCGTTAATAAATAATATAAATAGAATTGGTCCCAACATAGACCCCTGTGGCATGCCATGGTTAGTATAACAAATAATTACTAACAAGTACGATTTATAAGATTAATCACAAAATGGAAAACAGTAAATAACGGGGTAACACATATGATGTAAATAGCGCAACATGTACACGTAGAATATCACGATCAGGGTGACCCGCGTAGATACAGTTGATTTCAATAAAAACTGGTACACTTTCTTTTAGCTATGTAAATCATTCGTTCTTTAATTGATATTAATAATCTTACAAATGTCACTTAGACGTTAATCAGTGGCGTCATTATTAAAAATGGTTCGACATCTAACAGATATTCAAAAATTTCGAATTGTTTCTAAAATTGAAGATGGTTGGTCCATAAGAAGACTTGCTGCTGAATACAATGTGAGTAAAACCACGATAATGAGTGTTAAAAAACAATGGGAAACCAACCAAACGGTATCCCGTAAAGTTGGTTCCGGTAGGCCCAGAAAGAGCAATAATCAAGAAGATGAAATTCTTATACTAATAGAAAACCCTTTTCAGACTGCAGTAAATGCAATTTCAGAGACAAATTTCTCTGCTTCGGTATCTACTGCTTGCAGAAGAATAAAACTACAAAGCGACTTGAAGAGTTGTTCAGCGGCTAAAACATACAAACTTTCAGAAGAAAAGAAGCAGGGTAGGATTATTTTTGCACTCAACTATATAATCAATGATGAAAACTTCTGGGAACAAGTTGTCTTTTCTGACGAAAAGGTTTTTAAATCCTGTAACGATGGACATGTCCGCGTATATAGGCCTCCTTCCACTAGATACGACGAAAAATATACTTTCGATCCACAAATATTAGGAAGGTTTTCAGTCAATGTCTGGGCTTGGATGAGCCTAAATGGGTTAGGTGTGTGTTGGAACAGTGGTGGTCCTCAATTCCATTAAATATATTGAAATATTAGACAATATTATGTTGCTGTCAGTAATAGAGGTGTTTCCGGAAAATAGTTTTATTTTCCAACAAGACAACTGCTCTATACATACGGCCAATCGTGTCAGGCAATGGTTTCTTCATAAAAACATAGAGTTGTTACCGTGGCCTTCTAAAAGTCAGGATTTAAATCCAATTGATAATGTATGGGGACTAACGGTGAAACATATAAGAAAATTAAATAACCATCTAAATAATGCCCAAGAATTGGAAGGGATAGTTGAAGACGCTTGGGAGAACTTGTCGCAAGAAGTTGACCTTTCAAGAAATCTGATTTTGTCCATGCCTGCAAGACTTCAGGCAGTTTTAGACGCTAATGGAGCAATGACAAAATATTAGTTAATTCTGTATTACGTAATTGAAGTTCATTTATTTTATTTTTTTTATTGTATTTTTATGTTCAGTTTGCATTGTTTACATTTTTTTTAAATCTCAAGTGGTATTTTTGTATTCTTATTTTAAAAATAGAATTATCATTATTCAGTTAGTATTTTAATTACAACCATTAGTAGAATTATCCGTAACAAATATTATTTTTTTTAAACAATAATATGGCAGGTTTGAAAATGTTTTGAAAAAGTTATTTTCTAATTATTTTTAAAAATTCCATTTGAATAAAATAAAAGAGAAAGGTTTAATAAGTTTAAAAATACAAAGAAAACCGATCTCCTCCAAAAAACCCAGGTCCGGGGTAAATCACATCTTCTCCACCTCCTTCTCGACATGCCTGGCCAGCCCTATTTACAGACATATGCACACAACTAAACTATTAAGATTTTCGATTACAAGAGTTGTACCAGTTTTTTTTTAAATCAAGTGTACTAGGTAGATCCAGAACAAGATGTATGTTAGTATAACGCATTTCAATTTCACTCACCTCCTACTTGACATCGCCCAATTACGTGATTGCCAAATTTCTGAAAACAGCTCAGTCATTTTTGCAGCTATTAAAGGCGATCGAATGCATCAATCATTTGTTTGTCATACATAAGAAATTTTTATTAGGGTTACGGTTTATCAGTTGTTCAAAATGAAATTTTAAATAACTCCTACATTTTTCTGTGCTCTTTTTAAACAAAAAAATACTCATTAGTTACAAATGATCCAAATATT
This sequence comes from Rhamnusium bicolor, assembly GCA_029963845.1. Classification (NCBI taxonomy): domain Eukaryota; kingdom Metazoa; phylum Arthropoda; class Insecta; order Coleoptera; family Cerambycidae; genus Rhamnusium; species Rhamnusium bicolor. The sequence continues at coordinate 709,818 of JANEYF010004825.1, read as the reverse complement.
TTACTCTGTCAATAAAATAAAAATCAGGCTCATTAGTTAGAAATAACCAAAGTGGTTTTTCTGTTAATAAAGTGTATTTTAAGAAATCTAATTATTGTACTCAGTGCAGCGATACTGCTTTAAATCAATAAACCACTATAGATACGTTAGAGATTGTTTCAAGTACCAAGTAGTTTCCAAATATTTTCATTGTATTTCGAAAATAAAATTATACACGGGAATTAAAAAAAAAGTTTCAATATTTTTCTACCGATGTCTTGATGCAGTGGTTCAAATATATCTACGCATTTAAGACTCAACCTGTATACTGTTATTGTATTGAAAAATGTCCAGTAAAATTATTTATTTGTATCTTACGTTTTGAAAGGGCACTTATTTATAAACTAACAACTGTTTTACATATATTAGTTTTTATTTTTCATATTTACGGAATGTTTAGTAGATGTATTGGATGTAAAGCTATTATATTATCCAGTAATTATGTATCAATATATCATCAACTAATGTTTTTCAAATGTAATTTACACATCTACTACATTTTTTGTATTTATTCTGACAAAGACTTGTAACAGTGTCATCCACAATAATTACTGAAAGCATAATACACAAGAAAAAATGCAATGCAAAAAATAATTAAGGAGAAAATTCGATACACATATTTTATTTAAACATTTTTCTTTTTCCTACTATACCGATTCCCCGTAAACTGACAGATAATTCCTCGTAACTTGACAGATAATAAGCACCATTCTATAAATTGTATGTGTATACCATTATTATTATTAAAGGATATTAAAGATATTTTCTATTCTTGAAAAATTACAGGAAATATCAAAGAATATTATACAGCAAACACTTTAGAAACGTGTTTTAAAAAAATTAAACTACGCTATACAAAACATAATGAGGATTTAGGTTATTTGTGTATTAACTATATTTAGATAATCATTGTGTTACCCTTTTGTACATAATAGATATACCTTGGTTCAACCCCTAGCTTTATATTTATAGTAATCGTTGATTTAAAATTAAACTGAAGTATAATCCATATAAAAACGTTATTGACTTTCTCTTATGACAAGGAATGAGCATATGTAATGTAAAGATAGGACAGCTCTTTTAGATTCGTAAACATTATATCTAGGTACTGAATTGAAAAGTGCTTTGAAAAGAGAAAAAATTAAATAAGCAATAAGGTGCGAAATTACTGAAAATCTAAACTTTTATGAATTTTCGTAAGCAAATCAAGAGTATTTTTCTGTATTCGCAGAAAATCCATGACTTCCAAGTTATGAATTAAAATTCATGACTGTTTGGTGGAAAATCTAGACGTGCGTCACTTTTTCAGAACCGTACTTTGCTTTTGGCATTCAAAGAATTCAACTGAGATCAAATTATGACAAAGCTACCGTATTTTGTTAGTTGTGGTTACGCGTGATAAATTACGATTCTTTTGTGGCACAGGAAAGTCAAACAAATTTAATTTTATACACCCGTCAAAGGGTGAACTGCTTTAAAAAATTGCACTTTACCATACACGAAAAAATAGAGCAAGAACTTGACAATTCTTTTCTTATTTGTTCAAAATTCGTTGTTTTTTTTTTGTTGAAATTTTTATTTTCTTTGATTTTCGTACTTAAATTATTAAAAGTTTCTAAAAAACTGAGGTGCCTATTTATAACTAAAAATGAATTGCTTCTTTATTTATCACTATAAACTAAAAATATATAAATCTGTATACCCTTAATGCTATTAGAGAATTTGGATGACGATCAAACTGCAGAACAGAGGCAAACAGTAGAGTAACAGTATTTGTATACTTTACATAACAGCTCCTTCCTGTTTTGCCGTCTCTGTTTCTCTCCACCAATCAACCTTTGGTGTTTTTTCGACGACACATCTTTCATTATAGCGAATATACTTAAGCTTGGACTGGATTTACGTATGACAGTCTAACATCCCACAACACATCACTGTTTCTGAAGACGCGGACTGCCTCGTCATTTTTTACAACCACTAACGTACTACACTAAATAGAAAATGCCGAATAAATAAGAAATGTCTTTATACTCACCATACATACAACAGATCGCTAGATAGAGTGTTCTCGAAATGAATAATCTACTTAGACATAGAACAACAATGTAAACAAAGTAATTCCCTCCTACCAAATAAATTGAGGTTAATACAGTAGGTAGTCGCCTAAGAACGCAAGCCATATTCGCACTTCAACACTACATACATAAGTAATATAATTTTCGGCCGCTCATCGGTGCCAATATAATTTTAGGTGAGTAACAACCGTTCATCGAAGCCAGTTTTACATGCAAAAGATTAATTTATTATTGATATGGGGAATTTGAATTTCATGACGTAAATAACATATTTTTTTAAATTTTTTGCATACACATTTATGTTAGAAATATAATTTAATCTATATTATAATTTAATTTACTACTATTATATCACGCGTTTTCGGAATATTAGGACTAAATTCTGTCTTTGGGATGACATCCAAATTTCCTATTTCTAATCATTAATGTATAAGTACACTGTCAAGAACTGCAATTTAATTTATTAATACTATATTACGCGTTCTTGGTAATATAGTATTAGGTTTAAATCCACCTCTGAGATGACATCCAAATTTCCTATTTATATTATTAACACAAACGAATACAGACACCGTTACAAACGACCTAGTATATAATGATTAATTGAATTTTATATTATACGCATTATACTATAAGATGCTTTTGAGGGAGATGTATATGTATTTTTCAAAAATAGCATAATATTCAACTGAATAACTGTGATCACTTTAGGCGACTTATTTGATTTTGCGGTTATAATTTTGAGCTAGTAAAAAATTCAAACACAGAGGTTTTAGGTTTTTCCCAGATTTTCAGAAAATAAATGTTATTTTCAATGGCTTGTTAGGATTAGGGGATCAATTGAGAGTAGTTGAATATACAGAGTTGGCCAGCCTAAAGTTTCATAAGTATTTGTAATGCATAAGATGAGAATAAGGCTATTTTTAATGCTGTTAGGCAGAGAATATCTCTGCAGATGCCACACACTGATTAATTTACATTTTAGTATGCCTGTACGTCACGTACATCCAGAGAAACTCAATGTTTGGGCTGGCATATTAGGAAATTCCATCAGTTGGCTATTTTCATAAATGGAACTCTAAATATCCACAAATATTTAACTATGCTAGAAAATGTATTATTCCGACTATTCGAGCATTGCCCATTAATGTTGAGGATGTGTGATTTCAACAAGATGGTTGTCCAGTTCATAATTCACAATGAGTGATAACTGTCTTGAAAACCACTTTTCGTCAGCAGCTTATTAGTTCAAGGGGCACAATTATATGGCCAACCAAATCCCCCCGACTTAGTGCCCAACGACTTTTTCCTCTGGGAATATGCAAAAGAAACGATTTACGGACACACATGAAAGGCCATGTAATTTAAACGACTTTACGAGTCAGATTTTGGAAGTCCTACAAAATGTTTCCCCTGAAGTACTAATACACCCATGAACTGGACTCTAAGATAGGTTAGATTATTGCGAAGTTTAAGGGGGGTCATTTTTGAGCCGCTGCTAAAATGAATAAATTTTTTATTTATTGTTTTAATATACTGAGGATTTTTATTGTGTTTATTTATACAGGGTGAGTCAGTTTTTTGTAGACAAACTTTAACAGGAGATAGAACATATTTTTTTAAAAAGAAAAGTTCCTATAAACATATGTCGTAGAACGCTTCGTTTCCGAGATACAGGGTGTTGAATATAATTTTTTTTTCTCGAATTTTCATTATAACTTATAAACGAATGCTTAGATTTTTTCCATGTTTGGGGATAATGCCTATTAATTAAAGGGCATAAAACAAGCGATAAGAATGTTCAAAAACTTGCACAGTGGCGGAGTGGAGAGGGTGCTCAACCACTTTCTTAAACAGAACTTCTACACCAATGACTATTTTTTTAAAAAACTGTTATTTTCGTTATCTACATACAGTTTAACAAAAATAATGTCTCTTCTTCTCTTTCGAAATTCCTGTGCGTTTCCGAGTTATTTTGATTTTTAGTGTTTGATGTGGTACTAAATTAAGTAATTTATTCAGGGTGAGTCAGTTTCTTGTAGACAAACTTTAACAGGAGATAGAACACATGTTTTTAAAAAGAAAAGTTCCTATAAACATATGTTGTAGAACGCTTCGTTTCCGAGATACAGGGTGTTGAATATAATTTTTTTTTTCTCGAATTTTTTTGAGTATGTATTTGTATGTATTGTATTTGAGTATGGCTTGATATAACAAATATTTATTTTGACTACATTGGAAAGAGATAAAGAATAAGAGATTTCGGCTTTTTAGAATCCTTAACAAACCATATTTAGGCAGGTTTCGTTGAAAGAATTAAATATTTAGCCGATAATTGATAATAAATAAATTACTTAATTTAGTACCACATCATACACTAAAAATCAAAATAACTCGGAAACGCACGGGAATTTCGAAACAGAAGAAGGGACATTAGTTTTGTTAAACTGTATGTAGATAATGAAAATAACAGTTTTTTTTAAAAATAGTCATTGGTGTAGAAGTTCTGTTTAAAAAAGGAGTTGAGCACCCCCTCCACTCCGCCACTGTGCAAGTTTTTGAACATTCTTATCGCTTGTTTTATGCCCCTTAATTAATAGGCATTATCCCCCAAACATGGAAAAAATCTAAGCATTCATTTATAAGTTATAATGATAATTCGAGAAAAAAAAATTATATTCAACACCCTGTATCTCGGAAACGAAGCGTTCTACGACATATGTTTATAGGAACTTTTCTTTTTAAAAACATGTGTTATATCTCCTGTTAAAGTTTGTCTACAAAAAACTGACTCACCCTGTATATAATATCAGTTTTAATTTCTCGTTAGACCGGCGCATTAACCAACTAAAACTATAAAACCAGCATAATTATTTTCATATATTGAGCTATTTGATATGGATGAAATAATTTCAAAAAGTCAGGAATACGTAAAAATTTGTGTGTGAATTTGTGTATTCACTGAAAACACGAAGACCAACGGATTACTAAAAAGACGAAAACAGCCCACACCACTCTACTTTCTAGGGCGAGCGGATGATTTGCATTAACCCTTTTTTTTTTTGGATTATGGCTAGGTTTATAATAGTGTACTGGCCAGCTCTGCATGTTACAACAATTTCTAATTTTCTCTTTAGATGGTAATGATGTCACACTTACTTATTTGTCACTATTTTTTTACATATTTAGATAACAGTAGCATCCTAAGGGACAAATCATTTGCGTCTCCTCAAATTCTTAAAATCATCATAATGAACACTTACCTACAGCAAGCTGCTTGCTTTGTTCACCAAACGATACATTTTCCGATGCAGCCAACATACTTATTTAAGAGAACTGGAGACAATGTTATATATTTCCTTAAAATAATTATTTCAGTAGCAGACGTATCTCGTAAAATAATAAGATTGACGACCCATTACTTGTAGCCAAAGGGGACATTCGTAACATTATAAGCCCTCTTTAAATCCAAGTAATAAAGAGTATTTTATGATACGGCATATACTATTTCAATTGAGATTTAAAAACCCTGTATTTTGAACAGAAGATATGTTCATTTATGATCCTGTACATAAATATTAGGTGTTATATTTATTAAATATGATTTGAACGAAACAACTACTCAACGGGCAAATACCCCGACCTACATTGAATTATACTTTCAAATTATAATAGATCGGTAGTCAATATCATTTGTCGATTCCTATCCAGATATAGACCGGTTTCGAACTTATTAGTTCTCCTCAGTATGCCATAGGTCATGGAACAGACAAATGATAGTGGCCAACCTGCTAGTCATATACTGACCAAGGTAAATTGAGTAGTGGTGTGAAACTTCTCATATGGTCCAAATGCTACTATCCGACCGACATCATAGATGTCTCTGTGGCGGATAGCGACTTGCGAAGCAAGTACCGAGAACAGCGACCTCTAGTCCAGGTGGACTAAACTACTGTTATTAAATATGATTTGAAGGAAACAACTACTCAGAGACATTTATGATGTCGGTCGGATAGTAGCATTTGGACCATATGAGAAGTTTCACATACCTCCGACCACTACTCAATGTACCTTAGTCAGTATATGACTTCCATGTTGGCCACTATCATTTGTATGTTCCATGACCTATAGCATACTGAGGAGAACTAATAAGTTCGAAACCGGTCTATGTCTGGTTAGAAATTGACAAATGATATTGGCTATCGATCTATCATGATTGGAAAGTATAATTCAATGCAGGTCGGGGTATTTGCCCGCTGAGTAGTTGTTTCGTTCAAATCATATTTAATAACAGTAGTTTAGTCTACCTGGGCTAGAGGTCGCCAGTCTCGGTACTTGCTTCGCAAGTCGCTCTCCGCCACAGAGACATCTATGATGTCGGTCGGATAGTAGCATTTGGACCATATGAGAAGTTTCACATACCTCTCACCACTACTCAATTAGGTGTTATATGTTTACATGGAACTGTCAAACTACTTCTTGAACTGGTTCTGGATTTCAAATATATTATAAATCATTGAGTTTATATTACCGTAGCACACTCCGATTAGACTTGACACTATAAATGTATGTTTTGTTTATAAAACTTTGAGAAAATATCTGTCTCAAATAAATTGGGTTAGAGGAATTTTATGTATAGGTGAAATAAATCATGCGTGACTGTAAGCGTATGATTTTAACAAATGCAATATGGTAATAATTTGGGCTAAATATACACACAACAATTGAGGGAAAAATAGTAAATGATGATTTTATAAATCGTTAGTACACAACAAATCATTTTCAATTTTATTACTTCCAGTATTATATTGGTATGGGCAAAAATAAATAAGTCTCTACTTCCTATATAATACGAATATAAATACCCATTGTCCATTACACAACATCGTTGTTTTTTGAGCGATTATAATGAAAAATGTAATATTGCATTATTGAAAGAGCCGCGCTATTTTTACATGAAAACCTACCCACACATCTACATTTGTTAAAATATACTATAACTGGATAGACGCTAATGTTGCTGAGGAGAGTAAAAACTTGAAAAATTTGTGTTGATTAAATAAAAATATGAACAAATTATACCTTAAACGATAAATATAAGGTAGCAAAAAAAAGTGTTCGCCGACCAAGTGCAGTTAAGAAAACAGGAATTTTATCACAATAAAATAGTGGATTCCACAAATGTTTCCCGAGAGATCTGGAACATTGTTAATTCAAATTTAGGCAGATTAAAAGCTCAAATCTTAATACCTATGATAAGACAAAATGATATAATTATTCAAGACCAAAATTCCATTTGTAATCTTTTTTGTGAGTATTTTGCTGAAATTGCAGAAAAGCTTCCTACGACAATCTAAACGGTGAATATACTACAGGGATAAAATGTAACTACTTAATATTCTTTATGACATGACGCCTGAAGAAATTTTAGAGCACCTGAATGACATTAAAATAGAAAATCTAGCGGACATGATGGTATTCCTATAAAAGTTCTCAAATGTATTTCTCAGTTCATTATGTATCCACTTTGCTATATCTTCAATTTATCTATTAAATCGGGAGTCTTCCCAGACATCTTAAAACTTGCTACAGTAATATCTTTACATAAAAAAGGAGACACGAAGCTATTGGAAAATTATAGACCAATAGCTCTAATTTCATGCTTCTCCAAACTATTTGAAAAAATCATTCATAAAAGGATTACCAAATTTCTAAACCACTTTAATATCTTATCAATAAACCAGCATGGCTTTCGATCAAATTTCTCGACTAACACCGCTGCTTTTTCACTGTTAAATAATATTTATAAGGTAGACCAAGGTAAACTTTAAGGGATCCCCATAAAATAAATGACTATTTTATGTCAATTTTTGAAAACAATAACTTCTGTGACGAAATTATTAATAATTATAACAATATGTCCTTTAATCCAAACATACATTTTTCATTTTAATTAGTTGACTCTAGTGTAATAAAATCTGCAGTTCTTAGCCTAAAATCTAAAGCAGTTGGTTGTGATAAAATTTTGCTCGAGATGATAAAATTTTGTTTACCTGTTATTATTGCTTATGTGTTACTCATATAATAAATGTATGCCTTGAAATTGGTTATTTCCCTGAGTTATGAAGACACGCATTGGTAAATCCTCTTACGAAAATAAATAATCCCCTTAAATTAACCGACTTACGCCCTATTAGTTTATTCCCAGTATTTTTCAAACTATTACAAAAATTGTACATATGCAAGTCTCTGAATTCTTGCACAAAAATGATATAATTTCCACAAATGAGTCTGGTTTTCGCAATTTACATAGCACTACTACCTCACTTGTAAACCTTAGTGATAATATTATTAGAGCGTTAGATTTAAAATTATGCGTGGTTATGGTATCCTTAAATTATTCTAAGGGTTGATAAAATTAACCATAAGCTGATGTGTTGAAAATTAAGATATTACGGATTTAACGCCACAGCTATAAACTTTTTTTACACACTATCTGCAAAATCGACATCGGATGGTATCAGTGGGTGGAAAAATATCAACAAATAATCTCAGGAGTACCTCAAGGCTCCATTCTCGGGCCCTTATTGTTTCTCATATACACTTCTGATATATCTAATGTAGTACAAACTTCAAGTCTTCAATTTTATACAGATGACACACAGATCCTCCACTACTTTGCACATGACGAAATATTGCAAGCTATGGATAAAATAAATAGTGATTTACAGTCAATTTGTAAATTTTCTATTGGTCATAATCTAAGCATAAATCCTAAAAAGTCCACATTATTAATATTTTGCTCAATAATAAACGTGATTTTATTGAAAATCACCTCGACATTAGAATAAACAATGAAACTATCTCATTTTCTAATCATGCCCGTAATCTTGGTGTCATAATAGATGACAAATTATGATTTGATAGCCACGTGAAAAAATGTGCTGGAGCAAGTGTATGTCAGATTAAAAGTTCTTTATGCAAATAAGTGCCTATTAAATTTTAAACTATGAAAAACTATGTGAGTCCTTAGTTATTCCTTTATTTAATTATTGTAATATAATGTATTATCCATGTTTAGATCAGACTACCAAAAACAGAATTCAGGTGTCTCAAAATACATGTGCTAGATTTGTTACCAATCTGCGAAAGTTTGATCATGTATCAATTAAAATATCGGAATTGGTGTGGTTAAAGATGTAGAAATTGGTTGAGAATCATTTTCTTGTATTTGTTCATAAACTTCTTCAGTCATCAACTCCAATATATCTGCGTCAAAAATTAATTCACAGATATAACGTTCATCATAGGAATGTTAGAAATGCTTTTTTGATTACTGTACCACAACATTCTACAGATTTATTTTGTCATAGTTTTACATATAATGCTGCCACTCTATATAATAATATTGACAGCAATCTGAAAGAAATGTCTTTACAGTGTTTTAGATTAAGTATTAAAGCTCGCATCTTAGCTGGAGTAATACAATATTTTACTTTTTATTTTTTCTTTTATCCTTTAATTACATATTTATACTCTACAGGTTTTGTATTTTATTAAGCTGTGTATTTCAATTAAATTAAATTCTTATTTATATTATTATTAATGTTAATTATGTATGTTTCTCAACTTTTAACACCAATTTATAATTAGCACCTGTGGTTAATTGTAAGAGTAGCGTTAAGCTAAACTTCGCCACTTATGCTCATTTTCACATTTATTTTTTATGTACTTTTTCTTTTGTACTAGAAAAATTTAAATAAAGATGATTATTATTATTATTATTATTGTCTATATCGTCATAACACCTATATACACACATGTACATAAATTTCGCAAGTGGGCAGTTATTTAAATAAATTACATTTTGCGAACACTACACCTCAAAATTAAGGAGAAATAACATTTGGTCGATAAATACGGTGGTGATACTCCTAAGCAAGGGCGCCCTTGAAAATACAGAAAATTAGTATCTAATATTTAATAGAAAAATATTTCCAATTTTTTTTATCTAAATGCTACTAATGCGTATTTAAAACTTTATAAACGTAGGCAAATACCATTTTAATTAGTTGTACTTTATATAAGACAAAAGAGATTAGTAAATTTGGGTTTAAGAAAAGGACGCATCTTTGTTTTCCAAGATGGTTGTCTTTTCCTCTTGTTTGTTCTGACAAATAAAAATGTCGGCACATCTTAAATCAGAAAGAAGAGTTATATAGCTTCTGCGGAAGTAAAATATGTGAAATATAACCCAATACTAATGATTTGAGCATTGCAGCTATCAGCTGAAATGTCTATGTAATAATATTCACAATACAACCGCATATTATAGCCATTCATTACAACGCAGCTTTTTAACTGTATTTGAGTTTACGTAAACAAATAGTTAATAAGCCACTAGAATCATATAGCTGCGGATCGATGCGATTAGCAGCTGTATTGCTATCTTCGTATCCATTAAGCTGTTTTTACATCAGAAGAAGAATATTTATAACATAAACTAACATCTGCATGCAGAAATGTTCATAACTGTCTTGATCATTTATATAATTTATAATTTTCTAATGTTTCTGATGTGCTCGCTCTGCTTGCATTATCTGCAGTTGGTGTAGCAAAGGGTGTAGTATTTAATGTTTTATTATCATCGCAATTAGACTGAAGTCCTCTAGTTTATCTAGTTATTGACGAGCAGATATGCAATAATTGCACTTTATTACATTAGGCGTTAATTAATTTTTCTATAAAATGTATTGTATTTTAATTTTTTTTATTATTTGCATATCTAACAGCAATATTGTTATAGAAGCTAAGTTGGCTGTGAATTGCAGTTGCAATAACAACACTCTAGAGTAAAATTTGGAAGAAAAAATATAGCTAGGTAAAAAAGCTAAATTACAGCAACAACAATGTTTTCACGGCCTTGTTATGGCTGTGTTTACTAAATCTGCTATAGTGTGCTACGTGGATAGGTAGACACTAAATTTATTATTGAAAGGTACCTAACAGTACGTTATTTTTGACAAAATAGCCTGAAATATCATTACCGAATTATCGTCTTACAAATTTACATGCAATTTATTTCTTAGTACAAACAACGTTAAGTTTTTGCATATAAATATATTAATGTGAGTGAAGTAGTTAAACAGTATCTAAATAAGCGCACCTATCAACGTCCCGTCTTTATTATTATTATTGACCTTGGGGGTATTATCCAGAGATGGTCCTAGAACATAGTACTTAGATGTTATTATCGGACGAAAGAGCGGGGGAGCAAAGAGGCTTTGACCAATATCATAGACGTAGATCTAAGGTAATAGCTAAGGGGAAAGAGCTAAATGGCTTGGTCCTACATCATAGACGTAGATTTAAGATAACAGCTAAGGGGAGTGGAGCTAAAAGTATGTATACGACTAATGCGACCGTTTGTTACTATAGGTATAAAATAGCTGCAAGTATATGGAGAGATATTGATGGATACGGAGGTGTCGCTATTGATTGTTTATACAAGTTCATCCTCTTTGATCAATTCAGGCAGTCAAGAGCTTCAGCTGCTCGAACAGATCTCTTAACAGACCTGTTAAAGTAATTGAAGTAGTTTACGCTTGAGCGTCAATCATACAAATAACGAAAAACACATTTATTTGAAGACTGCGTCCATCTTTAATTATATTATTTATTACCTAAATATAATATAATTAATTCCTTTTCTTTAATAACAAACACTCTCACTGGTCAGACTTGTATAAATTTAATAGCTAAACCCCCATATCTACCAATATCTATAACAGCTATTTTACACTTATAGCAACATACACTCGCATTGGTCAAATACACACTCTAAACCCCTTAACCCCTTAACCCCTTACCCCCTTAACTTCTATCTTAGATCTACGTTTATAGTACAGGTCAAAGCCTCCTGAGGCCTCTTAGCTATTATCTGAGATCTACGTCTATGGTATTGGTCAAAGCTTCTTAGCTCCCCTCTCCCTCCCCTTATACTAACATCTAAACTTTATGTTCTAGAACTGCCTCCAGAGAGATCCCAGTGTAAATAATAATAATGGAGACGGGACGTTAGTAGGTCCTCTCATATCGATACTGTCTAACTACTGATTGACAGATTTTCAAGTAATTGTCGAAACTGTATAATGTTCGTCCTGACCGTACTGCAATATCTCCGTACCCAAAGCCTCATTAATGCACCAAATAAGAAGAATTTACCTTCGTAAGTAATAAATAGACACCACCAGAGGAATTAGACAACCCCCGAATCCAAAACTGAAGCTGTACGTGCTAGGGTTACGCTTGTGAAAAATTGTGGACATAACCATTCTCATCGATATTTGTCAGTGCCGGTGCGTGAGATTCGAACTCGCAGGACGATGGAAAGATTATCTAATCACACATGCCATCGTGTACTCTAGTCAACTATTCCACCAAGCCGGTCAAGTAAAATTACACTCAATACAACATGTGCGCGACACATTCAATCATTGACAGTGACACCCTTAAACTACTAATAATATCCATTTTCAAAGGCTGCATTAAAAAATGTAGAATGAAAATAAGAATCAATAAATAGCAAATAAAAAAATCTTTTAAACCGGTAGTTGAAACTACTGTAAATACATTAGCGGCTTGTATACCTATTTTACAAATAATTATTCTCGCTCAAAAAAAACTAATTATCTATGTACAATGTGTTCCGTTTCAAATCCAACCACCCTCATATCTTCTTTATTATTAATATAATACAGATATGATTCAACTTTTAGTGACATGTAATGCTATAGAACGACTTCATTAGTACAATTGCCGCAACATAAGGGTTTCCAGGTCATTTATGATTTGAAAAAGAGCATGTATCCTTTCTCTCTTCTGTAATGAATAAAATCTTAAGATAGGCAATAAATTAACTTCCCTCCGCATAACCCGTGCATTTATTCAAGTAAACACATATTGTTTAGCAACCAAGTTACGAAAAAATCATTTAAAATATTAGATTGAAAACCTTTATGTCGCGGCAGCTGTACTACTAGAACGAAATTCACTCAAAACAAGCGCCTACCAAGTGCGATTTTTGAAAAACTCATATTAGCGGGTAAGATAGGGTAAATATGATTCCAGAATCGTGTTCTTCGTACCTAAAAACTCTTTTGTGCTAAGTTTCATAAAAAATTTAGATTTTTAACATTTATTTTAATGTATCGACTAGCTGAGTCGTAACGAAAAAATATTTTTTTGAACAAATCGTCATTTATAATTTTCTCAACAAACGAGGTACAGGATATAGAACCCATGTCGCTCTATCTGTTCCAGAAATGGAAAATAAACCTGATTACAAGCAATTTGGGACATACTGTACATATAACGAAGTAAGTAATGACTTTTCACCCGAATTTTCAACATACAAAATATAGCTGTAAAAAAAATGCATGCATGGACTTCGTAACTTTTAACGTTAATATGAATTTGTAAAAGGACTCTAGATGTAGATTTTCATATTTCACTAGTGTTTAATAAAGTATGGTATGACTCATGTTGTACATATTTTCCTTTGAGAAATTATTGTCCTAGAGGCTGGTATTCTTGCGCTGTCTGTTCCAGCTTCTGTTTAGTAAGAAACGAGCGTATCATGTGACAAGGGCTAAATAGGTTAAAATTTCCGATTGGCAACGATACACGATAGTTTGAACTTTATTAGAACCCAACACTATATTAAAATAAAATTGGTGTAAATATATAAACCATGATTTATTTGATCTACCGGTATTAGAGGCAAACCTACACTATTTTCAGTTTTATCTATATGGATGTTTCCTTAAATATGTAAAAAAGGTTTTTTTGTGTTGAATGCTTTTTCAAGACAATTATTTCATGTCTGTTTAAAAAAATTGCTTTTAAATTGCCTCAGCGGTCCAGTTACTGTGCAAAATATTTGTGCCCTCCCTAAGCGGCTCTTATTGGTGTGAGATATTTATCTAGGAATAAATTTATTGTGTCTCATAATTTGTGGCATCGACAATAATGTACATTTTCATAAAACATATCAGAGTGAATCAGTACGTATTGGAAAATTTATATGTTAGAATTCGAGTTAAAATTATTCCTCGCGTATGTAACATTACAGATCCTTTGAATAAAACGTTATATGATTATATAAAGTTAGTTAATTCAATTAAAGAGCAATTAAAAGAGTTTTCGTACCTAGAAATGAATGCATAACATAAATGAAAGAGCTGTAAATTATTTAGTTCATGTTGAAAATTGTAATTAACTAATATTTTACATTTAACTCCAATTAAAATGTATTATTACAGTTGTTTGTAATTACTAATAACAGTATTCAGGCATTGTCAAATACGAATATTTATTTGATTTAATAATGAATATTTTATAAACCATTTCTACATATGGATATTTGTTTATATTATCTTTTATTTTTTCTATATTTGAACAATAAATAACAAATATGTGGCACATGTTAATCAAGATAACTTACCTACGCTAGAAATTATTAAGAGAAGTAATTTTGTAGTAGATATGAAATGTGTACTGAGTATTATAAACACAATAATGTAAAAGAAAATCAGTTAAAGTGAAGTCAAACTATTATGTAGAAAGGTCATTGACCTCTAGAATAATCGATCGGGAGGTGGCGATAAATTCCAGACACGACTTACATAGATATAATCCTATATTGTAAACACCTAATGAAACATTTCCAAACAATACCAAATGATAAAATATTCTTATGTACTATGCAATAAATTTGTTTATCTTATAAAAATGGAAACAAAAAATTGAAGGTTTTTATTACTTAAGTAATTGGCCGGCTTATAACTAGAAAAAAACAATGATTTCAATGATTTAATGACAGTTATCTTGACGGAGATGCTCGTTATTGTCGAGTGTCCAATAACAATGTATAGATGGATACAGGTGAATCAGAGGAAAAGTGAATTTGTGTATTAGTGATTTACTGGAGTCGCAATTAAACGGCAAAGAATTATATTCCACAATCTGTAAAAAAGTGCTATCATGCAACGTCAAAGTAAACATTAAGAGACACATTTCCTCTGATAGTCGTAGAATGTGTGTGAGTTGTAATGTTACAGGTAATCCACTATTTAGGAAATTTTTATAAAAGTGTATTAGTTAGTAGACAGTATAGCAATGTTCAGGTGCCATCGGAAACGACATTAAAAAAAATATATTAATCACAGAGATGATAGTATTAAACAAAAAAATATTCAAAAATGACCAATCATGGATGTCAGGAGACAAGCTACCCCCCAACCTGGAAATTATGCCGAACCTCTTTATACATTCCCTTCCAAGGATGGTATCACCTAAACAACCCATTAAAGTTCCCATTAAATTACTGATTACGACTACTGTTGCTTAACTTTTCGTATCGAAATACGAGTATGTTAAGTCGCATCTACGTTTGCCGGCAAAATAGCAGAGTTAAAAATGTATATATCTTATGTATAAGAAATTTCACTCCTTAAAAGTACACCCAACTCTTTAACGTTTTCATATTTTTTTGTGTCGCAATCCAGTTTAATATATTCTCTTCCAAATACAATTTCTTTCATGGGTAAACGATATCGTTACAATTTATATATATTCAATAGTGCGTGTGCGTATAGTAGTGAGAAGCCATCTCGGTTAAAAATTGCTAATGACACTTGCTTTAAATTTCTCTTTAGTTGTTGAAAAATATAATAAAATAATACTTCAAAAACGTGATAAGATGGTAATCCCAGTGAATATAATATTAACACCTTTGTTAGTTCAATAAACTTGGGCGCGAGTAGGTAATTAAATTAACTATTGTAAACATAAGATTTATGCCTGTGAGCGGTGAGATTGGGGCCTGGAGTTTAAAGGTAGGTAAGTAAACCCTTAATATACTGATAAATGATAATTTGCAAATTCTGATGATGCATGTTCAAAATGCTCAGGTATTTTGTCATTACTTAAATTAGTGGAGAAGAATTTCCACAGTTAATATACTATTCAGTTGTCTGATTGTTCTAGATCTTTGACTCAAATATTAATGGTTTAACTGTTTTGATTAAAAAGTGCCACATAATTAAAATTGTATCAGAACTTATAGTAGAGTGCATCAAATCGATACCCCAGTTCAATAGTGTAACAAGTCAAAAAATTATGTTTTTAAGTTAAATCTAGAATATCGTGTTGTATCTATTTCAATAAAGAAACAAGTCTGAGTTGTGTTACTGTATCCATAGGGGTTGCATAATGTAACTCTCTCAGAAAATTTTTTATATAATATAATTCCATAAAATACCAACCATTCAAACTTCAAAAGCAGTAATTTTAAAAATATAAATATCTCAGGCAGACAAATCTAGGGTTATTCAACAAAAAATGATTTATTAAATTCAAATGAAAAATTTTTTTACAATTTTCTAATATTATATTATAAATTGGAGTTTACGAGAGAACGAAAGTTAAAACGGCAATATCTTGGTTTCAAAAGCCTCAAAATCTAATTATTTAGACAATTTTTGTGTTTCCCTCGTATTATCTCTGTAACGAAAGTCCAAATCAATTTTTTTTGTCCTAATAAATATGTTCTTTATCCTTTTCTCAACATATTGACCTTATATTTTATAATTGTAATAATTTGTAATAATTACTGCAACAACTAATCATAAATAAGTTATACAAGTAAATGCAAAACTGTGCATTTCATTTTCATCGTTGTTCTATTGCGCTTCGACATTATATGGCACTAATACAGTGTGATCAGCGGTATAAAAATACATAATATAAATATATTTATACAAAATGATAGTACATTTAGGTGAAACTAAGTATGATAAAATAATTAATACTTGTTTCCTAATTTTACCACAGATTTAGATTAAACTCATGAAATTCACTTGGAAAGCAAAGTTAAACATATCATATATCTACTAGTTGACACATAACATAATAAAATAAATATATTTAAATTAAGCTGAATTATTACTAAACTAACACAAAGTTAGTCAAAACAGGTAAAACATCTCCTTTCTCTTCCAATAATTACCATCCAAAATGTCTGCAAGCCTCTACTTAAATGTACTTAATCAAACAATAGAAGGAATGATATACTCACAAATCGGAATTTCTCAGTAGCTGAACACTACACAACAGTACACAACGTAAAACCGACCATCACCGAAATACGTTCAGATCTAGGATACTGGATGCAATTGAAGCGGTTTCCTAAAGTCCGTTTTATTATTTTTTTATTTATTTGATTTTATTGACGAATAAAGCTGCGTCATTAGCTTATGGCAATACAGTGATACAATTATTATTCTATTATTATTAGATACAGCAGACATATACAAACTATAGAATAGAATAGAATAGAATAGAATAGAATAGAATAGAATAGAATAGAATAGAATAGAATAGAATAGAATAGAATAGAATAGAATAGAATAGAATAGAATAGAATAGAATATTTATTCACCATGTAAGATACAATAATTGTACATATGGTAAGTCATGATCTTATACTATAATAATGAAGGCAATAGTTAAAATTGATGTACAACAAAAAACACAAAAAATATGACAATTGTGATGATTAAGTATACGTAACAGCATTGAGTTATGGAGACAATATTACGAGAACACAACGTATCAAAACATCTACCCAACTAACAGACAGTATATACACATACAATGCATGTATACAATACATATACACACTCACATATTTATTTATTATACATATATATATATATATATATATATATATATATATATATATATATATATATATATATATATATATATATATATATATATATATATATATATATATATATATATATATATATATATATATATATATATATATATAGTAAAATATAAGAGTATAAATAAAATATAAAAGCATAAATAAAATATAACAGTATAAACAAACTTATATCACATACACACAATTTAGCATCGCACATATTATTATATCGTTATACCGATGAGTAAACACATATATAAAGTTAACGTCTATTAACAAATTCTTCAATGCTGTAGACAGCATTTTCTACAAGTAATTTTTTAATTTCAATTTTATATTTCGACAGTTGAAGGTGTCTGAGATTTTCAGGGAGACTATTATATAATAAAATACTGTTATAGTGAAGAGATTCTTTTTTTAGTCGTTTTATATCGTGGAATAGCTCACCATGTCTTGTACTATATGTATGACTGCTATGAAGTGATTTAAATTCATGCTAATTAGTTTTCACGTATACTAAGCACTTATAAATATAGATGCAGGGTGTCGTAAGCATTTTCTTTGTAATAGAAGTATTTTTACAACTTTCTCTATATCTCAGATTAAATAATAATCTTATAATCCTTTTTTGCGCTACAAAAACTCTATGCATTTGAGTAGATCTCCCCCATACACAAATAATAAGACTACGATACAATATCGAGGTTGATATCGAGATGTTTTTATACACGACAGTTATATTTTATGGTAAATTCAATGTCCTTTAAAAAATTCTATCGTACTAGATAGTTTATTTGGGTTATTTCCTAAAGCGTCATTAATGGGTCCATTTTGCCAGTTCCTTCTTGCTGCTGCATGCTCTGGACAATCTATTAGAATGTGTTCTATGCTGATATTCTCTTGGCAAAATTCATAATGAGATGGGTCTTCTTGGGCCAGTAAGTAGCTATGTGTTAAACGAGAATGTCCTAATGGGAGCCTGGAAATCTTAACTTGTTCGCTGCGGTTTTGCGATAGAGACAGGACGTTACCTACTGTTGGTTTAACATGTTTGAGTTTAGCGTTACTATTACTTCATTTTTGTTGCCATCGTTTATTGATCTTATTTTTAAAGACGCATTTTAAATCAGATTCCGTATAGATGTCGTAAGTATCCACGGTATGAGATGTTGCTGCGTCCCGAGCTGCTGCGTCGGCTGTATCATTACCTGGGATACCTATATGGGATGGCACGTGAAAGAATGTCACACTAACGTTTAATAGATGTAATTGAATTGTTTTTTTGCTATATTTCGAAAGTCCAGTGTTAACTTTAACCGAAGGGAGAATCGATGGAGCTATATTAGAGTTCATAAGGGGCAAAATTATGGTAGAAAAAAAAAAAGGTTTAACTGGTAAACGTATCTGTTTAATCGCTCGTACAAAGGAGGAACGATGTTGGAATTACGACCATAAATAAATTTAAAACGATTTGAAAAGGTATTCGTGTAATTAAAATTGTTGGAAAATGCTGATATTTTAACGGCATATGAAAGTGATGTTGACATTATTCGTTCGGATATAGTCATTTCGCCAACTAAACAGTGGAGGGATTCTATCGATGTTGTTGGAAAAGCTCCTGTAATTATTCGGAGTGCCTTATTTTCTATGGATTTCGCTGTCTTCAGATAACTTTTTCTGGTTGTTTCGTAAGCTATAACGCCGTAGTCAATTCTTGATCTTATGATAGATCGATATGTGGTTAATAGGCTTGTCATGTCTGCTCCCCAGCTATAGTGTGATCGTACTTTTAGAAGATTTATACCTTTTACGCAGTTCTGCATTAGGAGATTAAGGTGATTTTTCCAGTTCAGTTTCTGATCGAAGACAACTACCAGGAATTTTATATTACTCTTTTCTTATATCCTTTTAGTTGGTTGAATCGTTTGTCTGGTTTGGAAGAAAAGTACACACTTAGTTTTCTCGGATGAGAGCTTGAAACCCGATGAATTAGTCTAGGTGTCAATGTTGTTTATTGACTGTTAAATTAACGATTCCAAAGTTTCTAAATTCTTACATTTGCTGTAAATAATGAGGTCATCCGCATATAAGTTGGCTCGGACTGGGTGTGAAATGTTGGTCATGATGTCATTTATTGCAATTATGAATAAAGTCGTGCTTAGCACCGATCCTTGAGGAATATCATTTTGTAATGACTTTTTATTTGACAGAACGTCATTTATTCTCACTTTGAAGGATCGATTATATAAGAAGTTTTGCATTAATGCTGATATATTGCCTACAATGTTCCAGTTTTGAATTGTTTGTATTATTCTGTATCTCCATGTTATATCATAGGCTTTCTCGATGTTAAAGAAAACAGTTAATAATTTTTGTTTATAAGCAAAGGCTTCATGTATTTCGCATTCTAAATGATTGATGTTGTCGTTTATAGACCGGTGGTTACGAAAGCCACTTTGGCATTCTGTTAGTAGGTTGTGTTTCTCTAGGTACCACATTAGTCGTTGATTCATAATATTTTCCAGTACCTTGCACAGCGTGCATGTTAATGATATAGGTCTGTAAGAGGAGACATTATTTTTGTCTTTATTTGGTTTTGCATCGGTAAGATAAAAGCCTCTGACCATACTTCAGGGAATTTTTGAGAGGAATATATTTTATTGTATAGCTTCAGTAGAAATTGTCTTGCATTAGCCTGCAGGTGTTTTAGGAAGGCGTATGGGATGTTTCCGGGCCGGGACTGAAATCTTTGGCATCATCTAGTTCCTCTATGGTGGTTGGTGAGTTTAGGGGATAATTTTCATTGGCTGTATGGCATATGGTGTGATGAGTTTCTGTAGTGGTTTTATACTGTAAGAAAGTTCTATTATAGCTATTATCGCTTAATCAGTTTTCGTAATGGTCTGAAAATGATTGAGCAATGTCCATGTCGGAAATTATTACTGTATCAAGGCTGGGCGGATTATAGTTTGTGATGACGATAGAAGAGACTAAAAAAATAAAAAAATCTTTATTTTAGATGGTTTTTTTACTATTTTGGTGAGGAGAATGAGTCAAAATATTTCCAGACTGAGACTGAAATATTGTTGAAATTTTAGAATATCTCCTAAGAGTCTCTTTTCTACCAGTATACTATGTACTACCGGACTTGTTTTCATGCGAAATCTGCGATTACTGCGATAAAAAGTAAGAGAAATAGAGTTTAAATATGCGAGAGAGAGATGACCGTCTACTGATTCATTGCCACTAAGGGCGCTCGGTGCGATAAAATGTGCAACCAAATGTCGAATTCAGCAGTAGCGCAGAGCAACTGTCTTTGTCATCTACCAGTTTTATGTCATTCATTTACTTTCTGCTACATTAAACGCAGGTTTTGCATTAAATCAAGTCCAATAATGTATGCACCTTCATATTTTCTAGAAGAAGATAGTTCACTATTAGATTTTCATTTATGATTTTGTATTAGTAATAACACTAAAAACTCTTCCTCGTCGACTTACTTTTCTAACAATAACATTACCACTATTTTATCCAAATGCATCATTTTGCGTATAGAACACGTGAAACTGAATTTCTAGCAAACCAGATCAACGCACGAATTAATCTGGACGTTTGTTTGTCGGATTCCTCCTACTTTATGTTTTACGTCGCGCACTGTTCTAGGAATCCCGTACCTTTACTCGCACAATATTTTCGTTTCGCTCTTATAGCACTTTACTAAAATTTAAACAGTGGTGTTACTGTCTCGCACCTTCTTTGGGTATTAGCTACTGTCCTATACATTATTTAAAAAAAAATGGTCAGAGGTTGGTTAAAAAAAATTATTAGTCTATCCAAAAAGTGTCTCACAACTAAATAATATTAATCTGAAAATGAAACTTAAATGTCAAATATTTAAACGTATTGGAATACTCTCTGATTCTGTTTTCAAAACTAAAATAAAATGTCGTTGGTAATTGATCACGTTTTGTATTAATGTCAAACATAATCTAAAATATTGTACATTTAAATTTAGCCAGAAAAAGGAGAGGAATCATTATAGAATACCACAAATAAATAATTATAGACAATAAATGATATTTACTTTTTCTCTATCAACTGTTTCTTTCTTTTTTTTTCAACTTATAAATGACTTATTACTTCTATTCAGAACTTGAAACAGAAATTGCATAATAATCCTTTCCATGCAACGGATCTATGGGGAAAAGTGAAATGCAAGAAATGTTGTTGTAGTGAGGATGGATGACAGGAAATTTGCATCGCCTTGCATTTAGTTGTATAACTTATATATTATCAGTCATGAAGTTATAAATCCAACGGCAGTGTGTTCAGAAAGGATAAAGTAAACTTATCTTAATAGTACGTTTTGATTTGAACTTTTGTTCGGAGGTAATACGAGTGTACCTCAAAAATTGTCTGAATAGAATTAGATTTTGATTTATTTCAAACCGTTTTAAGTAACAATGTATAATATAATATTTGGAAATTATAAAAAAATTATTTGCTCTACAAAACCTTTTCTGGAAGATGAATCGTACTCGTAAAAAGTCGAAATTTGTATTATCTTTGCCACTACATGCTTAACTCGCTTTTCAACTTTATTGCCCTTTTGCACATGACAATTTTTGACGACCTCAGGATTTTGAAACAATAGTACATCAGAGTTTATTTTACATAAAATTCAGCTTATAATAATAATACCTCCTTTTATAAGTATACTTGAGCGTCAAACACTCTACTATTAAATGAGGCAATTTTAGATAATACGGTTAATATCGAGCTTAATAGCCATAACATTTTGTTACTTATAGGTAAATATGTGTTATATAAATGAAAATACAGAAAACCTCGATATGTATTTATGAAATATTTGTTATTAAATCAAATAAGTGTTCCCAGTTGGCAGAGCTTGATTATTGTTGTTACAAATAACTGTAACAGTATTTTAATTGGAGTTGGATATTAAATATACATTAATTATACTTTTCAACATGAACTAAATAATTAGACGATTTTATTTGTGTTATGTGCTCATTTCTAGGTACGAAAACTGTTTTAATTGCTGTTTAAATGAATTAGCTAACTTTAATATAAACATATAAAGTTTTACATAAAGATTCTGAAACTTTAATATAATCATATAGCATTTTATTCTGTCATAACTTGTATTAGAAAGAACTGCATGTTCAAACAAAACATTGTGTTTTGTGTTTTTCATTCGTTCTGTTTGTTTAAATAACTTTCAAGTTTAGTTCTAACGTATAGGTTTTCCAGTACTTATTCAGCGATATTGTGTTACAAAGAATACATTAATATTGATGTCATAAAGTATAAGACACAATAAATATGTATTCCTAAATAAGTGCATATATTTTGCACAATGTGACCACATACAGCTTCGAGGCAAGCATTGAATATAGTAAAAATCTTTTTCCGTATATTAATAAAAATGATATTCAACAAAATAACTAACTACCTACTTATTCTTTTTTTGATTACGATTTCTCATATATTTTCGATATACATACACCTCTAGGAAGCAAAATAGTCTCTTTTGTAAATTAATGTACCCATCTTTCATTACGATGAAATAAACTACTACTAGAGGGCATCATTTATAAATAACTAGCATTCAGGGGACGCCTCTTACATTATCCTCAAATTAATTTAAATTTACTGAACCGGAAACTGTTGTTTATAAGCGGTGATAATTCCTACATGGAAACTTATTTAATGGCGGTGATTGTGAGGTTTTCTTCAGTAAATTTGCACATTCCACCAATCGAAATCTTTAGGTGACTACACTGTAAAGATGTCAAGGATGATTACTTCTGGGTAATTATGGGTAATGATTATTTTCGGTTTGAGTAATCGTTACTTTGTATTCGTTACATTGATTTGTAGTTTTTCGGGCGACTAATCGTTACTTCGGATTCGATCGAGTAACGACTAATCATGTAACGGATTGATACTTTTTCTACATCTCTAGACTACAGGAAGTTTTTACTTTTATTTTTGTGTACACATTATTTAACCAAATAAATTAGAATGTGAATATAGAACTAGAAGGAATTTTCCAAAGTTGTCTATTTATTATGAGCAATATTTAACACAATTATGTAATAATTATTATGAACTGTTTTATTATCCTCTTCATATTATGTCATACCTTGTATTTTATTTCAATGTTTAAACTGCCATTTCACAGAAACCGCATTTTTTCGAAAAAACCCTATTGGAATATTTTACAATGTTCCACTAGACCAATTGTACCAGTTCTGTAGATAAGCAATCCACTATTATAATATATTAAATTACACGACCGTAACGTAAGTACCCCGGAAATTAAATTGCTAAAGGAAATTGAAGGATTTCCTACAATAAAGCAAATTATCGACGAAAGTCACATATTATATGAACGAGTACATTCTTTATAAATAATTTTATGGATTCACCATAATTGTATGTTGAAATATAAAATTCAAATTAATGATTTATGTCTTTATATGGTGATTGTCAGTTTTGTATAATTTAAATATATCTGGTAATGTCTCTTATGATATATGATTCAGATAATTTCTAATTTACATGCGATCATTAAATATTACTTACTATTTTTTGCAATTATTTCAATATAAACAACACATTGCTATAAACAATTAACAAAAATATTAAAATATGCATTAAAGTATTATTATTGGCCCCTTAGATGTAGTTATTGACATATATATTTATTTTATGGAAAACCCATGGCAATAACTCAAATTATCCATTCCAATAATTATGTATAATGAATTTTTTCCATAATTTTGTAAGATAATTCCATAAGATGTAATTATTTAGTATTCACGCATCGCAAAATCGTCCTAAAGTATCTACAATATCAAAATGTAAAGCATAAAATTTGCTTAATACATTGAAGTACCATGCAGATATAGTATTTTTTAATTTTATTAATTAATAAAGCTATTATTTATTGCTATTGTTTACTGTTTTTATTTCGGCTCCTGAGACTGAAAAGAAGATTTGATCCATGATTTTTTTTATTGACTAAATTTTTCAATTGTTCGTTCTTTATTTCTCTTTACTCTGCATAGAAAAGTTTCAGAAATGTACAAATATTATCTTATTCCGATATTTATTCCTATTAGGTAGTATCACTGTCTTCATTCTTTATTTATAGTATTATATTAACCTAAACTTCTTCATATCTTATTTAGTATCTAGTCATGAGTGTTTCATGTACGTTAATTATCTCTGGAGACTTGTCCATATTAATTATCATCTGTTAAGTTCAAGTTGCCTAAAATTCTTCAGGCGTATTAATTTTAGTCTTAAATCTAAACAGCTCTCAACTTTATTTAAAAAACTTCTTATATCATCCCTTCAATGCTATTGATTAAACTAGGACATCTAATCAAAAATGCCTCATATTAAGTTTGAATAAGTTTTGCTTCGGGTTTTCACCAAGAAATTTATTTACAGATAACTGGATATTTTCTTCTCTTCTTCTTCTTCTTCTCAATTTCATTATCAACATTTCTTTTGCCAACATTACTTATGTGCATAAATAGAAAATGTATTATTATCATTTGTATTTTACATATATAGGCACTGGTATGAATAAAAAACTCAAATCAAGAATTCGTTGAGAAGTTTTGTTGAATTTTTACTAAAATTTGAAAAAAAAAATTACGTTTTTTTATTCGTTGAAGTTTTCTGTTTTAAAGTATCTATTGTTTCTGTACCTTTTTATTGGAAATACCCAATATTCGTAGAAGACCCAATTTTCGTCAATATATGACGTTGAACGAGGCCGAATAATCGGTATGAGGAAAACTGGGCTTTCTTTAAGGGACATTGCCAATCGTGTGGGCTACCAATGTAGCAACGATATTAAGATGATTGTCAATGTGATCTGTCAAAACAACAATGCGTCGGGAAGAATGCCATCTACATTCTTTAGCCTTACGAGATAGATTTTCCACGATACGAGCTGTGGAACATCAGTGGATAGAAGTTTAAAGTCGGAGGATGTCAATGGAGTCAATACATCGCCAAATTAGAAGTACTGAGCTTCACTCTTATTTACTGCGTGTTTGTATTTACCACTTACTCCTCGTCATTGTGCAATCAGGTTGGCTTCAGTGTAATTGGAGACAAGAATCACATCAAACAGTGTTCAGTGATGAGTTTAGATTCTGTCTGTGAGTTGATAATGGACGTAGGAAGGTGAGACGCCGACGCGGAGAATGCTAAAATTTGGAATTCGCTGTTGAACATCAGACAGCGCTTACCCAAAATGTGATGATTTTAAGTGGGATATTCTACGGCAGTAGGTCACTGTTCCATCGAGGCATTTTTATGCTATCGATTACACAACAAATGTTCTGGAACCCGTTGCACTGCTTTACCTACAAGAGCTGAATAATCCGTTTTCGTCCTCATATGGTAACGTTACAACAAACTTCTTACAAGAAACTAATGTGGTGATGCTTTTATTGCCATTACGGTCACCCGATGTATCTCCGATCGAACATGTGTGAGGGATATGATTGGTAGAAGAATGAGATATTTACAGCATTCCCCGGATAATTTTGAACGATCTTTGGCTTTATACCTAAGAAGCAAAAGATAGGATATCGCAAGTAGACATTGATTATCTCATTAACAGCATGCCTAACAAAGTGAATTAGTGCATTCAGAATCGCGATTGCCCCACTCTTTACTAAAGAACTTTTTATTTCAAGCCTCACAATGTTGAAATTTCAATCACTTTAATGTCATACAGGGGGGATAACTTTGGTGAAAATTTGTACAACGAAAACAGGGTGTTGTATTTTTTATTCAAACCAGTATACATATTAATATAATCTGAAACCTACTCAACGTACGAAAATCAGTGTCTTATGAAGTATACAAGTGATTGACATAACTTAAATTAATGATTTCCACTATTCCCTTTCTTCTATAAACTTAAATTATTTTACTGCCTGACTAATTCTGAAAATTGCGTAGTCCATTTAATCCCCAGTGACATCAGTTCGGATTGATATCACCATTACGAACTGATGAGATCCGATCAACTGACTGACCAACGTGACAACGTGCCATTTTCACCAAAATAAAGGAATATTATGTCAAATACAGTGAGGATGGAAACGTTGGAAAATAAAACTAACAATAAGTTTGTAATTTGAAAAGCCATATAGAAGTTGAAGTATTATACTCGTCATAAAAACTCAATTATCTAGAGTTACGAACGTATTAGGTGACAGTATTTTAGTACATATAAACTTAGTAATACTTAGTAATAAATATTGCTGACACACACGTATATCTAAGAGAATTATTTTTATTGGTTCCAAGCTCAACTTTCCTCATTCCATAAATTAAATTTTTACCGTGAAACATGAGACAGGAAATCAGTTAAAATCTCTATATAGATAAAGGCTGTTTCATACAATTTTACTGCACATAAAGAAGATTAGCCACTGTTATGATGCTATGTTAATTAAAAAGTAATTTGCGTCATAGTTACACCCCTAAAAACTGAATTATTAAATGCAATAAAAACTTCTAAGTGGAGCTCCTCGCTTCATTTTATTGTAATTAAAAGTCTGAGGAGTTTTCTCTTAACTACCTGAAATCCAAAATTAATTTAACCCCGTCTTAACCTTAATTTAATAGCAGTATGCAATCAGCCTTTATATAAAACTCTACTTCACCCGGTGGTTAAATCAGGGAGAAACTTTATCGCAAGATTTAAACTTATTACAATCACAGCGCCTCAAAATTGAAAGAAACATAATACCGCGTAAATTTTATCGATTATATGATTACTGTGTGCTAAAGGGAGGAAATACGGACGTCAATCCCTATGCATCCTCTATTATAGATACCAACGAAAAAATACGTTTTAAGAATATATTTAGACCAAGAATTTGCGCCTTAGCTGATGCTCTCTGGCGTTATTATTATGTAGTTTTGCGGAATTTGAAATTTTGACAATGGTTATTTCTATAACAAAATTAAATTAAATTTAGGAAATTAAATCTTTTTCACAAAATATACTTTGAAGCGAGAGGATTTCAGAATTCTGAAATATTTTGAAATATCGTAAATATGTATATGTGATTTCAAAGAAATATCAGTTTATTTCAAGAAATTTCTCGATTGTTTACGCTGCTCAGATGAATAATAGATGTGACAAATTTTGTAACATACGTTATATCTAGGAATTTATTTCTTCAATAAAAAACAGAAAAAAACTTTCTTTCCTATTTTTATTTTTAGAGGACTTTCAGCCAGGTACATGGACAATTTGTTCTACGTTTTTCATGATTAAAAGATAAAAGTAATGGTTTTACATAAGTCGTAAATTAGATTAGTGACAGAATACATATCCAAAAAAGTGTCTTCTTACCTAATATAAATTTCCTATTTTAATTACATTGTATGGGCTAGTTTTATTTTGTAATACAATTTTATGTAATATACGTGTAGTTCGAAGAGTTAGGCAGAGAATGATCAGTACTTAGTGTCGCCGTTGATGTGTTTCTTTTTAAGAGCAGGTAATTATAACCACTGATAGTATACTTATACTGAAGGTCCGAATGACAGAGTTATTGTAAACATTCTCATGACATTGGAAAGCCGTTGAGAAGAGGTTTTGCAGTTAGCGCAAATACAGGATGTTTAACAATTGTTACTATTGAATAAGATTGTGATATATGCTACTTAGATTTTCTATATCTGTTTGATAATTTACTGTTTTTTTATTGTTTTGTATTTCGGCCATTTCCAAAAACATACGTTTGTTGATATTTCTTTCTTTATGCAGTATAGTTGTATCCGGGAAGTTAAAATTGTGTAAATTATTTACCGCGTGTTCAGTTAATGCTGTGCTGCATGAATTAGGAGTTGCTATGGAATTTCTAATTGATAATTTATGTTGATTTATACGTTTTCTTAAATATTGTTGGGTTTATCCAATGTAAAACCTATTGCAGTCAATTTTATAAATAACATGGGTTTGATTTAATTTTTCTATTGGATCATTTAGTTTTGAATATAAATTATTTTTTATGCTATTATCATTTCTGTGTGCTAATTGTATGTTATATTTACCTAATTCTTTCTGAACTTTTTCCGATACTTGTGATATGTATGGTGTCGATATGTATATTTTGTCTTTATTTGGATTGTTTTGATTTTTGTCCTGGTTTGTGTTGTTAAATATGGGTCGTAAGCAGTTAGGTTGTAAATCTATGTCAACTTGATTTTTATTGTTCTTGTTATTTATTTTATGTATTCTCTTTTGAATATACTTATTTACGAAAGATGACGGGTAGAGGTTACTTAAAAGCATGTTTTTAATTTTAATTATGTTTTCTTTGTAAAACAGTTTATCTGATAGTAACATGGACCTGTCCAGGAGGCTATTTATAACGTTAATTTTGTATTTATTACTAGTTTTTGATTGGAAGTTGGTATATCGTCCGGAACTGATACTTTTTTTATACCAATTGGTTTTAATTCTACTGGCAGATTTAATTAGAGTCAGGTCTAAGAAGTTTATTTTATTTTCATTTTTTGTTTCTAATGTGTATTTTATTTTCCCGTGTTGTTCATTGAATATCTGTAATATGTACCGTATTTCATTTTTATTAACGCATAGTAGACAATCGTCTACGTATCGTTTATAAAATGCAATTTTATTTGAAAGTGTCGTATTATTCTCTACCTCTTCCCAATAAAAATGCTAAAAAACAAAATAAAACCAGCCCATACAATGAAATTAAAATAGGAAATTTGTATTAGGTAAGAAAACACTTTTTTGGATATGTATTCTGTCACTAATCTAATTTACGACTTATGTAAAAGCATTATTTTTAGCTTTTAACTTTGAAAAAGTCTGAAAATTCGGACGAAACGAAGGATAAATTGTCCATGTACCTGGCTGAAATTCTTCTAAAAATAAAAATGAGAAAGAAAGTTTTTTTCCTGTTTTTTTAATGAAGAAATAAATTATACTTTAACAGCCAACAAATTGTCCAATGTCATCTATTATATCTAATTAAAAAAACAAAAATGTTTCATGCACATCCCCAGAGTTCTAGGATTTTTTTTCAAAGCTCACGAATGCTTTTATTATTATGAAGCATAAGCAAAATATGCAAAATAATATACTATACTGGTTATATGGTAAGAGATCGTGCAGGTTATGAAGGTACATGCACATTAGATTCTTCAAAAAACCGTGTAGTAACTATGTGTGGTAGCTCTAGCCGTGTGGGGATGGGCATTATCTTGTTGAAAAAGTAGATAAATCAATTTCAGGAAATGGCACTGCAATACTCAGTAAACGCCGAAGTATGGTCCTTTACTGGACCTTTATTAGGCAATCATTTCCAATAAAGGCCGGGTAAAGCCCCCAGCAAAGGCCCATACTTTGGTGTTTACTGAGTAAGTTTTAACACATTGGTTATGTAAATGGTTGCATTCAAATTACCCTAAATGGAAACTAAAGGTGACGACTACCTAACAAAGAATCACTCTCCGTGTAAAGTTAGTATTCTGTTCAACAGCTAAACGTAAATTCCTTTATATCGTCACAAAGACCACATGATGCCATTCCTGCATGAAATGCACTCGCTCATTACACTACTGCAACCTCCGGGAGTAATTAAATGGAGTAAGGGGTAGGCATAAAAATGATCGGTAGGAACGAAGCCCAAAATATATTAATCGTCGATATACGGACGCCACTGTACTCTTTGTCTAAAAGTTTATATACCTGGCTGGTTTATGGAAAACCTGACTCTTACATCCAGTCTTCTCAGATTACTTTCTTTACGACTTGTAGTACTCCTAGGACGTCTGAATCCGTGGCAGCACTCATGAAGACCTCCAGTCGACCATTAACTAACATTTTAACACAGTTGCCAGGTTGCGGTCTACGCAGCTGACAATTTTTCTAATTGAAAATTCGGCGTTCCCCATACCAATAATCCGACCTCGTTCAAAGTTACTTAACTAACAATAATTTTAAACTTGTCAAATTCTAGGCATTGTCAATAATATGATAGAAATATAAACGTAGAACTGACAAGACTTTATTCATCTTTACGAAGAACATTTGGAAATATACATTTTTTTGCATATAGACCACAGCAAAAACCAAGATAATGTTAGAGTTGTTTGTTGAAATTTTAATAATTTCTTTGTCACATTGAAGTAAATTTTCTCTAAAATTTCAAATAAATTGCATAACTAATACTGTGTTGCAGTTTTTATTCAAATCAGTACACTAGAATCTGAGGTGTTCTCAAAAAAAAGATTTTTTTTTAACGAATGAAAACTGAAAACATCAAAACAATATATTAAATAATATCAAGAAAAGAATCAGTGAATTAACTATTTAAATTGAGCGCCGTTTACTGCCAAACAATGTGTAAACCTATCCCTGCAATTCTATATCGTATTTATCAGAGCTGTCTAAATATACGAATTTCATCTGCAATTAAATGTCCTCACAAAATATCGAGCGGATTTAAGTGTGGGGATCTTGGTGGCCATGCAATAAATCATCTTCCAGTCCATTTCGCTCGAAAAGATATCATATAAATATTCTCTACATTTTAAACTATATTTTAGTGTTTTAAAGCGGATTTTTTTTTATAGCTACAAAGTGAACAAAATAAAATGTATGTACTAACTTGTAAATCGATTTTTCTCGAAAAGTAACTATAAAAAAAATATACTGCTGAAAAGAGAATAAAATTTGTTTTAAAATAATTATAGAAAAAGCTAAGTTGTTTAGTATACAAAGAAAATATGCAATATGAAATATAATTATTATCAAATCGGCTCAGTGGCTCAGTGCGTTAAACTTGAAAAAACAGAGGCCCCAGGTTCGAATCCTTCCTAGAGCATAGATGTAGAGTGGTGTTTTTAAAATACTGATTGGTAGCGTAGTTGACTAGATCGTTGTTGTGTGTTAAAATACGGTTAGTCACTGTCTGTCTCTCCTGAGGTCGAGTCTAAGCTGTGGCAACTGGCAAATATCGAGGGGAATGGTTGTTGTGTGTGTGTCTGTCCTAGTTGAGAGATGGAATAGCAATATGCTAAACTCCGCCATAACGTTAATATAAATAAGACGTTAAAAGAAAAGTGAAATAATTTGAAAATGATCTAAATGAAATAGGTTATTTTTTTCATTAAATATTTCTTCCAAAAGTTAAAGCAACATGTGATAGTTTTGAGGTTACTTTTTTGCCATTTTATAAATTCCAGTAATCAGAAAAGCAACGTAGTGCTGTCACCACAAACTACGGAAATGAACGAGGTGTATTATTGTAAAATTCAACATAGATTTCAAAAAGATTTCATGGAATAAAATATGTAGTATTCATAGCTAATACTACAGATTTTATTCGAGGTATCAAAGAGCTATTAGGGAATTCACTGAAATTTCAAGATTTCAAAGAAACTTCATTGTGATTTTAAAGATTTTAGGTTTCCACTTCGTAAAGTTACAGAAGTTTTTTCAGTTTCATTACCTCATTGATAATTAATATGAAACCTACAAATTAAATGAACTTACTATAATAATACGAAATAAATACACAATGAGAAGTACGTTTTATTAATTGACAATAAAAATAAACACAGAATTTTATTCCGCATTGTTTCCAACAACTTCAAGATATTATTCCATCCTTTATACGAATTCCAAATAAATCCATGCAAATTATTGAATCAACAAGAACAGATATCTGCACTCCATTAATTCATTTTAGAGGATAGAGGGTTACGAGTACGACTCTTAGGAATTTTTGTTACTAATTTCGTTCTTCATTAAAGATGTACCTCTTTTGTTATTTCTTATATCTTAACATATATTGACTAGTAGATAATTCTCAAGTTTCAATAAACGGCCATCGGATGATTTAACAACCTTTTATTTTAAATCCCTAACCCATGTAAAACATGGAAACAAAATAGTGGATCAATATCGGTCCAATGTTGTGAAAAGATTGGATCAATATTAAATATGAACAATTGATTGAACCATATTGGGATGATATAGAAAAACACCCTTTATTTCCCTCTTAATTCCTTGTAATTCCCCTAATTCCTCTAATACCTTTATTTCTTCCTAATACTTTAATATTTTTAGTACAATTACGGCGATTTTTTTACTACCTAATTATCTACTATATATTAGTTTTGCCTTCTGTGTTATACCTACCTATTATATGAATAAAATAAAATTAAAAGGTTGACATGATTTTTTTTGTGTGTGTTAAAAACGCTATTCTATTGCCGTCAAGAATAGGTACCCAGATCGTATGTCTAAAGTTTCAAGTTTCCACGTTGAGCTGTGTTCGAGAAAAACGTATACCCATAGACAGACACACACACAGACGGCATGCTGATTCGGATACGTTTGCTATTTTCAAGCTTCAAGAAGTCCATTTTCATCATAATCTGAAATTCGTATTTTTTCCCGACGCGACGCCAACACTTTACCCGAGACTTTATCTACAGATGAGAGACGGGATGAGAAAGTAAAAGCTTTTGTTAGTGCAAACAGCTTTGTGCATACCTGAGGCCAAACATTGAGTCTGTCCCATGATAATCTTCACGTCACGGGTAAAAATAGCGCCCTTCATGCATAATAGCGATTAATATTAAAAATATGTAAATTATGTATTATAAAAAATTGTAACTAAATAAAATCAAATATTTTTTTCAATGATTCATTAACAACCTTTTTTACTTTTTAAAGATTCTGAGGTTTTCATCGTCGCCACCATCACCAGAGCCTTTTCTTTTTAAACTCGATGTCTTTTCTTTTATTTGCAGATTTCTATAGTTCATTCTTATTATAGTCCTTATTTTACAGAAGTCGATAGTCTCATCGGTAGTTTAATTAAATGCTATTTTTAGCACTAATGTTTTTACAACACTACTGGCGTCCTTTCTATAAGAATTGACATATAATTCTTCAAGACAAACATTACATTTCAATATTTTTATGCGCCGCAGTACGTGCCTATACATCAAATTAAAGCAAATAAAATATCTTTTACAGTATACACGACAAAATACCGTAAAATACAATCACAACATTCAATTAACTTTGTCTATTTCAAACACAATATAGTTAAGATAAAATAATAATACCTTATACACGCCAATCGAATAGCCAACATAGGAGGGTCTGATATGGTAATAAACTATACTTCATAGTCTTATTATTCTTGGTAGGTAACTTCATATTTTGATAGTTGTTAGCAGTCGACAAACAATTCTAATCTAATGATTTATTTTTTATGACTTACTTAAGCACAAGACAACCGAGAGCACAACGCACCTGTTTTTAAACCAAACTACGACTTACGTAATATAACGGTTTAACACAACATCACCTCATTTAAATTCTAATGAGGATGAGCGCATACACAAATCTCATTTAATACTTTTAATTCCCTCCTAATACATTTTTTTCCTCTTAATAACCTTGTAATACCTCGTAATAATATTTATTTCCTCCAAATTCCCCTGTAATTTCCTTAATACCTAATAGTTCCTGCCGAAATACCTTCAATTCCCTCCTAATTCCTCCCTAATTCCTGCGACTTGTACACCACTTCCCCTCAACGGTTTGCCCCTCGATTGTACATAATATGTATAATATTGAATTAATGTTTAAAAACACTCTAAATGCAAATATATTCGTAATGGTTCTATATCATTAATTTGTTTGGGGAGTAGATGATATTGTTATATGTGATTTTTACTATTTTTCCTTTACAAAATATAAGCCAAATCTTATTGATTTTAAAATAAAAACCGTCGTCTTAACAGCTTTAGATTATTAGATTAAAAAAGTGTTTTTTTTCTAAATCATCTATAACAAATTCACAATATTAGTGTGATTTCGCCATAGGTAATAGCAAAAAATTGTTCAAATGTTTTTGAATTCTATAACGGTTTCTTTTCAGTGTACATAAATTTATCTATGTTTAATTATTTTCTTCCTAGTTCTCTCCTCCAATTCGTAAAATTATCACCCTATCTATGTTTATAAATTCTTTTTTTATGATGGGTATTAGTTTATTATATAGTAAGGTGTTAGTTTTCGTAACATTATTTTCTTTTACTCTTACAAATATTATTTTTATTGATGTTGTTTTTATTATTGTGGACCTCATACGTTCACATCATTTAGGCAAGAAAATATTTTCTAATTATATTATCAAAGTTAGTAGGAAGTGGTCTGAAACATGATATTATTAATATTAAGATCTAAAAGACAAAGAACAAATTTATATTTAACGTGTAAATTTCTCGAAAGTTTCCGGTACTTAATTATTTCTGTATTTTGTTCAATTGTTAATGCGACACAACGAAATATTAAATATAATATAGGATAAATTGTGTAGACAAATTTGATACGAATATATTCCACCCTTACTTCAAAAGGAGTAGGAATTACTTACAACCCTACCTCAGCGTTATGTATTTTGGTTTGTAAGCAAACCTCATGTTAATTATACAAGTATGTCAATTTAAATGTTGCTGTTCTTGTTTGAACTACAACTTTGACTAAAGCAGAGTCGAACTGAATGATTCAGAACAATGCAATTTTAACGACACCATGTTAAATTAAATTTCATCTATTATAATTTGGAACAGTGCTATGTTAAAACATACTGAAATCAGAGAGATTCTTACTTGGTCACTTATTTACAAACTAAAATTTTAAACGTTATTAGACAGGAAGCTGCAGTAGCAGAAGAAAATATTGAAATTTTGCTTAAAGCAAACTTGCTATCAATTGTATAATAGTTTGGTCGAATAATGGACAACTTTTTGTCATCTTTCAGTTCCAGTCTCTTCATTCATGGACAAATTTTACAGATTCATATCGGAAGTATAATAGAATTAGAAATTTTTCCTTGGATTTGGCTTAAGGTGTAACGTTGTAGTGTTTAATATAAGTTCATGACATAAACAACTTTGTATCGAAAATGTCTCAACTGACTAAAATTCATGTATAATAGCAGCGTGGCGGCGTGGCTATCTTAGTGAAGAAGGATGTTCCCCACATTTCAGCCCCCCTGCAAACACCAGCATCGAGAATGTAGGCATAGAACTCGGGGATGGCACCACCCTAATTGTGGCCTACAACCCGCCAAGAAATAGAATCACGGACAGGGGATTAGATATTTTACTTAATAAAAACACACTTATACTTGCAGGAGACCTGAATGCCAAGCATGTCGTCTAGAGAAATAGGCGCGGCAATGCCAGTGGTACCGTCGCGTCGTGCATGATTATGTATAAATGGAGGATATTGCAGGCGTATCGACAACACACCCTGTCATTTCCCAGAAAACAACAGTATACCAACATACATAGACATAATTTTAAACAAAAACTATTTGCGTCATATTGACCCGGTTTCACGTCCGGAATTGAACTCAGATCACAAGCTGGTCACCTTCAGTCTTCTCGACGTCGATCGGAATAAATTACATAGAAGCGTATTTAACTATAAAACGGCTAATAATAATCAAATCTCCGTGCTTATAGCCAATGGTCGTACTTCTTTAACCGACAGGGAAAAGGCTGACACCGTGACTAGCTACCTTTTTGACACTTATAAATCTAAGCCTAATGAAACCGAGCATCAAAACACTTCCCAACCTTAACGCCCCCAGTCCCGACACTATCCCAAATATCTTATATAAGAAACTTCCACGAAAAACCCTAGTTCAGATAATATACATTAAAACGCGTCGATAATCCTGCAATATTTCGCTACAGCGTAGAAAACCTCAATTATCTTGCCCTTCCTGAAGCCATGTAAGGATCCGGTACTACCCTCAGCTATCACCCCATTTCATTGCTTAACACACTTGGTAAAATAGCGGAAAAAATATATCTAAATAATCTTAACAGAATAATTAAAAAACACAATCTGATACCAAACATACAATTTGGCTTCAGAGGAGGGCATTTATCACGTTGTCGCTGTGCAGAGTTGTGCACGACGTTATCGAGGGTTACAACAAAAAACATTGCACTAAAATGCTGCTCCTGGATATCCAGAAGGCATTTGACACAGTTTGGCATGCACAAACTGCCAGCATATATTATTTCACTTATCAAATCATATCTTGAAAATAGAACTTTTTCAGTCAAAATAAATAACGCTATGTCCGATTATTTACAGATAAGGGTTGGTGTGCCACAAGGATGATGTTGTCCCCAGTTTTATTTAACTTATATGTAGCTGACATCCCAATGCACCCCTGACACAAACAATAATGTACGCGGACGACACGACGATATATTCCCAGTCCTTTTACGCCCAACCCAAACCGCAACGACTAAGTTGCGGTATCATCTCAATAATGTTATCAAATATTATAAGGTCTGGAAAATAGTAATAAACGAGACAAAAACTGAGACAATAACTTTCACAAAGAAATTTACAAACATAAAGACATTTACGCCATTGACAATCAACAACAGAGTTATTGAGGAGGCGAAAGTAGTTAAACATTTGGGCGTCCATTTGGACCAGCCGTTGTCTCTTAAACCGCATATCACTAAAACGATAAATAAGGCCTATATGGAGCTACACAGGCTATATCCGATTGTCAATCGACGATCGGTCTTAAACACAAAAACAAATTGCTTATTTACACCTCAGTAATTAGGCCTATTTTAAATTATGGGTGCGTCGTCTGGAATAGGATGTCCGACACGCAGTACAGACGCCTCCAGACGACGCAAAATAAATTACTTCGTCTCCTCACTAACTCTAACAGGTACATAAACACACAACAACTACACAAAACAGTGGATATACCATACATTAGAGATTACATCACACAGACGGCAGACAAATTTTTCAGACATAACATTCAACAGTCGGTGCTCACAGCCCACTTAACAATATTAGAAACTACCATCAATTCGTGCACACGCACCGACTGTTACACGAAAACTTACCAATAAAATTCGACGAACAATAACAATACACACATAACGATAGACATACACATCCTACCCACCCTTATTATGCATCCCACCCACCCCAAATCTTAAATCTTCCTCAGATAACTACCCTTTCGCCTACCCACTTAATTCAACACAGACATTCTAAATTAAAAATTTTCTTAGGCAGGTTTTTTCTTTAGCATTTCCTGCATACCAAACTAAAACGACATTTGTATTATTTATATCTCTTTTAAATATTAAAAGTTATCTAACGTTGTAATTAATAATGCTTTGTTATTCCAGGAAAACGCCGCCCTCCTAAAAGCAACGAAAGAGGTACGTTTTCAGCCAACAGGGCCACGAGATCGGCCGGCCGTGGAGGATATTCCCTTTTTCTTTCGAGACCATCCCCGCAGCAGTTGTCATTCCAAGAATGAGTATATATTGTATAACCTGTTGGTTATTATTATTGTTATGTATGTATTTGTGATAAATATTATATTTGTTCTAAAGATGTATACGAGATATTATGTGCTTTATTTAAGTTTCATCTAATGTATTTAATAATCAATAAGTGTTTTAAATTAGAAATTGGAATTGGAGTGTTGAATATGCCCTAGCGACTAGCACATTAATTGTTTTCAAAAGAAATTTATAGTTTTTAGTGCATCGTTTTTTTTAATTCTCTCTATAGGGACACATTTGCAAAAAGAAGGCGTTAGGAGTCCTCGCCAGTCATATAAAATTCACAATTTTCACAATGACGTTTATAAAAAACGTGATATAGGTGATGTTTCCAACTACATAAACATTTCATTAGTACCAATCTTGCCAAAGATCTTTGAAGAGGTTTTAAAAACACAGATTTCAAATTTCTTTGTGGATCATAAATTGTTTTATTCAAACCAGTTTGGCTTTAGAATAAGCTATCAACAACATTAGCAATAAATAATTGAACTCAATTTGTCCTACAGAATTTTGAAGACAGAAATACTACAAGTGGAACATTTTATGACTTAATAAAGATATTTGATTGTGTATCTCACAACATTCTATTGAAGAAACTAAAAAATATATTGTTTCTGTGGCAGTAGTAGTAGTATATCTCTTATATAATCTTATATATCAGACAGAATACAATGTGTTTCTTTTAGTGGCAATCAATCGCAGCAAACAATGATAAAACACGATGTACAGAAGGGTTTAGTACTCGGACCTATTCTATTTATCATTTATATAAATGATCTTGCAAATTATGATAAGACAAACTTTTATATTATTTATTGATGATACTACGGCACTTCATTCTGATTGTGATTCGTTAATCAATCTTATATAGCTGACCAAGGACAAGCCTCAATCGCAGACATTTGCCACGACAATAAATCCAATAATAACAGCGCTACAAAATTGTTTGGATGTACATCTTCCACATACTAAGTTGGAAGAAGTATATTGTAAACCTATCCACAACTTTGCCGGAAAAGAATATTAAGAAAAGTTATTATTTCAGCGTACTATGGTGTACTATTTTTTTTTCACCTACTCTCTTTTAAACTAGGGACATTCACTTCAAATTGCGAAACTCTGTAGTTTTTTAAGAAAATGTGTTCCAGTTATTGTAGGTCTAAATTACAGAGGAGTCATCCCATATGAAATCGGCTAAAAATAAAAATTTTAGTTGCTCCACTATTTTAGATTTAGCTTAAACTTTGTGAAAATCTTCTTTAGTGTATTTTTCATTTATGTTTCTTTATTAGCACTATTACTAAATATTTTCTTAATTATTAACATTGAGGGAGATAACTGTTTTTTTCGAAAATTGTGAATTTTACAGCTGGCAAAGACTAAAAAAATATGGGGCTCGATTAAAATATGATTAAACTGTAAATTCAAGCGAAATTTCTAGGCCGAAGAAGAATTTAAAATTTATATCAGTTCCTCTAAAATACACAATAAATGCTCTGGTCACTAATAAAATATTTCTATTTACCAAAACCAAATTTGTGTTTCACCTTCAAAGCCTAGGTATTCTTAAACTTTCACCGATATATCGAATAAATATAAAAAGCACTTTTCTCTTCACTAAATAGCCAACTGGATATTAATACTTATTTTAATCTAAATATGAGAATCACGAATTCTAAACCCAATTTTATTATTATCATTTACAGAAATTTCATGTATCTCTAGTCATTAATTTGTAGGGTTGCACACACACCACATGAATTTTAATTTTATTATCAGTTTGTCCCTCGTGCTGCCTTAGAGAACCCGAACAGTCTTTTCGCTGAAACTTCAATACCCATATTATAATTTTACGGTTACCTACGTTTTAAGAAAAACTTTTGTAATTCTCCTTTAAGTGCTTGGAATGTTTGGAAATGAGTAATTTTGAGTCAAGAGCGAGATGCAGAACTCTGGGGAAATTAAAAGATAACTATTTGAAACAATTTAAAATTTATTAAATAATATAATGGAAAGGGCAGGAGAACGTATACACAAGCCTCAGCTGAAACATGAATTTGCATTTTATATTAATTTTCTTCTACTCTACACAAAACTGTTATCCTATACTTTTCATCAACTTAATTTGTGCAATTTTTTTATATATTATATGACGTAAAATGTAAGAATATGATTCAAACTTTGATATGGGTGTCAATATTTAACTGCAAATAAGAACAACTAAGCAGACAGACTTGAAAAAACTATATATTCGTTCTGTATCAACAGTAAAACAATCACTAAATCTGCATGCCCCATATATGCGATTTCGGCCTACATCTACTGGCATAACGTGACGTTACGAGTGCTATACTACAATCTAAGGCACTCGTACTGGGTAGACCAGACACCAGTGCTCCTTTACGTACCTGGAGATATTGAGTCCGTTGTCGAGAACGAGAAATGCCTGATTTACTGGAACTACTCGTTCCCGACTGTCAGGCTAATCCAAGCCAACAAGCCTGACATAGTCCTCCTCGACCATCAACTCAAGGTGATGTATGTCATCGAGTTCTCGGCACCTGCGGAGAAAAACATCACCTTGAAGAAGGAGGAGAAACGGACCAAATATCGTGATCTCCGGTACAAGCTCCAAGTGCTGTACCCAAGCTACTCGGTAAAAGTGGTCGTCCTTATAATCGGTGTACTCGGAGGGATAAAGCCTACGCTGCTCTCGGAACTGAAGATCATATCGGCCTACCAAAAATCAGCCGAGTGGCTGGCAGGCCAAATGCAGAAGACGGTCATTCTGGGTTCTCTCCGTCTGCTTAGGGCACACGATTCTGGTATCTACATTCACTAACCGTGCGAGATGTAGGGAGTGGCTGTAGTTGATGCGCCGGCGCGACTCTCGTGAGGCGTCGGAGGCCACGGAAGGACTGACCGGCATCGGGAAACCGAAAAAAAAAAAAAGAAAAAATAAGAGGGTGTTGGGGTGCAAAGGACCGGCAACCTCCACGTTGGTGCACCCTGGACAGGCAGAGGCAACTCTGCCTGACAAATGCCGGCCGGGAGTACCAGGGCTATCCACCCTGGTACTGTTACTCCTATGGGTTCCACATAACCTAAGAAGGGCCCCTCACAATCGACTTTAATCGGATGGAGGTCAAGGACAGATGGAAGGGGCCTTACCGGACGGTCCTAACGATGATGAAAATGCAATTGTACACGGACGCTTTAATTGGACGAGGGAACTTCGGGATGACTGCTGACCTGCCGCGAGAGTATCCAACCTGAGCGAAGGGGATACATGGCGCGATTGCATGCACTTTGGTGTGAAATGCATCCATAGCATCGCGCCTTCTCTCAACAACATCTGAGAGATCAAGTATCCTTTCTGCTCCGGACAGGTTACGTAAGGGCACCCCGTCAGCTGGAAGAACTGCCAGCCGCAGTACCACCGCGGCAATTGCCAGCTGATGGGGAGCATCCATTAGAGTTCACTGGTGTAGACTTAAGGACGAAGGTTAGCTTTAACATCAGGGCTAACCTAAAGCCACAAGACCTAGCTAGAATGGACGCGGTCATCGATGAGGAAATTCCGGAAAATGCAGACATCTGGCAAATCAACTATGCCGTGTACAACGCCGCGAAGCAACTCGTCCCCCGTGAGAGTTCAATCAATCACGGGGTCAAGAAAGCCAAGCGGCGTGTACAAAAAATCGAAGGCAAGAGACAGTCGGCCAGACAACAAGCTTCCCGGATCCAGAGTGTGGTGGAATATAATACGACTGGTAGAGTTTTTACTCCCAGAATCCGGCAGATAGCAGCCGGATTAAGACGTCAACACCATACTCTAAATCTGACAGTGATGCATACCATCAAGCAGCACTGTCTAGGTAGGATCCGAGCGCTCATGGCTATAAAGAAAACATTGAGGAGGCGAGTGAGGAGTATGGAACAAAACAGTTTGTTCCATACGAATCCTTCCCGCCTCTTTCAAGGAGCCACAGCGTGTTGCCGAGAATCCGCCGACTGTAGAAGATGTCGAAACCTTCTGGAAGGGAATCTACGAAACGACGCGTCCATTCAATAGCGACACTCTATCAATTGCACACTTCGAGGCTCTGTGTCACAGACATCTTGAAGAGCTAGAAGAAGTGTGCCCGGCAATCAGTACGGAGGAAGTCCAACAAGCACTTGTTGGTACCAAGAACTTCACTGTCCCGGGTCCAGACGGCATTAACAACTGGTAATGGAAGAAATTTCGT
The DNA here is from genome assembly GCA_029963845.1 of Rhamnusium bicolor. NCBI lineage: Eukaryota > Metazoa > Arthropoda > Insecta > Coleoptera > Cerambycidae > Rhamnusium > Rhamnusium bicolor. The sequence goes on along the minus strand of JANEYF010004825.1, from coordinate 667,186 downwards.
TCCACTCACCGACGTCTGGATTGAGTTTTCAACTCATGGTTGAACGAGCGGCAGCAGATTCCGGAATGGTTCGTCGAGGGATGTACTGTGTTTATTCCCAAAAGGGGATCTTTCCGACCCGAGGAATTATAGGCCGATCACTTGCCTCAACTCCTGCTACAAGATATTTACACGTATCTTGTATGCTAGGACACTGAGGTCTGTTGATCCGGTCTTCCAGCAGATACACGAACAGCGTGGTGCCAAGAAGGGCATGGCAGGTTGCAAGTTCAGCCTGCTGATAGACTGCTGTATTACGCAGAATTCTGTGTAATACAAGCGGAATCTATCGATGGCCTGGATTGATTACCGCAAGGCATTTGATACAACATCACATGAGCTATTGTTGTACTTGCTCGAATGTCTTACGGTACCAGCACCACTAATGAGATGCATAGAACAGCTGCTGCCGCCCTGGAAAACCCGCTTCACCATAACATCATGTGCACAGCGGGTCACGACAGAGCAGGTGGCATTTAGGAGAGCAGTTTTCCAGGGTGACTCCCTGAGTCCTCTCCTCTTCTGCATCTCACTGCTGCCGTTGTCTGTTGGGCTCCGCCAAACCCGCGGATATCAATGTGGGCCACCCAGCGACCGGAGGCATAAGGTCACCCATCTATTTTATATGGATGACCTTAAACTTTATGCCTCCGGAGAGCGCGAACTACAAAACGCTCTTAGGGTGGTCGAAGAATATACGCGGGCAATTGGTATGGAGTTCGGGTTGGACAAATGTGCAGTCGTCCACCTCAAGAGAGGACGATGCGGGGAATTTCTTGAAGATGCGCAGCTCGCAGACGGAAACATCCTAAGACATCTGGATGCCGGAGAGACCTATACATATTTGGGTGTGCAACAAAGGCACATCCAGGATGTATCACAAATAAAAAGATTCTCTCCGCGGCAAGTACAGACACCGCCTCCGAAAGATTTGGTCTTCCGAACTTTCGGGGAAGAACAAGGTGTCTGCAACTAATATGCTTGCCGTTCCGGTCCTGCTCTACTCCTTCGGAATAGTAAAGTGGACAGTAGAGGAGCTGTGCCAATTAGATAGAGATACCCGCAAGATGATGAATATTCACAGAATTGTTCATCCTAGATCGTCCGTTCCTGGTGTGTACCTCCCACGTCAACGGGGGGCCGAGGACTCTTGAGCCTGGAGTGTATGCATGGCAGAGTAGTATTAAGTATGGCATGTAACATCCTCAGGAGCTCAGATCCCCTCTTGCGGTTTGTAAAACACCGCGAAACTGTAGGAGTGGGAACAGGATGGTCAAGGCAGCAAAGAGAGCAGCAGATGAACTCGGTCTCGCACTTGACATCAGGCGAGGAGGACGGCGAGGTGCTGATGTAAATTCAGTCACTGAGCTTCAGCCAAATCGTCTGAAAACCCAAATCAGAGCTGCTGAACAGGAAAATCATTATAGAATGTATAGCACAAAATTCAGCAGCAGGTTTTAGTCTAAAAGAATTTGAAATAGCGATAGGAGTACCGGGTGGTCTAATGGACGCAGAATCCAACCTTATTCCATCATATGGCAAGGAGCGTGATTCTATAAAATCAAACTTCAAACCATATATTCCACAAGACGGGTCATATGTCTGAGCGAAATACATCAAGGCGCTGAGAAAATTGCAGCACACGAAGTGTCCCTCATATGAGCAAATAGGCTTGTACAAACTACAGTTGTTTCTTTATACCTCGATAAAGAGAGAAATTGTTTTACACTATACTATAGCTCCAATTGACATTTCATTCATTTTACAAAATTTGTGCTGTATGTTGCCAAGGATTTCACTCCATGATCATCTTTTTCTTTTCAAATAAACAAATATTTGCAATTTTCAATTTATATTTTCAAAGAAAAAGTCATCCAAATTAATTACTTCACAACGGTTAACAAGAAAACTTAGGAACACTTTATTCTGCTGAAAGAGTTAAAAATGAAAACGCTATCATCTTAAGAAAAAAGTAAAAAATAAAAATAAAACGTTTCTTCCGTCTCCAGCATGACACACTGTTGACTAAAGCTTCACAGAATTTGGTTATGACCAAACATTTTTTCGTTTCGACAGATTTAATAGATAATAACTTTGGAAAGATTTCATTTGTTGATAGTAGATGAACCATTCTTCGTAAGATATTTGTTACACTAAAAACAGAAATAATTATATTCGTAATGTTTGTACTACACACAAATTACAGAAAAATACATTTAGGAATTTACGTAAAATGCGCACAGATGCTATATTTAATGTTTGTATACATATAGGATGGCTGTATTTCCACATTTATAACTTTCTGTTTTCTAAATGTGTTTTGAAAAACACAATGAAATAAAATTTATTTTCAATTCCTTGATATTTATCGTGATGTAAATTGTTGAAATTCTTAATTTTCACTTTGCTGGCATGTTTTTTCAACAAAGCATTCCTAGGAAAGAGTTGGTGAAATATTCGTTGTGGAAGTAAGTATTTTGGCTCTAGAGAATAAATATATTTAATAGTACCTGGTTTAACGTTTACGTAACAATTTATCAAAGTGTCGAAAACCTTGATACTAATTTTATATCTACACCAAATAGCTTGAGATATTAATTCTGATTAGTCAAAATCGATAACCCAATAACATTACCTATAAGATTCGCTCTCTATGTTGTCGTTAAAATAATTTTTATCATGACGTAAACTTAATACAGAGGCTAATTATTTTATAAGGGCCACCTCAAATATATCGCATAACATTTATGGTCGAAGGAAAATATTTCAGTAAAATTTATTCCATTTTTTATGGGCTATATGACAGTGAAAGCAAATTTTAAATCCATGGCTTACTTTGTAAGATAATTAAAAACTTTAAAAAATATAAATACTTCAAACGCTGATTTGAAAAGATATAAAAAAGTAGAGATGAAAGTTGATGGTGATGTTATAGAGAACACAATAGTGTGATTCAATTGTTTTCAAATCTTATTGTTTTCGGTAAGCTCTCTTGATTTGCGAAAAAATTTACAGCTATATTTTCATTCACCTAAAATTCTATTGTTTTAAGAAATAAGGATAATATTATCACTTTTAATATGCACTCTTGTGTTCATATTTTTTTATGAATTAAGAGAGCATACCAAAAACAATAAGATTTCAAACAATTGAACCACACAGTTTTGTTCCCTATAATACTTCCATTAATTTTCATCTCTTTATTTTTTTCATATCTTTCATATCTTTTCAAATAAGAAAGATACAAACGTTTGAAGAATTTCTATTTTTTACGATTTTTGATCATATCCCACAAAGTAGTTTTAAAATTTGTTTTCGCTGTCATATAACTCATAAAAATTGAATTAATAGAATAAAATAGGCAGCCTGTATCTGGTATTATTTACTACTGGCCTAAATAAATTATGATATGAGTAAATATTGTGCCTGCAACCAAAACTCTCTTTAGGAAAACTCATCTTTCAAATTCAAATTCTGCAAATACTTGGAACGATGAAGGATTAAAAATTAATGTTTAAAAAATAACTTGTTATTAAATTACTGTTAAAACCATTGCAAACAAAGCTTGTAAGCTCGGTAATATGAATTACATTTAATTACTGATGGCACACCGTTTTGGTTTGTAATTTTGTTTTGAAATGATTTACATATCTTTTCATTTGAAAGTAGGGTAAGGTCCGGAAAAATGGAGATATATTTTCTGCTCTGCTTAAAATTGCTTTAACGGGAAGTAATTAATTTAGCTTTTTTGTGGAAACGTACGGGGTATCATAAATTAATTTAACTGCTTCGCAATCAATGAGATTATGTAAAGCATAAAATAAAACGTGCACGTGTGTTTAATTTAAGTTTTACGCTATTTATTTGTGAAAACTGAAATATACCAAGCGCTTCTGAAAGAGTATCATAATTTATAAACTAAATCTAATTAAGAATTCTTTACCGATAAACTATTCATGATAAAGCAAACAGAAAAATTCTCATAAAATTCAGAATTCAGAATTTTATGAGAATTTTTCTGTTTGCTTTATCATGAATAATTACTCATATGGGATTAACCTACCTACGCGATAAACTATTGTTCACAGGATAATCGTTTTCACGATACAGATTGTTGAAATTGATTATGAAAATTAATTTATTGTACTTATTTTTATGACAATACAGTATGGCCATAAAGTTTTGGTCTAGTTTGGTGAAGAAAATTAAATTGTTGATAAAAGTTATATTTTATTAACGAGAATGAAGTTTATTTACAATGTAATTCAATACAATTCGACGTTACTCCCCTGCACTTTCTAAGCAGTACTTCTAACGTTCTCTAGTGGCTCAAAAAACTCTTTTTTGAATATATCTGTTGTAATGCTGTCGACTGCAGTTGTGACGGTTTGATTAATTTATTGTCGCCGAAGGCGATTTTAAACTCGAATCGTTGAGCGAATGTTTTAATTTGTGTGACTGATAATTATTAGTATTAAGCGGGGTTAGCAACACTACTTTATTTTCTGTGTATGCCTGGTTGCATATCTCATTAAAACGAACAGTCGAAGTCGTTGAGGAATTTTGCATTTTTTTGAAGGATTAACTTTTCCTTAGAAATAATGGTGACTAACATTGGGTTCATATAAAGTTTTATTTGTATTTATAAACATCCGTGAAGGAATTTAATATATAAACCTAAATATAACAATTTTCGATTATTGCGTCGAGTTCTTCAGTTTGGAGAAGATATTTGGTTTGATGAATTGAAAATTTGCCCTTTTCGGGATTTATTGTCATCGTTCTTTCGTTAGCTTTCAATTTGGCCATTTTAAATTATTTGGAATTAAAACCCTCTTACGCTAAAGGTGAAATAATCAGGTATGTTGTTATAATCTTCTTTGATTTTCTTATATTATTTTAGGGTTTTATCGTCCGATTATATTTTAACCTACTTGTTACTTAGAAGATAATACAACTATTTTCTGTTATTATCTACAAGAGGAACCTATTGGCGTTCTAGTAATAGAAATATTTACCCGTTTACCCAATCAGGAGCTTGGTAGAAATTTTCCAAGGGTGTTCTTTTGTTTCAAATAGGAGTCCTAGTATTGCAGTCCAAGGAACTGGTGTTTTGCGATATAGACTACACACATTCACCAAACATTTTCTTAGTTAATGTCTATTTTTCTCTATTAATATATGTGTACATAAACTATAACAACAAATATAAATAAACTGTGAACCGTCCGTGATCACGTTCGAGGATAATTTATATTCTTATCCAAGATATTTTTCGTATTTTGCTCATACACATCACATATTTATTTTTACAGTTTCATTAAAATTTCTTATATACATTGCTCACACAAATTTCTGACAATTTTATTCAATTTCCTTTTGTAAGTAACTTTTCTATTAAATTACATATTAGATATTATTTGCTGCTACCGTTTGGTGTGGTATGAATGCTCCTTGTCCTTTTTTTTAAGTATGTGTACTTGCAACAACTGGTTATCCTAATAAATAATTTATAGTATTTCTGAAGTTTCGTTGTTTCAGAGGAATATTTTCTAAGTTAACTTAATATCCAGAGTCAGTTTAAAATTACGGCGCAATATTTTTTTTACTTAACGATATTCCTAAGTATAGCTGTGGCACTAACATGTATATTAGCTATCAATTTATTGCAAGGATAATTTTATAAAACCAGGATTTTATGTAACGATTGCCAAAGCCTGAACCTGGTATAAAAGTAAAGTTACCATACGACCCTGAAATTATAATTTGGCAGAAATTCGTAACACAGTTTGAATTATTGAAGGTCGCCTAATAAACTTTAGATTTGATAAATCCCCAAGCGAACAAGTCTACGGGAGTTAAATTGGATGACCGTAAACTTTGCATTCTGGCTCCAAAGACTGCTGTAATATTTCTTCGTACGTTTTACTATAAATCGTTTTTTTCTACGAGAAAATGACCCATAGACTTGGGTCTGCATGAAGCCCAGCCAATCACTTACTTTTGGCATATTTTGCCGATCAACAGTTGCATTTGGCTGCTCATCTGCCATATTCGGCAATTATGTTTGTTAACATTACCACGTGAAATGTAGTCTCATCGCTAAATAAAATGTTAGCCATTAAATTTTCTTGATTTAAGGTCTCAATATGATCATAATATATATCATGCCGTGCTATACGTAATCTTCTTTGATACGATATGTTTTTTTCAAATAAAACGTAAATCTTTCCTAGTCTACGTGGTTTCCAAATAAATCTCACTGGTGCGAAAATCCACGTAATCTCTTTTGAATAGAGAGTGCGAAAAACATAAATTTCCTTGACAAAGGGATCCAAAACAGCGCTCAGCAACTGATGCGCAAATTAATTTAACAGAGCAAGACCAACACGTTCAGTCCGCTGAAACTATGCCTTCCAACTTCTCCGAGTCTCGTGTCTCAGATCCCTTCAAGCTGCTTGGCCTTGACGAAATCTGTCGAATTTTAAGTCGCTTATAATTAAAAGCATTTTCTTTAACTTGTACGTTATACTCATAATTTGCCGGTCATTTAACAAAAAAACAAAATGCAACACATAAATGAATATACTTAATATAAAATGAGTTAGGGTTTACAGGACATCTAGTTGTTAAAATAAATATAGTAGCAGATATGTAAAGCAGGGTCTATTGGAAGTCACTTAGATAACCTGTGTTCAACGAGAGCAACCATGAAGTATGGGGGTCCATCATTATTGGTGAAGAGTTCTTGTAGCTAAATGCTTCGACGGCAGTAAATTACCAGATGGTCTTCAGAAGCACCCAGAGGCTACTACCAGAAGTTATAGGCAATAACTGGAGGATGTACAAGAACTGACGTCATGTGGTATTAAAGCAGAACACATGGCGGATTTGGGTAAAGCATACTTACTGATCTTCGGCTTCAGTTGCAACAATTTTTCACCAATAATGATGAACCCCCATAATCTCTCCCGATGGACGCATGCCTGTACATTCTCCAATCATTGCCGAAAACTTTTTTTAACTCAAGAGTTAATGACCAAAAGGTCAGTGCGCACGCTCTCCCCAAATCCGTAATGTTTTTTCTTTAATCTCGGACGAAGTCACTTCTACATCCCCGGTCATTGCCGATAATTTCGAATGTCAATCTTGCGATGGTGCTGAAAACTCTCTGGCCATTGGCCACCATCGACGACTACAGCTGCAAGAAATGTTCACTAATAACGATGGACCTCCATATCTCGTGATATCCCCCGATGGGCACTGGTCATCCAATCACTTCCGGTTTTAGAACCGGCGCTACATATCTACTTATAGTTATTCTCAACAAGTTTGGGAAATTAGTGTTTCCCACACGAGTGTTAATAATAAATACAGAATTCGGAAATCGGTAGGCAGTAAAACCAGCTACATTTGTCACTTAACGCTTTAGCCCACTACGATACCGAGCTCGTTGAGTTGGCTTAGTTTAAAATCTCAATAAACAGTGATAAACTTCACTTTTGATAATATTTGTAGCAAACCAATAATTTTGAAATAATTGTTCCCTTCAAAACTGATTTTACACATACACCTATGAATGACGCCTTCATTTACTTCGCACTTATCATTTTTAAATGACAAACGAAATTAATTAATCCTTCGGACACAGTTTTTGCCTAAAATTCTAAGTTTTTGTTTTTTAGAAATATTTTGCAATTCTGCCCTCATTATATTTCAATAAAGTTGATATTGACACTTGCAGAATTAATATTCCACATTTTTTAGACTTCCTGTATATTAAAATATAGCACAGAAACTCATGACCTAACATGTTGGGAGTAACAAAATCCTGCTTATGTGGCAACGATGATGATCCTAAACATAGGGCTACGATATTGTGCGTAGTTGACAGATAGGGTTATTAGATAGAGTTGGTGGTTTATTATTATATTACAAAGCTTAGCTAAATCGTACTTTAATTGTTTCATCCGAGTATCTCAATAATGCTGAGCAATTATTATGCTGTTCCATAAGTTGTCTAAACAATAGGATTGCTTTGGGGCGAGTTAAAGCGGACCGACATTAGTCAGTTTGTTGTGTTTGACAAAAAATGTGTCTTTGAAACTGTAATAGGCGGTTAGTGAAGTACAGTATCTTTGAGACTCTAATAGTCCTTTAGTAAAGTAAAGCAGAAACTTCATTTATATTGTAAAGCAATGTTCAGCAATAAGTTTTATCAGTTTTTAATTTTTATGAATTGGATTGCAAGGATTTTTATCAATCAAGAGATTTTGTATTGCAAAAGAAAGTGTGCGCTATGTTCTTTAATGAGAAAAACTACAAAGTACAAACTAAAATTAGGCAAAACACAAAGAAACTGATAAAAAAAAATGGTTTGGCGAAAATCAGAAATAAAAACTAATACCAAAACACACTTCTAATAAATGAAAAACTGCAAATAATTATAACAATTATTTGATCAACGTATGTAGATTTATACTTACAAAAATACAAAATTATGGAACAATGTTTTTATAACAAACCGTAATACCAATTAATTAGTAAAATATTTCTGTTACTAATGTTCTTGCAACTAAAGTTCTAAAAGAAATATATTATGTAATAATAAATCCTCTAACCGATCTTATTTCCCTTTATAGGGCAAAGAGTTTTCTTGAATCTAATAAAATAGCAACCCCTTTATGTAAACCAAGCAATCATGATAAAATTGAAAATTATGGACTGATCTCTGTGTTAGCTGTAGAAGTATGTAAAATATAATAAAAAAAATACCTCCTGCAGTGGGTTGGAACCATTGCCGTGGTTTCCATAAAAACCTAAAACACCGCATTTTGCACTCGACGCACGTTTCGCCAACCAAGTTGACACCATCTAAATATGATTAGAACTAACCTTATGCTAACAAATGTATCCTATTTATACCTAAACTATTGTTACGGTTCGGTGAACCGTGATTCACTAACCAATAGAGTGGACTATATGGGATTGGCCCTGTCACTATTCGTATTAATTTTCGAGGCTTTAAAATGCATCCGGCTGTCCCATCTTTGTTAAATTCCTAATTAACCTTAAATTGCTATTGTCTATTTTTGTGGTTGTTCCCAAACGCATATTGGGCATTACTAGACTTATCTGTCCTACAATATTTGAGATAAGCCATATGTTTCTTGAGTCGGGTTTAAATTGATCGTCTAGTTTATACTACATACTTTTAATTACAGTCCTTACAGCTAATTCTGTATATTCAACACTCTTTGATTTTTCAATTTTGTCTTTTGAATTGCCTAAAAATTTGAGTTTATTTCCCAACGAATGAAACAACCAACCAACCAATCCATATCTTTAAAAATCTTACCAATACCACGGGTCAATCCAGGTTTATATGGAATCGATACAAATTTTGGATTTTCTCTTTTTTTTTCAAAGGTCGATAAATTTCGCAGCTATACCCTTAATCAATATGTTTTCTTTTTCAAACTGCTCCTAATTGAGGGGGTAGCTTAATAGGAATGGAGTAGAAAATTAGTACTCATTTTGTATTGAGCACAATGGTGAGAGTCCTTAGGGATATATATCTTAAAGTATTGGTATCTTTTCTGTATACGTCAAATTCTAACCTATTTTCATTATTTCTAATTTTCGTTAAGTCTAAAAATGTTAGTTGTTCAGAGTTTTCAATTTCATATGTGAATTTAACTGATATGAAGCGACTGTTTAATTTATAACAAAGTTATCAATATCAGTGATTTTTGTTCATGGCAAGAACATGGCAAAAATATCATCCACATACTTAAGGGGGAAATAGTCCAATTCTTCTTTTTTCTTATTCATGGATACATTCGAAATAGAAGCAAAAGAAGGATTTGAGTATTTCCCCGGGGTTAGGCTTAAGTATGTAGATGATATTTTTATGCCGTAAGCATTCTTACGCCCTTGAGAGTGGTGAAGCCGTTTCGACTTTTATGAATAACGCAATGTCTCGAAATTATGTAATTATGTAGCAATCTCGAAAGCCTGCTTTGCGAGATTCCCACGTTTAAAATGTCCGGGAGCGAATTCTTAAAAATGGTTCCTTTTCGTGCGTTCCTACTGCCATCAATTTTAGATTTTGGAGTCCAAATATGCTCCGAGCGTTCTCTCCTGATATTTCCATTTGTGTACCCCTCACGGTCCAAAATTCCGTTTTAAAGAAGTCCTGAGCCTTTAAAATTATATTGTTTCCGCTATTTCTGACGTTTTTATTTTATTACTTATATTAAATTTTAGGAGGATGGTATACGGTGACCCAACAAAAATTATATACCCGGTGTCCCAAATACAACATTTTTTTTCGGATTTCAACTATATACGGGGTGACAAATAGATCGGTAACTTCGGAAAAATATACGGGGTGTTAAAAAGTCAGAATTTTTCAATTCGAAAAAAATAAAAAATTAAAAAGAGGCCTTTACAGAAAAATAAGCCTACCGCAGTACTGGATCGTTAGGAAGTGAAGAAAATATATACATATGCGGGGTATTCGAAAAAGAAAATAGAAAAATAAAAAAAGTAGCTTTTACGGAAAAATAAGCCTATTACAGTGCCGGATCGTTTGGAAGTGAACATGATACTGTTCGAAAAATAAAAAGAAAAATAAAAGATAACAACTTTTCCAGAAAAGTAAGTCTGCTATAATGTTCGGAAAAGTGTATACAGGGTGTGACATTTCCATAAAATTAAGCGTACTAGGTACAATGTTTTTCCAATGATCGGTATGAAGGGGAGAGAGAACGCCCAAGGCATCCAAATACAAGGCCGTAGGCTACGCTAGGAGCTAGATATGACGATTCATCCCACAGGGTCGATTATACATTTCTAATAATACTTAACTACCTAATATTTGTAATATAAATCACGAATCAGCCGCAGGGTCGATGATACATTTATAATTTTATAATAATAGTTAACTACCTAATATTTATGATTTTAATCAATCCTTAAATAAATAAGTACACCATGAAGGTGTTTTTCTAATATAATACACACCGTAGTCTATGAGGATAATGTTATACTACTACTATATGACATTAGAGTTACTGCTGATGACGAGGAGCGTCAGTTTTTCAATAAAAAAAATTTAACTAGTATATTTACCCGAGATTTTTGGTATAGAAAAAATCGTAGTAAGTACAAATATAATATGATCTTGGTTGGCGAAACTTGGTTGACGAAACACGTATCGAGTTAAGTATATGATGTTTTGGTGTTTCGTGGAAAACTACGTCAGTGTTATCACATTAAAGGTTCCAACCCACTTAAGGATAATATTATCTGTTTATGCACATTTTTGAAATGTTACTTGAGAACCGGAATTTAATTTGGTACACAACTAACATTTGCGCAGGTTGTTTTCAGACAATTCTAATAATCAATTTGGTAGTGTGCCGGGTAGTAGTGCGTTCATTAACTTATACGACTTGGAATCACAGCCGGACCATACAAAGTCGATGAGGTATACTGCATGAGCTGACATATGGTTCCATGTATCTGCGATATGAGCACGATAAAGATCCCTACCCGGCAAAATTTCCAGGTTAAAGGAGCGAATGTTTATACTAGCATTGAAGAGCTTACTTTATAGAATCAGTAGCATTAAATAAATAGGTATTTAAAACAGAAGTCTTAATCTAATTACACCTTTAAGTTGTGGGTAAATATCTCTAATTTTTCTGCTCTAAAGACACTCTTCAGATGCAATGAGTTTACCTTTTGTAAGGTGTTATTCAATAAAAAACACTATATTATATTCTTATGTTCCGTATCGTTGATTTTCAAAACAATTGAAATATCAGCTGTCGAAACAAATCAATATTTACATTTTTCAAATAATAACCATGCAAATTACAATTTACAACTAATTATTTTTCGGCATTTACTTTTGACATCTGGAAATATTAATGTTCAATTATGTATATTCCTTTAAGAAGAAGATAAAATATAACAAAGGCATAAATGTAAATATTCTATAGGTCGGATGTTTTATTAAGTCTGAAAGGGATTCATTAAAAATCTAATAAAAATCGACAAGAACGAAACAAATATTTAGTATACTGATAGAATTCGAATGGTTAATCAACGTAGGCTTTGGCCGAACTTGGTACTGGGCGAATTCGTAAACAGAATATATAAATTTTAACTAGCTTGGTTCGAAAATTAAACTTTATATCCCTGATGTTTGCCATTTTGCAAAAATAAACTTTCATTTACCAGAATGAGGACAGTCAATATATCGCATAAATTATAAATGTGTAAACACTATGGAATGATTATATTTATACACAGGGGCTACAAAATAACTATATTTGAATATAAATAGTTTTAATCAATTAGAGACTGTAGTCTTATAGTTTTTCCATCAGCCGCTCTGGGGCCGCACACGGGCGGCAATGACATTCCATTGGTTCTGTCAGAAACATATTCTAGTGCAATCCCAATGAATGGGAGTTCGATTCTCTATACGTCTTTTATGCTTTTGTGGTGTAGATTTTAGACGTTAGGTTACGGAGTCACGAGCTTGCGGAAGTGAATTTATTAATTTATTAAAAATTAACCAAGAACTCAATATAAATATTATAACGTTCTCAACTCCTTCAATTTTTGGCAGCATATAAAATGAAATTTTCGTCATTTTCACTTTTACTACTGAAGTTTTTAAAAGAGACTACTGTTTAAAAATTAACAGATTAGCAGCAGTTTTTTTCTTCTCACATTTTCTTCCATTTTTTAATTGTACTGGCAACAGTACGTCTCTGACAGCTCGTGCGAAAAAAAATGCACTCAGAGCGAATTACTGCATTAGTTTTCCAATGGAATTTAAAAATGTGACTAGCCTGACCAATAGAATATAAATGTTGCATACAGTGCGCACTAGTTCTACTAATGGAAACCACTATTACTATCCTTCATAATCCGAGCGACGCGACAAGGCGAAAATAGTGGGTTCCAATAGAAAAGAATGTAAAAGATCTTAAACAGTGATTTGGTAGATTCCAATGGCCCTAAATATATACCGACCTTGTCACTTCATACTGTTACTGCCGGCGTCGCCATATTGACAACATGGCGTCAAAAATATTTATGAAATATCTCGTTTCTTGCTCTTCCTACGATAAAAGCAATCATTATTAAACAGAGAGAGGTTCAACTCCTCTACGGTCTTATAAAAATGTTTTCATTAAATTAATAATTTTAACCGAGTAAAGTAAATCGTGTTTTTCCAATGTTGAAATTTCCTTCTCCTTTCTCACACTTTAACATTGATTGTATTAACCACTACCAGTGGCAGCTGATGAATTTAAGTTATGCCATATATAAGTATTGGAGCATGGAACCCAAGCAATATTTTAAGGCGGAACTACCAGTACTGAACGAAGAGGCTTTGCAGAAAGAAAATTGGGAAAAAGTTACAAAAATGCTCTGCCACCCCAGATTACTTCTAGACCATTAGTAAAATATTTGCAAACTATTTTTTTTCGTAATCAGAAGGAACATTAATCACCTTATTTTTTTTTTGGTTTTCGAAAATTTTGATTTTTTGTAAAGTTATGACATTTTGAAATTTACTCAATGAAGAACTTAAATTTCAAAATGTCATAACTTCCAAAAAATTAAAATTTTCGAAAACCAAAAAAAAACGGGGTGATAAATTTTTTTTCTGATTATGAAAAAAGAGAAAGTTTGTAAATATTTTACCAATGGTCTAGAAGTAATCTGAGGTGGCAGCGCATTTTTGTAACTTTTTTTCTCAAATTTTTTTTTCTGCAAAACTTGTTCATTCAGTACTGATAGTTGTGCCTTAAAATATTGTATGTATTCCATGCTCCAATATTGAGATATGGTATAACCTAAATCCACCAGCCGCCACTGACCACTACTGTTATAAAAAACAATTATTTTTTTGAATACAAAAGAACTTCACAAGTGTGTTTACTCACATGACCCTCCTGAAATTTGCTCCATAGAGATCATGATTTCCTTATTGAAAATACTCGTTTCCACAACATGGTGGGATAGAGTATATGGTGAGTTTCTTTATGTGGTATTACTTATAGGCCTAATTCACAATAATATTGTCGATGCATTTCTTCTCGCTTCTTTGTTGTGGACAGACTTAGTTCGCTGAGGTCTACACCTGTAGTTTATGGTTCAATGTCATTCCCTATTCCCTTAATAAAGTATTCACTCGTCATCCTCACCAGTCTCGCAAAGCATCTCCTGTACATTTCTCATTGAAAACTATACAAATAATGGAACATTTTAAACCTCCCTCATACAGTCGCGTGTTGCTCTACATCTTTTCCTCCATTTACGAAATATTAAAGAAGCTTTTCGGAAGTAGCAACCTTGAACATTATGATTGGAGTATGACCAGTTCTTTTAGTTCTTCATCCATATTCTTCTAGATTTTTCTGAACGCCGCACAATTTAGCAGTAGATATTTAGCAAATGTGCAGCTGCGGTTGTGGGCGGCAACAACGTAAGATCGACCTTGCTTATTGTGGAGGAGTTTGCGAAGCCCATAATGATATCGACGAATATCAATACTAAGCGGATGATTACAACCGATGAGAAAGTGATGGAAAACGAAAAGTAATTACTAAAGTGAGGAACGTACTACTTTGACACACAAGAGCGGGAAAATGCAACTCGAGAAGCATATTTTTTCTAACACTGTATGTAGAAAAATTCAAATATTAAAATCGCAAAGTTGACAAAAACATTCGTCTCAATATATACAAAAACAATGTTTTTAAATACAACAATAAAAAAACGTAAAATGAAGGATACATTTCTAAATTCCTCGACCTTTCAGAATCAAGATTCAGAATTTGTAGTTTCCATATAAACTCTGTTTACCAGTAGTATTAGTTATGTTTCAAAGACATTCATGATGGTATGTAAAATATGTTGGGCTAACGAATCAATTAAATCAAACTAGATTTAAGAAATACATCATCTCATATATGGTAGAACAGAAAATTCTAATGTTACCCTAGCATGTGTTTGACAACCTCGAGAGAGATTTTGGCAACTAGGAATGATAAATAGCAGACAATTAGATGATTTCAAAAAATTACAAAATATGGAATAGCTTGATTAGTGTAATTGTTAGTCACAATTCATCAAACGGGAACAATTTTGGTATAAATATGTTCCTTAATTTATTTTAATTTTAGTCATCTCCAATAGTGCCAAATTTGTTAGCGAAACGCATGACAAATGTTATTAATTTTGATGACAAAATAACATTAGCCAGACATTTTCTTAGTTAAGTATAGAAATATATTGATATTCTAGCAAAATAAATTTGTTTATGTAATTTTGAAATAAATATATCGAATTTGTTTGATCCTTTAAGATCTAAAAATAAAAACTTATCTTACTAGGTAAATTTTCATGAAATTCCTGTTTAAAGTGAAAGCTATATATAAAATACCATGTTCTTCTTTATCGTGGCATTCTCGACAAAATCCAGAAACATGACATTTTTTGTGTAATGGTTTTATCAACGTTTTATAAATTATACATGACCCGACAAAAGTACTGTATAATATGCTACTACAATCTTTAATATTAATCTTGCTTGATATGCCCCTAATAAAAGTTTTACAGTTAATTACGAGGAACGTTTCCTTTTTTCTTTTCTCTAAGAGTTTTTCATTGTGTTGCTTTTTCTCTGGTGCAATATACTTGGCTTGGCACAGCAGGACAAAAAATAATTTTTCTTTGCTGCGATAAAAGATCTTATAATGTGATTATTAAAATCGATTTTCCCCGTAATGTTCATATACGTATAATAGATAGTGAGCCAAAAAGTCGATGACCTGATACACTGAGACAATAACAAATTGCTGCGTAAGTATTTTTTAGTTAGTAATAATAGTTTTATTGTATGAATATGAAGAGTTAAACTTTTATTATGATTGAATTGCTTCATTATGAATAATAAATTATGAGGTAATATTTTTGTATTTTTGACTGTTTCACATGTATTTTGGGGTTGAAAACATTTTAACTTAAATATGGTGAATTTCCATTTCAGATATTCTTTAAATATTTAAAACAAGTTTTGATGGAAAAGTTTTTTAAATATTCGCTTTTTAATAATTTATGCCGTATTTCGTTAGTGTTAATTTCTAGAGGCGAATAGTTCAATTTATACAAGGTATTTCCCGAGTATGGGACATTCTAAGAAAAAAAGGTGATATAAACGTATATCAGGGGATCTGTCTAAGGGAGCTACGCTCCGTAGAAAGGCTAGTTTTTTTCATGTAACTAGAAAACCGCCAAAGATTCAAATCTGAGTCGAGCAAACTTTGTGTCATAACTTTTTTATCACTCATTATTTTGAAAAGCAAATTGCATAATTCGATTGCCTAAGGAATAATAATGAAAATAGTTACTATTGTTAAAAGTCGAAAACGGCAGTCATCTCTGAGTAAATCGAAAAAAGCGAATAAACTGTAAAAAAATCTTTTTTTCTTTCTTTTTTTGAGTTCCGCGTACCTATTTCTGAATGTAAAGTCGTGGAGATTGTACCAAACAAACGCTTGATTAAATATTGACAAGAAATAATGCTTTGTAATTTTTCGAAAAAATGCAATTTTTTCAAAGATTTGTAAAAACGTTTAGTTAAAAAATCGGCTCAGTCTATTTGCCCACCACTTTCTTTTTCACCCCAGTTTTGCTAGCACACAAATTTTACATCGAGTACAGACTAGCACAATTAGTTTGACAGCTAGTACACCCTTACGTAATAAATAAATAATAATAAATAATGGTAATTATTATATTATTGATGCTAGTCCCCCAGTTTATACTGAATTTTCGAAACTCTGGCACAAATGGCACATAGCAAGTACAGTCTAACACAACCATTTCCAGAGGTACCACATATACTAGGAGTTATGTAAAGGATATAGCGTTAATTTTCTCCCATCCCCCCTAAATGACTAACCAGTATCTGCTAAAATAACGATTTATTAATGTTAACAATTTTGTGCTAGTCTATGTTAGGTATGGGATTTGTGCTCCTAAATTTTACACAAATAGCGCGTCATTAGGGGGCTGAGAAGAAATTATTTAATGTATATGACCCCCCATATAAATGTGCTAGCTTTGGGAGTGATTGTGCCAAACCATGCTTTCTATAGGCTGCTTATGTCAGAGTTTTCGAAACTTAATGTTAAATGGGGGTATCGTCAATCGGGCTCCCCCAAATACAGCACTTATTTATTTATTTATTACCTAAGGTTGTGCTAGCCGTAAAAGTGCTCTGCTCGATGTAAAATTTGTGTGGCAGCAAAACGGGTGAAAAAGTAACTGGGGGGTGGCAAGTTGACCAACCCTAAAAAATCTATGAAAAGGGGGAAATATTGCAAATTTAATAAAAAGACAAGAACTAGGAAGGTGTAAATAAAAAATTATAGCAGGTGCTGGAAATAAGCACCTTCAGCCACGATGCATTCATCACGTCACCTTCTCATTGATTGAAGCACACGTTCAAAAACTCCAGAGGTATTGTCTGACAAACATGCATTATTCGGTCTCTAAATTTTTTTCATTTTGAATAGATATAGTGTACACTAACATTTTCTAACAGGAAAAAATATAAGGGATATAATTCTGATGATGTAGGAGGCTATAGTTGAATTCCTCCTTGATCTATTCAGTGACCAGGATACACATTGCCCAAATACTGATGAGCAGTTTGTCTAAATTTGCAGGAGCCCGTCAGCACAACTGATTTATAATAGGCACATCTTCTAACAGTCCAGCTCGCTCGTTTTCAAGAAAATTACTGTAGGTTGCACCATTGAGCCTTAATAGAAGAAAGTAAGGTCCAATTAAGAAATCATCAATAATAATTCCAATCCAGATGATAGAAATAATATTCTATTATTTCGCGTGGGACATAGATGATTGTTATGGAACTCTTTAATTGATGTTCTTAAGAAACTAGCTTCATCGATAAAAAGAATCTGCACAATAAAAATGAGAATTTTGTGTAACCACTTGAATTAACCATTGATAGAAAGCTACTCGTTGTGGTAACAGTGCACACAATAAATAATATTATAAGCATACAACTCTTACGGAGTGTCGTGTGATTCACATTCAACTCGGCAGTAATCTTTCTTTTGCCACTTTCTAGATTTCTGCAATTTCACGAAGAACAGCTGTCTCTAACACTGGTGTCCTAAGTGTGACAGGTTTTCTAAGAACAACAGTGCTTTTTGCAAATATACGTGCTTCCCGAAAATGACAGTGGATATTTCCAAATGTTTGATGATTGGATATTCGGCGTTGAGGGTACCTTTCCTCATAAAGACTCCTTGTTTTTATGTTACCGTCAGCATCAGCTGACGAAAAATTATTAAACGAAAGTTAGAAAACTACCAAATTAATGATAGAAAATAATGAATTATTGGAAACTATACGGTCCTTACGCCGGCCCTGGCGCATTTCCCGGACTTAGGACGGGAGAAGGCCACAGCGTATGGGGGATTTTTTAGTGGTGTCAGCATCCCGTAGAGAGAGGTTCACCATGGGAATAGATAATTTGGTTGCGGTACAATACACTACTATGTTCTTATTATTATGAGTATTTTCAATATATTATAGTTAACAACACTTTTTTCATTATTATTCTTTACGCAATCGTATTATGCAACTTGTTAGCAAAAGACCGACTCTTTTACGTCCCTTCTGAAGGATAATAGTATATCACCTACACAACTCTCCCCCTAAGATTGTATGTCTTCTACGTGTACGCTTATATTCAAGCCGCTAGAAGACGGTACACGAGGTCACCGAGTTTCACTTGGATTATCATCCAAATTACTAACTGCGACTAGCGTTGGTTAACTTTCGTATCGAAATACGAGTATTTTGCCACGGATCTACGCTCGCCCCTTCCAGTGGGATTACGATTGTAATCCGACAGCACCTACTCGTGAGAGTTTTGGTATGGGACGCAACAGCATATGGAATCAGACCTCTTCTAGTCTTCTTATTTCTAGAAAGGAACATGCATTTAGTATCAACATGCATTTAGTATCGGTTACGTTATGGTAATTTTAGGTGTTTAAATATTCCAATTTTCAAGCAAGGTAATACCAGTTCTTATACTGCACTCATACCAGGAGGTTTCTGCAAGATGCTGATGTGAATATTCTTTCATGACCCGCAATATCACCTGACCTATTGCCAATCGAATATGCATATGACATGATAGACAAATGGTTTGTTTGATTGCAGTCCCATCACTGAATATTTAGCGCTTATTAGAATACGTTTAGATAGCTTGGGACACAATACCGTAACAAGTCACCGATCACCTAATTCGTAGCATACTTCGCAGTGCAATGAATAATTTGACATTCTTTGTATATGCCCAATTGTTTTGAAACAATCTTTAAAATATTTAACACATTCTCCCTAAAATCCACATAGTTTAAATAATAATTGATACACTGTTTATGTTTTGTAGTTGGTACAACAACATACATAAGTGCTTTGTGATAATGGATATATCATTTTTAAGAACTGTGCATTGCTTGTAGATAAGGAATTATATTTAGTTCTGGAAAGCAAATAAATTCAAGATAATCTGCGTTTCGTAACAGTGCAGATAAATTTACAAAGAAATATTTGATATATTAATAAGAATAAGTCATTTAATCAGCGTACAACTTGAAATTAGTAAGTACATTATTATGTATTTCGATAAAGGCTTTGTTCTTTCGCGAAACATGTTCAAATGTCTACTAATGATTCTAAGAAGTGCAATCCAAGCATTTTTATATGGATACAAAAGGAGCTTTGTTATACATTGCTTTCTTTTCAAAACTGCCCACCTAGAATAACTCTGGATCTGACATAAGACACAATTTTGAGAAAAAAATAGGTCGATTTAGTTTTCGAGGGAGAGTTTGATTAAATTTTATGTTCCACTCCTTCACCCCAGCTTTAGAAATTCAAAGGACACCCCTATTTTTTAACACATCATTTTCAAGGGCATAAAAAGTCCTATCCATCTACCATACTTAGGTATGCAGAAAAATATTAATTGCTTTATTAACAGCAAATACATTTTAAATAATTAAAGACTTTATCATAAATCGTAAGTGCGAATACATGAACCAATGAGCGCTTAATTTCACCACGAGAGGCGCTAGTGTAGGGTAAAGTACAGAAATATTAAATGTCACTGAACGTTAATGTTTATTATGGCTTTTTAACGCAGGTTGTTAGTGATTTTTATAAAAAATGTGATACTTCTGATTAAATATACAGGTCGATGAATATAAGTAAGTGCTTTAAAAATAAACATGGCTTTTTTAATGCAGGTTGTTAGTGATTTTTATAAAAAATGTGATACTTCTGATTAAATATACAGGTCGATGAATATAAGTAAGTGCTTTAAAAGCAGAGCTAAGAAAAAGAGGTGCAAAATTAAGCGAGCCTAAAGAAGAGCTAATTCAGAGGTAAGTGTGTTTACTAGGACAGATTTGTCAAAAATATGCATTATTATGAAGTTTTAAGTTCTGTATGTCTGTTTACAGACTTCAAGACTATGATAGAAATAATAACTTCGTTGGAAACATACAAGATGAAATACTACAAGATGTTTACTTTCGAAATTATTGTACCTATCAGAGGTGTCTTTATGTCATTTAGGTTAGGTTATATCAAGCATGAGCATAATGAAAACAACGAATGTGCATGATTACTACTTACGATTTTCTGTTATAGGCTCCTTTGGTAACGCATAATCATCAGGAATAAAATGTTTCTTACAAACACGCGAATGTTTCGAAGGAGTAAAGTTATCCCTGCGAGTCGCTATCAACCACTGTTTTAAGCGAGTTTTGTCTCCCGGAGACATATGTCCTCCTTTTGTTTCCGAACAAAATGGAACTGCACAACACTGAGGCATAATTAACAAGTTCTTTTTATGTACGTATGTCTACGAAATAATTATAATACAATTCTATAAACGTGTTCCGCGCCTAACAATAACTTTGACAGCTACCTTACTCAGCAGTGGCGCCAACTGGGCAGCCTATAAACGGCATCCCCTCATTAGTTAATTATGTTATGTGTGTTATACGTACACCCAGGTTGCTATACGAATATCAAGTCCCAGTTTCCGCTCTAAATAGATCCACCCGAGGCACCACCGTAGCATCGTACCGAATGTTTATGCCATGTCAGCATCAATGGCTCCAAGCAATATTTAGAATACCGATAACAGTTTTAATGTTCAAAATGTGCACCATTGTTTGCTAAACAATAATGAAGCCTACTTTTAAATTTTCCTCGCACTTTTCAAAATGTTTCTCGGAAAATCTGTTTACATTCTCGAATTATTCCACCTTTGAGATCATGAATATCTGGTGGAGTTTTGTAAATTTGAGTTTTTAAATGACCCCACAGAAAAAAATCAAACGGAGTTAACTCCGGAAATCTTGTCGACCACTCTTGAGCAACTCTCCCTGCAATCCATTTTTTTAGGAATTTGCTCATCGTTTCATATGAACAACATAATGAGGAAACTGTGTATGATCCTCCCGAGACATGAGTATTTTCATTGTTAACATATTTGTTAATAAGCCCATTTAAGGAAAACGTCGGTTTATCGCTGAAGCAAATATTTTTTATCAATTTCGATCATTTGTGATTTTTTATCCACTTCGTCACAAAATTGAATCGTTCTGTCATAATTATCTTCACCGAGAACTTGGTTAGTTTGTAGGTTTGTAAGTAAAGAACTTATTTACTTTGAGCATATTGTACCACATCACCAGAAATGGGGGTTAACTCAGCTACTTTCGGAATAGCGGTATTAGAATCCACAGCGAAATGAACCAGAATTTTGACATGCTGCTTTGTCAAGAACTCTTGGTTGGTTTGCCTATTTTATATTACACACTAGACTAGTTTCTTGAAATTTTCGCACTAAATCGATTACGTACTGGTGGCGTATATATTTTCAGGGTGTTTTTCTTTAAAGACCCCGGCAATAAATGAGCGGAACGCTTTTTACTTTCGTAAACAATGATAATTTCTGTTCTCTTTGCTATAATATAAGTATACAGATATCTATAGTAAAGTTAAAATTTGTAAATAAACGAGACATAAATCATCCCCAAATACAGTGCGCAAAGCATTTATGGAGTGAAATACATAATGAGTAGTAATAATTGCGTCAAACACCTGCGTATGTGGTCTTTTCTCATCTGTTCCGATTTTTTGTCCAAAACGCCAATTTTTCTCCCACCATCTTATAATTTATGACATCATCGAACTTTTTTTGTGGTAACCCTGTTTTTTCACGATATGAAACTACTGAATAGTGAGTTTTACAAACTGAGTGAAAAAAAACATCCGTAATGAAGAGAGATGTGATGATATTTTAGATGACATAGATTAGGCAACTGCCATAATAGTGATAATACAGTAAAGCTGCGTAATAAAGACACTGAAACAAAGGTTAGGGACTATATTTTAGTATTATTCGAAGTGAGGAAAGAACCGCTTTTTTCTACAAATACGTATGCATCGCTTAGAAAATAGACGAACTTGATTGACACAAAAGTGATGGAATAATGGAAGCGAATTTAAATTGAATACAAAAGACGTTTCTGTGGTGGATCGCAAGTTGTTTTTGGAATCTTCCGATTTCTCAAATTGTACAAATAAGTAGAGATGCAGAGTGAAATAAGTGTGTCATTATAATTTTAAGCCCCCTCTATCCTTAGAAAAGGAGAGTTGATTTTTTTCATGTGTACATTACACTACTGTTTGTTAGATAAACTAAAGTATATTTTGATGTAACTCTTGGCAGTATAGTTTCGCAAACATATTTTTTTATATTTAAAAATTTCTATCCTAAAAAAATCTACCCTTCGTCACAAACTAAAATTGTTATTTTTAGAATGGAATAAAACAATTTTAAGTAAATTTATGTAATAATTATTATTAAATCACAGTATTCATCTTCGTCTTTATTTGTTGAGTGTGAAAATTTTCCCTTTTTGGTAAGTTAATATTTTTCAATCTCAATATTTTTTTTGCTTCTAATACTAAGGACAGTGTTATTTAATTCAACGCAGTTCTTGCTCCTAGACTGAGTAGTTTTTTTAATAGCTTCTATGATAAAATTTATTGAAAGTGTTGTTTTTGATTCATTATGCCTAAAATTTTTATACTAGCACATTCAGATAAGAATGTCAATATAAAATATAAAAATATTTAGGTATTTATTACTATTATCATGTTAGATTTGAAAGAATGCCATGTAATGTAATACCCAATAATTATTTTATTTCTTTTTTTTAGAAATGTATATGCAAAGCAATAATGTCAGATTTTTTGAAAATTTTATTTTAACTTTAAACATATTTTTCAAAATTTGTAGTTATGTGTTTACTTCGTCAGAAAAGTTGTGTCAAGGGTTGCAAAAGTTTATAATAATTCTAATAATGACAGATATGCACAGGTTAAATATTATGCTAGATATATAGCTATAATACTATAAATTATCATTGATACTGAGTAACTTTGTCGGGTCGAGAAAGAAGACTCGCAGAAATAATGGGATTTTTGAATTCCAATCACAATTAAGCCTAAATAAAATAAATGAATTAGTGCATGGTAAATTTTTGTGATCATTTACATCCGCACCTATTAATTGATATTATATTCCTAGTATACGATTTCGCAGAAAGCTGGCGACTTATCTGAAATACTCTCCCTTGCCGCGCGGTCGTTCTTTCGTAGGCTTGACAGTACTATATCAAATCTTAGGGCCATCAGTTTGGGAACCATTACCAAGGAGATGCAATTGCGGACGTTGATATATAAAAATAAAATATAATCATAAAGTATCACTCGCAGCAACAAAGAAACATCAACAATTAAACTTAATGACGTTAAACTCTCAAAATCAGAATTATTTTTAAATTTTTATTGTGTAAGAAACAAAAATCCTTAGTCAGTTTGAACTGAGGCTGCCTTTCAAAGATCTCTTCAATAGGCTTACTGAAACAGTAGAATATTCTTTGGCCTTTCATTTTTATAGATGGGTTATCTAATATTTTAATTACTCCGAATCAACATAAGATTGATAAATACGAAAATCACATTTAGTGCCATCGACACATCTTAAGAACGTATTTCTACTTCTGAATCGTCTAATTCACATTGTGTAATATTAAAGTAATTGTATTGCCGGTTTTGTAACCTATGTAAATGTCCCAATAGGAATATTTCTCGGATGGCTGGTTTTTCAAGATTGGTACCGCCGTCATTATTTTGGATTTTCCTTGTCACGAATTTGTACCAAAGTTTCGGAGTCAGAACTGTCACTGGAATCGCAAATTTTTTAAACATGCATTAATAGAAACCGACCAAATCCGACGTTTCACAGAAAGAACTCAGGTCGCTGTAATTCATTTGTCCAGGTTTACTAGAAAAAATGTGATGTAATCGCATCGTGGCTGGTATTGGCCGTAGTGATTCTCCTGTTGTCTTTGAAAATTCGTCAATATTATCTGACTGATGACGAATAATGTAACTTTTCTCGGGTCTTTCAACAGATCGTAAAATTTAATCACATCCGTAAATCTTATCCATTCTGTTCTTTCAGTAAGTTCACTAATTCCATGGGCGCTGATGTTAGTGGAGCCATCTTTATTTTTAGAGGAGTTATTTTACTGGACTTAAAAACATTGCACATACAACTACATAAAATAATGTCTAATGCTAATTTAATTTATAATACACGTAGAATAATAATCGTCCGCATTACAGCAGAAATGTCCCCTTGATGCCAGCTTGGTTGGCGAAACGCGCTGATTGCAGTGTATTGATGTGTTCTTTTTCGCTATTCAGTATAAAAGTATCAATGAAACCGTAATTTCATCGCTAAACGGTCATTTATTTACATTTAGTTTGTAAAAAGTTCAGTTGTATAGTCCTTTAGGTATTTTACTGAAAATTTTCAATACTCTGGAGAAAAGCAATGCACTTCCCTAATTTAAATGTTCAATTTATTAAATCTGATTTATTACTCCCATTAGCTTTGTAGTAAATAATATTTTACGATTATGCCTGACAACAAAAAATGGTATTTATTTTTCACGAGATCATATCTTAGTTAGAAGCAGGTGTTCCTATTCAAGTTCATACCGACAACAAGAAGAAAACTCGATGTTACATTTGTTTAGTTTGAATTACTTTATACCAAGTTTGAATTAGAGCTGGAGCAGTTATAAAAATATTATATTGCACGAGAGCGCTTCTGAGAATTTATTAACTCATTGTTGTCATTTTCACCTTTTTATACAAAGTTATATTATGTTTCTTCATAAAAAAAGTCAAATAAAAAACTTAATACATCAAAAAAATCACTGATGTGTACCCAGCGCATGTTGGGAATAATTAAACCAAAATATACACGTTCCTTCTTTTTTTTTCATTTTGTAAATAATATTAAATTACCTAAGTAATAAAAAAATTTGTTATACGATGTGTGGCAAATGTACTGCCCGACCCTGCGAAAGTCGAAGTATGCGTCATAAAAAATAACAAAATTTGAATGGTGCAATTAAGGTACATTCGTCCATACTGTGACACCATCTTGAAATTTCTGTCGTCGTTATATCAAAAGATATGAAGCCAAGATATTTTTAATAGAAGTAGAATTGTTTTTGAAATTTTCTGACGGGGAGTAGTTTTTTAATTTAAAAAATGTGTCTTATGAGTTGCATAAGATGGTACAATTTTGTAATAAGAAAATACTCTCTTTCAGTAAATACCAACAACTACACTTATTGCCATTAAAAAGTACGTAAAGTATGACCTTTACACCATATCTTCTGAGATAACAGTTGTTATAAAAATTTCAAAGTGACTTCATAATATGCACAAATGTACCTAATTTATACTGTCTAAATTATTTTTTTTTTGCAACGTACCTCAGATTTTGGATTTCACACTGTACATAAAATCGTCGTGTCCATATATCCTAATTTTTGGCAATTTCTTGTTGCCTAACGCAATTTATTTATTTAAGTTTTAAGTGCCGCCCAATGACTGGTTTGTTGATGTTAAACAAGTGCCATAGGAACACACAAACAAACAAACAACAAAAAAAACAAATGTAGCTAAGAAATTTTTGAAAGGGACCGGGAGAGATAGAACCACCCCTGTATGTGATGATTTGCATTATATTGATATAGGTCACCAAGGTCTATTTGAGACCATAAAATCACTTTCCATCTTTAAATGCAAGGCCATCTACGATGCTAAATTATATGAAAGAAATCAGAAAATCATAGTAGGCATTTTTTTAATCAAAAAATTTTATTAACAAAACTAGTTCGAAATCATCAAGAACCCTGAATCCGAAGTTTAGTTAAATTTTAAAAAAATGAGGTTTTGATGAAAAATATCGTTTTAGGCATGTTAATAAAAATTATTTCTAAATTTATTTTTTTGAAATACAATTTACACAAATGAATAATAAATACAACCAAAATAATTAAATATTATGTTGTATCAAACTCCATCAGCCCTAATGCATGCCTCAATTCGCTTGCTGTTGTTGTTCATAACTTTTCGGAGGGTTGCAGGCGTAATTTCAGCGCAAGCTTCAGCAATAATAATAATTAATATACAGGTGATTTTAATATCACGTTGCTCGAATATTGTAAAATGTGAGATTTTGTCGAGTATGCGCTCTAGGAATCAGCAGATTAATTTGTAAAAGAATTTGAGGACAATCAATTTTATTATGTAGTAGATTATGGAGAAAAATTAGTATAGAACAGATTCGTCGAAATTTTAGACTCTCAAAATTAAAGCTAGCCAGTAGACACCTATTGTCTACCCCTCTCTCGGGATAATTACCTGTAGATCTAAAAGATAAGAATTTTAGAAATTATATATATATATATATATATATATATATATATATATATATATATATATATATATATATATACATATGTATATATATATATATATATATACATATATATATATATATATATATATATATATATATATATATATATATATATATATATATATATATATATATATATATATATATATATATATATATATATATATATATATATATATATATATATATATATATATATATATATATATATATATATATATATATATATATATATAAATGAAATTAACGGGTAACGACCGCAAAAAGAAAAAATTGTGGCTTCCACTTGGATGACTCCGGTATGGGAGCATCGTCCAAGCATCGCACACGCGGGCAACTATAGCAACCTGCGTGGGATTCCGGACCCAGGAAATTGAATAGGTACAGAGCAAGAGTTTAAGCGCAGGTTTATTTACATTACAGTAAAAAATAAATGAATTAGTCAGAAACACGTGTCCACGGTTTGCATCTTTCTGCCATTTGCAATTTTTGCATTATCCACCGTGCAATTTTTTTCTTTTTGCGGGCGTTACCCTTTAATTTCATTTATTTTTTACTGTAATGTAAATAAACCCGCGCTTAAACTCTTGCTCTGTACCTATTCATTTTCCTGGGTCCGGAATCCCACGCAGGTTGCTATAGTTGCCCGCGTGTGATATGCTTGGACGATGCTCCCATACCGGAGTCATCCAAGTGGAAGCCACAAAGGTGCGACTGGCTCCCTGTCAGTGGTTTTCCTTTTGTGTCTTTTCTGAGTTTTATCCATCACTTTAACTCAGCTACACCGTGCTGATGAAGACCAATTAGTCAGAAACACGTGTCCACGGTTTGCATCTTTCTGCCATTTGCAATTTTTGCATTATCCACCGTGCAATTTTTTTCTTTTTGCGGGCGTTACCCGTTAATTTCATTTATTTTTTACTGTAATGTAAATAAACCCGCGCTTAAACTCTTGCTCTGTATATATATATATATATATATATATATATATATATATATATATATATATATATATATATATATATATATATATATATATATATATTATATATATATATTATAAAAGTATCACAGATTGTCATTCAGATGTTCATCAACTGAGTAGTACATTTATTACACAACAATTTTTTAACATCAATTTTATAGTTATTAAGATTCAACATTTTGTATGAATTATGTAGCTTGTTATAAGTTTTTATTGCTAAATATTGTGGGCTTTTTTCAAATAACGTTAATTTATGAATGGGTACTGCTAATGTCATTCCATTACGAGTATTATACGAATGGTTAAAGTTCTAAGATGGCAAATTAGCTAAGTGACTTCTGGCATAGATGAGCAAATGTAGAATAGAAATACATGGTAATGTTAATATAGGTAATTCTTTAACTATATTTACAGCTTGCTCTTCTATTAGCTCCAACTATAAAATGTACAACTCTTTTCTGTAGTTTGAAATATCGTACGCTTTCTGTCGAAGCACCCCACCTTAAAATAGCATAGGTATTATTGAGTGGAACTATGCATAATAATATGTTACTAATATAGATCTACTTACTACCTCTCGTAGTTGATTTAGGTAATAACAAATAGAAGCAATTCTTTTGCTAACAACATCAATATGAACAGTCCATGAACAGTTTTTAGTTATAAGTAAATCTAGAAATTTTTTCATATTTTTTCTGTTTAATTGTACCATCTTAATAATTACATTTGATGGATTAATCTTATAAAGGTATATTTTCTATTATTTAAATAAGCATATTATCAGTAAACTATTCACGTGCCGTTTGTATGTGTAGATTTGCATCTTTAATAGCATTATTGATGATAAAATCAGAAATAAGAATGGCTACATCATCAGCAAACATCACTCAATGCGGAGCGTTGAAATCATTAACAAAAATTATGTATAATAAAGGTCCTAAAACCGATCCTTGTGGTACACCAACAGAATTTTCTAAAACATTAGACATACAGTTATTTAATTCCTTATAGTAATTTCTTCCCTGAAGGCAGGATCTGAACCAATCTAAAAGTTTACCTCTAATACCATACAGCTCTAATTTATTTATTAAACGTTCATGGCATACAAGGTCGAATACCTTACTCATGTCTAGAAATATACCTAATAAACCTAATTCCAATAATATTCGAGGACACTTCGGAGCACACTACTATTTTTCCCTTATTTTTAATTCATTTCCACGTGGTATTTTGTTTCTCACTCAAAAATAGGTGAACAAATGTTGGCAAACAATATGTTTGAATTTCTCACTTTCTTCCAAAACAAAAAAAAATTTTGTTTGGCAGTATATTTAAAAAATTTAATCAACCGGGCCAAAACTAGGTCTGAAGTCATCTTGTGGAAATATAAAAAAAAATTGCAAAAAGTGTTCAAGATTGGAATCTAGAGCAGATTGCAAGATTTGGTTGAGAGAATATGAAATTTTGATTTAATTTTTATTTTTTTTTTAAACGCGGATGAAAATTTTTTATGCTTAATTTTTCTTTAATAAAACTCATGTTTAATTGAAATATATTGTCAACTATAGTTTTACATGGGCTATGTAAATATTTCGATATTTTAAGCGGGAAAATTTGGAGAAATTAATTTCAAAAGAACAAAGTTCCTCCATGTACATCCTCTAAATCCAAGACATTTTTTATCTAGCTCACGAATGTTTTTGTTGTTGTGGAAATAAATACGAGCAAAATATACAAAATAATGTATTATTATATCTAGAATGCGAGTTCCCTCAAAAGGTTTTTCGACCTAAGGAATGGAGAGGAAACTTTTTTGCGAGCCTTTTTGCCATACATCAGTCATCATGACAAAATGCGGAGATGAACGAGGTACATTGCAAGATTTCAACATAGATTTCATAGATTGTAGGTATGATTTCAAAGACTTTACCCGGAATATCAAAGATATTTTAGGGAATTCAATGAGATTTCAAAATTTCAACCAAACTTCATTGTGATTTCAAAGATTTCAAGATTTTAGGAGAATTTCAATAATTGCGACTAATTTATTTGATATCAAAAAAGACAAAGTAAAGTTTCAGCTCAAAGGTACGAAGATTTCAATAGCGAACCACCTCTTGGTTCGAGTTAAAAAAGGCGTTCCTATATTGGCCTTTAGCCCACACAGATGCTGGGCCGTTTAGATGAAAGGAACCGCCCGAGAAATAATGTTTAACTTTTTTTACACTGTTGATGTTGAAATAACCAACATCTACGTTTGTTTTTAAATAAAATTTTATACATCGTCAATGATTTTGTGTCAAAAAAAAATAACAGCAATTCTACCACGTCAGTTTTGCGCCGTTCTGTAAAAATGTCTCTAATTTAATTCTAAGAAATAATTACACAGCTGTAAAACTAATAATTTTAATAACAAACTGGAACCCTTAAAACATAATACCGTTAAGAAATTTGAGACGTCCTTGTGTGCCGTTGTTAAATAAATCAAAAGAAATTCATCTTTTTCTACCCGATTAATCATAAAACCATTGAAAGTACGTTATAGTTCAAATGTGATATGAATTGAGATTTTAAAAGAGTGGTATTAATGTTTGGCACTAATAATAATAGAACGTAGAACGTCATGTTTTTTAAAACCATTTATTTTAACGATTGATACTAAATAATCTAGCTAATATCTGCTATAATAGTACTATTTTTTGAGCGAGGCAATAAAAGTCTGACATAGAAAAATTGACTCTCCTTTTTCTTCCTCTATAAACATCCCTATGCCAACTTCAACACGCATATACGTTATTAGTTATTCTGTCAGATTATTTTGAGAGCTTTATAGAAAATCCATAAATATAATAGCTTTATCATTTATATTTTTACTTCCTTACACATAGCCGGATAAAACCAAGGATGTATGGACTACAATAGAGCCCAACACACAACTGACCCAAGCAAGAGCTGTAATGTAAAAATTATTACGGTATACAGTGTATTTCATTTCAAATAACCACGCCACAATTTTCCTAAAAATGAGGATGGAAAAAACATAATGTTTACATTTATTGGAGGATCATGTTTATGCACTAACTACAAATATAATGGATATGATCATTACTGCGCCCTCAGTGCGTAAAAGCAAAATGGTCAACAATAGTAACGTTAGTTAAAATATAGCAACATAACTTATTTGGGAAAGTTGTTTAGAATACTACAACAATTTACTGGAAAAATTAAGTTGTTATTCTAGATAACGTTCGAAATGTATACATATATATGATTTACAGTAGGTGTTTTGCTTAATCTCTACAAAAGATATGTAGATGATTGCCTTATTTGCTTACCAAAAGACAAAATAAAACATATGGTTAATATTTTCAATAATTTTCCCTCAAGGTTACAATTCACTAAGGAAATAGAACAAAACAATAGCATAAACTTCTTAGATTTAACAGTTAAATATAACAAGGACGGAATTATCAAAACTAACTGGTACACAAAAGAAGTGTGGTCGCAAAGATACTTTAAATCCCACACACCAAACAACTACAAAAAAAAGCGTCATCAACAGCCTAACATATCGTGCCATCCAACTTTCACATCCAAAATACAGACCAAATAATCTGAAGAAAATCAAAGAAGTTCTAGAAGCAAACTCCTACCCTAAACACTTTTATGAACCAATAATAAAAAAAAGAATACTCAAAACCTATAATAAAACAACCCACACACCAAATAATAGTAGGTAATAATAAATATATGTCCATGCCATACATACCAACAGTATCCGAAACAATAGCAAACGTATTTAAACAACATAATATAAAAATAGCCCTAAATAGCCCAATATCACAAAAAAAATTTTCACAAAACTTAAACCTAGACTACCAACCGAAGACGAAACTAACACTATATACCTACAAGATAGACTGCAACAACTATAATGGTACCTATATAGGTCAATCAAAACAATATCTACATAAAAGAGTATACACGCACAAATATAGCATAAAGACTCAAAACCAAAACACGACAACACTAGCCAAACACGCCATAGAACAAAACCACTGATTTAATTTTAACAACATACAAATATTAGAAAAAGAACCCAACTATAACCGAAGAAACATACATGAAATGCTGCAAATCAAAAGACATACCAGCGCCATAAATAATCGCACTGATATAGAAAATTTAAGTGAAACCTATTTTAAGTTAATTAAATGTGGAGTACATTACAACATGAATTCAATTTTTACATCTTACCGATACAAACTAATAATTCTTGAAATAAAATATCTTATTATATACTCACTATTTAAGCAAAATACCTACAGCAAATCATATGTATACATTTACAACGTTATCTCTAATATAAACAAAACTTTAAGAGCCTACGTTAAAATATTTCAGTTGCGTTAAAACAGACAATCCAATAACATGTAACAAAATTTAAAACAAATATCTAATAATTAATAGTGTAAGTAAATTGTAATGTAAAATAACCATAACTGTTTTTAAAATATTATAATTGTAGTTCTCTGATGATGGTGTAGTAAACCGAAGCGTTAGAAAAAAAATAATAAAATTAATTATACCTGACCGAAATCCCAAAAAAAAAAAACTACCAGATATTATTTACTGTTTTCTGCATTTATTTCAACTTATAATGAATCTCCATGTACTTTTTAAAACAGTTTAATCGTTAACTGGATAAATATATAATTGTTTATTTATTTCATAACTAAGCAAAAACACTATGCCTTTATGGAATGTTTTCTTGGCCCACCCTATAGGTGCGGATTAATTCAGCTGCACTCGTAACACGTTATTCAGCCAACAAATAAGCTACTAAATCGACGTTCACTTGGTTAGTGTTTAAACATAATAGATTTCGGTATAAAATTTTCTTAATGGGAGCCATCTGTACATCATCACGTTCGAGGAGTTTACCGGTTTATGTTTCACCTGCGTACGATCACGTGCCGTGAAGAGTGCATATAGCCGTCACAGATAAGTACCAACTGCCCTTTATCGCCTCTATTCAAATAACACCGAACAATTTTTGGCTTGTGCCCGATGTTTATCTTTGCCTTCTTGTGCGATACAAATTAAACCGAGATGTCTGACAAAAACCGAAGTACATGTACAGGGTGGATTAATAATTTGTAACTCGTTTATCAGTTTTATTGAGATCGAACTAAATTAAATGTTTCCTTTGTGTAAACACCTTAAGCTTAAACACTTGTTCCCCAGACTATATTAATATTCAAATCTGGTGGGTACACCGCGAAATGTACAAATAGCAAATACTACTCACTATATTTTTAAAATATTGGTCTTTAGGCCACATTGTGGGGACTGTATGACTAAAATCGCACATTACCAACCAAGTTGGGATTGAGATGATTAAAACTTATTTTAATCATGACAGATATCACTTAAAATTGACCACAACTAATCTAGATCCAACGGCAACTCTTCTGGGATATACATATTCATTTTCACAAGCACGAAAACACTGAATACTACCTATTAAACACCACAGGTAATACAACCCCCCTGTATCCCTGAAGGTACCACAAGATACCTTGTGTGGAAGAGGGCTACACATTTAAATAGAATGAACACACACCCAATGTCTGAGTATGCTAGGATTAATTTCTGGTTTAGAAAAAATTCTAGCTCTTTGACTGGGAATCGAACCCAGGACTCCTGGGTGAGAGACAAATGTCCTTACCACTCATCGGTTTAATCAATCCACCATTAGGATGGCAACATTTAGAGATGACGGAAAATCAGTTATAATCATCTCCAGATTATAACAACGATTGGCGAAACCCGTATCAAGTGCAATATTAAGTACTCTGGCGTATGTAGAAAGCACTAAAGAAACAATTTCTTCTCGTTTAAAGCTAAATTTGACTTTAACGATAACTGTGAAAGTTGAAGAGGATTTTCAAATTACATTTTAACTATTTTATTGATTCCTGAAGCAACCTAGAATAAAAATAAGACGCGTTACAGGTATATGTTAAGCGGTATGAGCAAAATTATTTCAGTTCATGTTTTTCACGAGGCAACTAATTAAAAAGATTATAAATCAACTGTTCTTTATAATATTTACTTCATTGTTCATTGACTATTGTGATAACCAAACTGTTAACATGGACTATCTATTTGTTTTGTCTGTTCTACAACAAATAATAATCAATAATGTAAATAAAACCCATAATGCAAACAGCAGAAACAATGCAGATAAAACAGCATGGACATATTTTAACCACCAATATCTACAAATTGTATTATAATTTAATGTGAATAATTTATAAAATCTGATAGTATAGGTTTATGTCATAAAATAAATATTAATAATTACTGATGCGCTAACAAAATTCACAGCAGAATGATTGGTGTGGGCAAGGGTCAGAACACCATTTAAAATCTTTTGAGCAGCAGTTTTTTGTATTTCTATTTTATCTGCACTTCATTTGTTTTTTGAGATAATTTGAAAAAAATTATAGTTTTTTTCCAGAGTATCTCAAGAAACAAATGAAGTGCAGATAAAATAAAACACAAATCTAATTGTAGAATTTTTTCATAGTCTACAATAAAAACAAAGTTATCTCAAAAATTATTTAAGATAAATGTATAATACCATATGTATTGTACAGGGTGTAATACTTAAGGTAAAAACGAACTGTGTCTTTTCTAACTAGCACATTAATTTGTAGATGTTGCAATAATGTTTAGATAACCAAATCTTTTCATGTAATAGCATAAAATACTTTTTTTGTACCTAGTTTATACGAAATATCTGTAAATAGATGATTCATACGTTCATTAATCATTACTAAAATTAAATTGTTTGGCCTGCGTATTATCACGTGCTTCATAACCCACACCTTATGCGACAATACGTCATCGCTAAGTGTTATAAATACCCGTCCACTGGAGGAAATATTCATTCAGCATTTTACTGACCACCAACACTTCTTAAGGAATATGGTGGATTACCATTAAGACACAACAAATTTTAGCAAGTTGAAGTTTGCGGCTGGCGTCGTGTAGAGTTGGGCACTTGCCGCGTGCTATTGGTAGGTATTTGCCGAACGATTTACGTCGCATCGGAATCCATAAGACAGGTTGACGCTCGTAATATCATACCAGAAACCAGATTAGCCAAAAAACACTCTTATGAGTAACGTCATACCAAAATCCGTAATTATCGTCAATTTATGCTCCGGTATTCCCCTTTTTCTCCGTGTCTTCATAATAGACTTGTAGAATACA
This sequence comes from Rhamnusium bicolor, assembly GCA_029963845.1. Taxonomy (NCBI): domain Eukaryota; kingdom Metazoa; phylum Arthropoda; class Insecta; order Coleoptera; family Cerambycidae; genus Rhamnusium; species Rhamnusium bicolor. The sequence goes on along the minus strand of JANEYF010004825.1, from coordinate 631,859 downwards.
ATATATTACTGATACCTGAAGAAACTAGTTGAAACAACAAATTATTTTATTTATACCTATAATATTTGGTTGTATGACTGACTCTACTAACAACTATTTATAAAACAGTTTTGCTGTAGAGTATAATGGAGCTTTTTAAACTACTTTGTCGTATGGTAACTTCTTAAGGCCCAGTATATCCATCTTCTGGTAGAGTGGCTGTTAATTACCAAACAGATTTATAGTAATTGTTACGTCTCTACTTTTGCAAAAAACTTATCACAGCGAAGTGAATTCTTATATGGAATAACTGTTCTGCAAAAATAGATAAATAGTAATTATTTTTCTGGTTTAAAAATTTTGTTCTTAAATTTATCAGTTTGATAACTTTACCCGGAGGTGTATATACTGGCCTTGAAGGATATATTTTTACATAGTGCAGCACTTATAAAACATTCTTGTTACATGGAATTTCTCCTAATATGGCTAATTTGTTAACAGATACTCAAGGCGCGCAACTTTTCAAACCAATTGAAGCCCTGTGTGATATTATTTTTTAAAAAATTGTCCCCTAGAATCTTCTGCTTAATCTCGAGCTTAACTTGCTCCTGTATATAAAATTGTTTTATAATTCTCTCATCAGAACATTCTATAGACCTACTAAAATTTTTCTTAAAATGTTTTCTTAACCGCCTCCAAGTCACTGAAGTAATCCGCTGAAAATCAGGAATTTTGCGTTAGGAAAGAGATACGACGGCCTACAATTGATTGTAGGAATCGATTATTGCATAGTTTTAATATTTTACCTACGCAGTTATAATTTGTGGTAAAAACGATACCTTATACGGATAATTTCCAAGTCTGCCTTCAAGTTTCTCAATAATTTAGACAAGGGTATTTCAAAAAAGATTTCGTTTTATAATATTTTTAAAGAGAATAATTACACTAAATTTTAAAATTACGAAAGGAGAGTTTTCCTATACTACTGTTGCTTTCCACTGCTTATCATTCGTTTTAAAGTAAATATGGGTTATTGTATGATATAAACCTTTGTTTAAATTAACTTTGTCTATACAGAGAACGGGGTCAACGCTGGTGGAAAACTCTTCAGAAGTGATACATGAAAAACTTGGCATGTTTAATCAGAGAAAATACGTTCCCTCTGGTTTATAAATAATTTGCAAGCTAGTCAGAAAAATTAATGTTTTCAAAGGTTAGAATTTCATAATATTTAATTTAATAGTTCTTTAATTTATTGTTTTTATATTTGCGATATGTTTGATAATATCTAAATCGAAAAAAACAGTTTACTACGAAAACAGTTATTTTTGTTGACTATTTTCTTCTTACTAAATACAGAATGTTCCGCGTAAATCTCCCCAAGCTAATTAATCAATAAACTAAAAAATAATGTTCAATCTTGTAAACGGAGCCTTGTGAACAAAATTAGTGTATAATTTTATATATCAGCGCTGTGGTTACCGTAACATAATTCTTTGATGACAGGAGAATGGACTTTTTGAGATTTGGTCAATGAGTTAAATTCTAAACAATTTCATATAATACACTTCTTATAAATTCCAATTAACGGCTTCCGAGATATTCTTTTTTCAAAAATTATAAACATCATTTTAAATAGCCCAAAGCACAAGTTTTATTTGGAGGTCGAAGTTTTGAAACCACTGATTAATATGGTGTATTATAGCTTATTTCACATTGTACCGAAGTGTCACTCTGTATTCTATCTTCACAATGCATTAAACAAAGGATTATTTGAGATAAAAAATTTGCATATTAATCCTTCAAAATATTCGAAAACCACTTTAAGATATTTATTGCCCAACTTTTATTAATATTATGCTCATACCCCATAACTTATGCGAAAATATTTTTAGAATAGCTGTACTGGAAAGCAATGCTTTATTATTCAGATTACTTTTGGTGTAACGCGACGATTTATACAGGTCTTCGAACATATAGTACAACCAAAAATATAAGCAATAGACAAAACCTAGCTAGAAAGTTAAATTGCTTTGTTGGCATCGAGGAAGAATTGACTTGAGACAATTTTATAAAAGCACCTCAGACTATTTATCTTTATAGATATGCCACTATCGATAAAGGAAATAGATAAATATACCAAAGCGCCTTTGTTACAATGCCACAAATTGACTCTTATTCGATGGCAACAAGCAAATTATATTTACAGTTAAATTTTTTAACTTTCCAATGTATAAGTTATCCGATTTGAATGCTTCAGTTGGCAACTGTTGCTCACGGCTGTTCCAGCTAACTGCTTGTTGGTACTAATGTTCAAGCCTCGGTTCAAATACATTTCATTAGATGGTGGTCAACATAAAAATCCACAAATATCAGTATAAAAACTACATTTAATCAAAAAGTCACATCTGCCCTGATGTGTGCTACAGAAAAAAATATGGCAGTATATCAGAAAGGACATGATAGAGGCCCAGCACGCTCTAATCATTGTCGACGCACCTTAAAACTAATTCTAGCTGAAGCTATTCTGGTCATGGTGAAATAATTTAAAAATGTAAAGGATTTTGACTGGTTTCTTTTTGTAACTGGAAATGTTATTCCACTGGAGTAAATTCAAAACCGAATGTATTTTTGAAATATCATGAATATATTGAATATAATGTTTGTGAATTTTCCCGCTGGATTGATACTTCTCGAGATATTTAGGCGAGAAATACATTATTACAGGATTAAAGTAGATCAAAATCAAACAAAGTAGAACCAATTTTGTATTTCATTCAGTGGCGTAACAAATTCTTATACCAAAAATGGGGCTAACCCCCATAACTTTCGACAACATTAGTATAATATTTACTACATTGTACCAATTTAAAATTATTGATATCCTCCATTGCTTATGATTTATGATAGAAATTATTATCAAAAATTGGATCTTCGAAACAAACCGTTTAGACCTTATGATCATAAGATTTTTTTGCTTAAAGTAGCTTTTTACACGTTTTACAACTCCTGCGATTTAAATCTTAAACGCCCTGTGTATAGGACATAGGAAGATTTTTATTTTAAAAATATTGCATGTGTATTTATGTTTATTATTTATATTAAGTGATCATTGCCATTAGTTTATAATTTTTTTTTCAGTGAGAATTTCTTTTAATAACTCAATATTTCAAACATTACCTTCAATAATAAGGGCGATAATATAAACCAAAAACTTCAATTCCATTCTGAACGAATACAACTAAAATCTTTTGCACACACAAAAAAAACTATTTTTCCACACTAATATTGGCACTAATTCAAATTGGCAGTGTACACAAACACAAACATTTAAGACACATATTTCCCTAAATGCATAATGAATCAATCTCAAGTGGTTTAGTATCCTTGAACTTTATATTAGTTAATCCAAGAATGTTTCACTAATCACTGATAATTATATTTATTGACATAAAAATTATCGTCAACAATGATACCACTTGTGTAAACTGAAATAAATATACTTTTGTTTGTAGTGGATCAATCACCTAAGACAATTAAAAACTTGTTACCAAGAATTAAGTCTTGCGCATAATTCGAATTCTAGCGGCAATACCGGCACTTATTATGCGCTCCCTCTTGTAGCGTCCCGACGGATAAGAGTACACTGGCGTCGTATAGTTAAAACTCCCACTCAAACGCATTTTCGAGAACTTTCGGGGTAGCTCGAGGTGGGTCGGAGCTCTGCACCCTACTGCATACTTTGCAATTAATATATTATCATTAAGTATTTAATTAGTGTCCGTAATACGTCGGAGGAGGTTCAGTGACTCATTACATTGGTTTTTTAGAAAAACGTCTACCATCTGCTTTTTAATAATTGTATTATAGGTTTATTTTGAAGCCAAATGAATGCTACAATAATAGAGGGGTCTGCTGGTACTCAGACCGCCTTTCTCGGCAACTAATTTACTAATTAATACAATTTATTCTGTGGAAGATGCATTTTGTTTGTTTATTAATAGTTTTACTGCTAACTACGAGTATTATTAGACTTTAATGTCTCTAATTTAGAAACTTTGTCAGTCTGGCAAATTAACTGCAGTACGCAGTTACTCATATTTTTTAATTTTCATACAATCGGCTGGGGTAAAATGTACCCCATGTCATATCCCTTACGTACAGTTTTTTTTGCACTTTCAGTGGCGTTGGATTACATCGGTCTGCAAATTAAAAGTTGTAAACTGGGGATTGGATTCCAATTTAGGTGTTCATCTAATTTTCTTACGCTGAATGGGTATGTCTCATAATTGTTTATTTGCTTATATGATAATGTTTGAAAATTTAATCTCATCAAATATATTTTAGAATTTTTTGAACTCCTTAAAAGCGTAAAAATATTAACAAAGTTTTGAATTTTAGTCTAGTTACGCCATCCGAAGTTCGCGCTAAAACACAAGAAGTCAATAAGACAGAAGACGGTAGTTTCGTGTTGCTAATTTTAATTAGCGTGTTCCTACGTATCGTATTTATTTAAGACATAAACATAAAACACACCACATAAGATAGACAACCCCCCAAACCAAAGCCGAAGCAGCACGGACAAGGGGTTACACAGTTGAAAAAGACGCGGACACACACAACCAAACCATTCGACTTTGTCGGAATCGAAACCGGGATTTGAACCCGGGAGTCGATAGGCAGTAAACCAGCTATGTTTGTTACAACGTTCTGGCCCACTACGCTACCGAGCTCATTAATAATTTTTAACGAATTATATTAAAAAGACATGGATCATTCTTGGATTACATCTGTTAGAAACTAATGGTAGCAACGAATATTCTGTTATACTTAAAAGTTACCATTGCTTTAAACTATCTTTGTAAACTTTCGCATCCTCTGCGGAACATCTACCATCCTTATAACACTGACGTAGCTTTCCACAAAACACCAAAACACCATATACTGCACACGACGTGCGTTTCGTCAACTAAGTTGGCATCATGTGGAAATGATTTAAACTAACCATATCGTACTCCCGCTACTTATCTCAATAAAGTAACTTACTCACTCGAAATAATATATCTTCAACAAAATAGAAAACAATTAGTACATATTGTGTTGGATCAACGATTGATAATGGGCTACTGATTCTCTCTTAATCTCTAAAACTTAGCATTTACGTAACCGAAATCATGTAATGGTAAACGGCTGAGTGAGTCTTACACTTTTATGATAGTCCGGGGCGTCTGTAGACGAACTCATCCGCACGGCTATCCTGTGAAACTTTCGGTCTCGAAAGATAAATGCTCTATCGGATGCGTCTCTTGAACAATATTAAGAGGAAAAGTTTTTGTTCATGCCGAAGTGAGCAGTAGTTCTGCCTAAGATGACAGCAGTTATACCTAAGAGGACAACCGTTATACCTAAGAGGGCAGCAGTTTTACCTACCTTTTAACAGTTTTGAATTTTGAATGGTTTGATATCCTCTAAATCAACGATTCCTTTATAGGTTCTAGTCGATCTTTCGGTGTGTATATCTTCCTTCGCCCGGTAATATTAGACAGCACTTCTGTGATTCAGAATGGTTCTCTAAACTTTGGTAGATACTTTTTGCTATCATAATTCGCTAGGAATCTGGTCACTTGTGTGAGTACCAAATCTCCAATTACGCAAAACTTCCGAAGTGTGTGTTTTCTGTTAAAAGCTGATTGTTGTCTGATTCTGTAACATTTAGAGTTTCCTCCTCAGACATATCATGCAAGTTTGCATCTGTTCTAAATCAAAAATCGAATAGCAGTTTTGTGGGCGAGTGTTGAGTGATGTTTTGTGGCGTTAATTTCTTGTTCCATTTGGTTAATCTTGCTGTCCCAGTTATTCTTGTTTGTATCATCTTCAGAAGTAACGAGTGCATCGAGGATTGTTTTATTTATGTGTTTCACCTGCCCGTTTCCTTTGGGTATTCCCACAGGTATTGTAAACAGTTTAATTCCTTTGATTAGAGCGTATAGCTTGAAGTCATGAAAGGAGGTGAAAGCAGTCCCTACGTCAGTTATTATGTGTCGTGGATCTCTGTGAACTGAAAATATCTCCTCTAGTTTTCCAATCGCACGTTGTGCAGATGTAATTGGAACTGTTATAATGTAAGTGTGTTTGGAAAATCCATCCACTATTACCAGCAAATTTTTAGTGCTATTTAAGCTTTTAATAAATGGACACAGATGATCTGCATGGAGCGCATAGTGTAGCCTAGCATACTTGGGTATTGAATGTAAGTATCCGGGTTTTTTTTAAAAACCTATTCATTTTCGGAGACCAGTACGATCGCTTATTTTCTTTTTTTACTGTCTTGTCAAACGCAAAGTGACTAATTTCATCGTGTTTTGCTTTTCTATTTGACATCTGCAGGGTTTCGGAACATACTATCTTCTGCAACATGGACTTATTTTATTGACATTATTTTTGTGAAGGTCAAATGAATTGAAAACATCTTTGTTTTGATCACTATCACGGCTTAATAAAATTTCTCTCTTTAATTTCCTTGATGTTGTCATCTAAATCTTGGGCATCGCGTCATTTTCAGTTATCCAATATAATAAGTGAGTGCAACTACATGAACTAATTAATCATCATCATGAACATACTACCAACAGTTCATTAACATCAACATACATATATTACCAATTGATCAACATCATCATCACCTACTGTGAACAATTAATCAAGTATCGTCAGATTACATTTTTATTACTTGAACCTTTTATCTCAGTAACCCAACAGCATTTAAACTGTGAGTCATGCCTGTCTCTCAAAATGTCTTTGAACCTCCCAAAACCTTTGAAAGATAATTAATGTGAGTCTAGAACTTCATTTTTCATATCTTTTAGGGATTTATTAACAGAGTACTACACTTTGTATTTTCTTGTCTTTTTTTTTAAGATTGCAAATAAATGTTATAAATTCACCGCCTACGGCTACAGTTCTCAAAATATTGTCATACTAAGATTTTTCAAAACATATGAAATGATTAACATGTGAACGGTATAACATTTACAGTTAGGTATGCCATTATTTTTAGACCAACAATTTTTTTTACATACCACGTATAATAATAACCACTGTGTATTTATTTAATTATTACATAAATTGAAACCAAATTATGAATACAAATCTATAAAAGGCTCATAAACTAAAAAGAACTAAATTCAAATACATGCAATATAAATGATGAATGATATAGATAAAATTACTAAAAACTATTTTGACCATGACCATAATAATTTAAAATAAAATGGTTATGCCTTATTTTTAATACTCAAATATCATGATATGTTTGTTTTCTTTATACAAATTTAAAATTTGCAATAAATTGTATATTTATTTTCTAGTAAATGGTATAAATTATATAGTGTGCGAAAACGATATAGTGACGGGATGTGTGTGGTAATACGCTATGGAACGCAGAGCCGGATTTAACTATATTGTTCACTCGTTTACTTTTTTCAATGTAGGTTTTTGTGCTCAGTTTAACTAGCAACAATTTAACAATTGTACAAAAAAAGTATTAACTTGAAATAAAAGTATTGAATATAAAGTATTAACTACACATAAAGCAGTTAGGGTATTTAAGTTCGCTTAATATAAATAAATTGTTACTACCCAGCAAGAACTGCGAGGAAGTATGAGTATTTCTGCCAGGAAAGGGTAGGTATGGAATATTAGTATACAAAAAGGAAATTATTTAAAATGTAACAAGAAACCTTTAAAAACAAAATGAAAAAAAAAATATATTCTCAAAATAGTAACAGAAAGAAATATTTTTCTCAATAAATAAACTAAAAATAAATTCTAATAGTAAAATTATTATTATAATAAAAACAGAGACACATTTTTGTCAAAATAAAAAAAAATAATAACATTAATAAATAATAACATCCTGAAAGCGAATGTTTCTCAAATACTGAACTACGAAAGCACAAAAACGGAATTAAATAATGCAGTTGATATCACAAAATTCACTTCTTTACTTCACATCACTTCACTTTACTTCACCTCACATTGTTTCTTCCTCTGAATCCTCGTCCTTCTCACCCTCTTCTTCATTTTGAGATGAACCACTATCGTTGTTCAAATTTATAATAAATTTATTTCCACTATTTATATGAATTTGGCAATTTTTGAATAATGATCCTCAATTGTAATTACTTTCCTAATTCTCTTTTCCCAATCATTCTTGATAATTTTTGACACTACATTTTGAATTAACTCTACGACTTTGTTTTATCGAATTTCGGAAAAATATTTCTTTTTCTTTAGATTTTTCTTCAATTTACACCAAATTAATTCAATCGGGTTGAAAATACAGAAATATGGCGGTAATCTCAACACTTTGTGGACATATCTCTTCGCTACATTATTTGTAATATACATCTCATAATTTTTCGTTTGCAGGACTTCCAACAGTTGTGCTTTATTATAACTTTCCTCATAATAGACATCATGTTCCATTAAAAAAATTTGTAACTCTAGCTTAGTAGAACTCTTGTTAGGAATTTTATACAGTTGTCTCGAATGGTATTTCGCATTGTCTGGAAGAATAATGCTCGGTTTTAATTTTGAAATTAGGGTATTTCAAACCATTCCTCAAATATTTCTCCATGTTCTTGTGGTATCCACGTTACAGTCTTCTATGGTTTTCCGCACAATTTCAATGCATTATCAACCCATCCATCAACTGATCCACAGTACAATAAAATCAACCCAGTCCTTTTATTAGGGGGCAATGAGATTGGGTGACATTCCCTAGATCCATCAGTTCATACTTTTTTTATGGTGTCATGAGTACCATACCTAGTTTCATCTAGATAATAAATTGGTCTATTTTCCCTTCTTTTTACCTCTTCTAGATATGAATTTTGCCAATCCACTATTCATATACTTTCCACAATCGCAATGCGTTTTGATATTTAAATCCAATTTTTCTCAGCCAAGTTCCTAAAGTTCTTTTTGGTATATTTTAGATGATAATCCATTTCTTTTAATTTTCTGTCTACCACGTCGATAGTTGAGATATATTTTTCTCATACGCGTCGTAAACTAAAATTTTTAAAAGTTTTGTAACGATGGGTCCAGAGTTTTCGATTGATCGGCGTCGGATCTTTGTCTTCTTGGGAGGACACGTTCTTTCACCAGTTTGTGTATTGTGGGACGGGGAACGTTAGTCAGAGATGCTGTTTCACCAAGTACATCTAAACCAAACAAATTAAAGTCATTAGCTCGTCGCTTCAAAGGATTATTGTAAACATTCAAGCAAATTTGTTTCGCTTGACCGTTCAAATGTAGCCGATTTTTTCATGTTGAAAGCACTAGGGAACTTTGATTTTCTTTATCACTGTAATCACTATCACTTTCATTTTTACAAACACAATAAGATGTAGACATGGAGGCCTCCCACGTTCGAAAAATTTTACATCAAATTATTTTTAAAAAACACACCAGTAAATAAACAGATAATTACTACACTAATAGACAACTCACTTCCATACGATAACCTTAAATTATTTGACGTATCAAATGATATGATTTTGTTTCAACAAGATGGGGCACCTCCACACTATGCAATCGTTATTTGTCAATTTCTAAATGCAACCTTCCCCAATAGATGGATTGGTAGAAGGGAACATATGGAGTTATTTAAAATCCAAAGTTTGTGTGAATCGACCTAACAATATCAATGACTTAAAACAAAAAATACATCAGGAAATCCGACTAATCTCACCAGAAATGATTCACAATGTCCAACGAGAAATAATTATTCAAATTCAAAAATGTATTGAAGTAAACGGGCAACACACTGAACATGTTATAATAATTTAGAAACATTTTTAGAAAGTTAGTGCAGCAAGTTAGAGTCTCAAGTTTTCATAAATAATAAAGAAAGTATTCATAATAAAAACCTATTTGCTACATCTTTGGAAACGTCTTTTTATCGTCTATACAAATCCGTATAAAAATACAGGGTGTTACATTTAAAATAACAACTTTGATGTCACTTCCGGAACAACCAGAAGTGACATTGACTTATTTTCGTATTTCTCTTCTTCCATTGTATATAGAAATCTATTAAGTTTTAAAAAATAAATTGAAATGTCCGTTTATTTTAAATTTCGTCAAAAATTAAATAAGTTTGGTCGAGGTCAATTTAATTTAACTAACCTTGGTCATATCTGATACAGATTTGATTAATAGGTTAGTGTCCTAATTTAAATATAAGTATACTTTGTTCATCTAGATCTCACTTCATGTATTTTATTACTTTTTTACAATTTGTTTGTTTATATTGTGTTGTGTAGTTTTATTAAAATTAAGAAACGTTTAATTAATTGATACTAACATTATTAGTGGACAACTCTTGTTTAATATACAATTATAGGTGCATAATCTTTGTTGTTTCGATTTTTTATGGAGTTTAATCATGTTCTAGATTCTAGGTGGTGTGGCTGATGATGATATAGAGCTCGGACTGTTGGTATTGATTCCAGTGATGGCTTTTATACAAACTTAATATTATATTGTACCCACCTCCTGAAGCATTGAAAAATAACAGAAAATCAAAAATGTATGTAACATGCTAAAGTGAATTCTACTTCGTTTTAAAATGTTAATACGTAAACTAGTTTTATCGGAAAACGTACCATATTAAATGAAAACGTAATAGATTCAATTACATTACACTGTAGTAATTCTGGGGATTTACATAGGTACCTGCGATGTAGGTCAACTGAGAATAACGAGAAGGGGAGAACACATGTAGTTCGTCGGTACAATCCATAACGCCTAGTCGTATGTAACAAAAGCGCGAAATTGTATAGAGCCGATCGGTTTTTTTGAAATGTCTCATTGTAAACCTTCAAAGGCTACAGTAAATTTATGAAATCGCGATATCCCGGAATTGCAATTTGATGGTACACGATTATATTTCAGTAGCCGTGACAAATCATTTTCTTGGGCATGTAACACAAGTATAAATACACATATTTCCTCGGAAAACCATAAAAGGAGTGTGAGTGGCATTACTGATGTGGGCAGGCAACACAATTTTAACTTAGATTTAATGGAAGTGATTGTCCGATGTTACGTAACGTGGTCAAAACTAGACAATCTACTTTTTAGGCAATTTTGCAAGAGTGTATAAGTAGCAATTATATCAATGGAATAATATTGAGGGAGACATAACAGAATATGCTTCATATAACATACTTAGCATATGGGTTTCATAGAATTGCTGAAACTATTAGTGGTTGCTACTCTAATGTTGATAAATTAATTTCTAGTAAAAAGAGTGTTCTTCTTAGCATCAGATAGTGTACGGTTATATTACAAAATTCTTCCAATTATACCATTACCTCCACACCTACTTTAACCTGATGGGGAACTTGGCTAAAGGCAGAATCGTATTATTACTGTAATTTTGAAAATGTGAAGTCCCTACTACAGCTGTTAAATCCAGGTGACACAGTTGCTATTTCACAAGCGCAACAGGCATTTATAGATCCAACTGTGAAAGAAAATTTGAGCCCATACACGGAATATTTTCAGGAATTATTCTGGCTATACGCGCCCTCGAATCTAGGACAGAAACAAAAAAATTTACTATAGTTGATGAAATGATTATTGATTCGATCTTCGGCAATACATTTTTTTAATTATCGGGAAACATTGCTGAGACAGAAACAAAAATTCGAAATATTCGCGAACTTGTTTCGATGACTGGTGTAATAGACCTTCCATATGGCAAAAAAGTAGACTTTTCTATACGAGGCATAAATGTGGCAACGTTGTGAAACTTCAAATATTTTAATTATGCTCGAGTTACATCTGTCGACGTTGCGTGGCCTTTCTCAAAATATAAATGAATTTTCTGCGAAAGGCGCTGAAGTTTAACTATTTAGAACATATATTAGCAATGTACATTTATTCCTGTAAATAACTGGTAGTGAAAAATACTTATGGGTGTGTGTTAGTTTACTGTTACATCCCCCAATAACTCCAGTCCTCTTCGAGTGAGTGTTTATACTAAACTGACTTATCAACTTTGAATATTACGAAATTCACTAAAAAATGAGACCATATAAGATATATTGTGACATTCGTTCATGAACATATTTACGTACTGACACATAGCCTACAGCCAACCCTGGTTATGACGTCATGAATATTTAAATTCTGAGATCTAGAATGAGGGAACCTCTATTGACTACCTAAACGAAATAGTCCCAATAGAAATTAAATGTGATATTAATTCGTTTACTCTCTTTCGTGTTGAAATTGTTTTTTTATGAGTATCTCCTTTGACAATAAAAAAATAAAAATATTCGTGAATGTTGAAAAAATTTATGTTACGTAACTCATAAAAAATAAAGGAATATATGCATCATTACAGTATTCATTTGATTTTTTGCTGCAAATGGATCAAGAATTCTGAAAAAAAACATTAGCGAACAAATGTGTTTCAGTGAATATACATTATAGAATTTAGTAAATTCATTACAACGGATTCAATAAATAACTGCCGTAGTAAATCCATGAGGAATTTAAGGTTTTTAATAAATGTTCCAAATTAGTTTACCATGCACCAAAATTACACATCTGGGAAATATACCTATTACATTAGGGCAATCGAGTATTTACATAAAAAAAGAGCAAATGCTAGGTTCATGAATATTTAAACAGGAAGGATCATTTTCTGAAGGGGTTAATATTATAATATGTTTTATAATTAGAAATACACGATGAAGTAGCGCCAGAGTCACTTAAGTTATCAGTTCCTTTTCGTTTCAGTTAAATTATAAAGAAAACTGACGTGTAAATTTTGAACTAAAGGATTAAATAATGATATTTCAACTGATCGTTTAACTGAAACAATTGAAACGGAAAGGGTACTATTACTGAACTGACCATGTAAATGGCCTAGAGAACCAATTTTGACAAATCATACAGGGTTATTTATCTATTTTGTTTGTCATTATGCATCTATTGACAAAGCAGAGATAAATAGTCAACAAACAATTAAATTTATAACTCGGTTTATTGATGCTTTTATCTTGTGTGGGACTGTAACTCTATTTATTAATTTTTAAAATAAGGTTGCTGTTAGTATATATTATAAACATATTCATATATTAAATTTTATCCACTGTTCATTATGTCGGACAAATTAAAAAATCTGTTCGTTAAAATAGTAATAATTTCTCGATTATGTAGTTTTAGTTGGTTTGGCTTATTCCTATTTTGACGAGTGATTATTAGGTAAACTAGAAATTTATTCCGTCAATCCTATTAATAACTAATTCCACAACCGTATTAAATACGAGACCACAGTAGAGTAAAACAGATTTAGTAATTTTTCAAGTAATACCTTTGTGAGTTAATAATTCTACTATAATCTTGTATAATATTGAAATAATTGTATATGTGGAAACCTCGGCAAATCCCACCTCTTTGATATATTAACAGATTAGTAGAAATAGATCAAAAAAATAAAAAACAAAGAAAATTTACTCGGAATAGTCTTCTCTACGTAGATGGAGTTGTTATTTTGTGTCAAATTAAGTACCCGAAAACATCTCGAACAAAAGGTTCTATGTCCTCCTTTTGTATGGGTAAAAAGTAAATTTTTCTTAAAGAAACATTAATTACTCGTCTATCACTTTAATGAAAAAATATTAAGTCAAAAGTTTTCAAAATTAAGCTTATAAAATATAAAATTTAATAAATACAAACATATATTTTACTGCAAAATACACCTTATCTCTAAATGCCCTCACTGGATGTGATACTACAACACAATAGCTATTTTTAATAAGGGGAAGACTGATGCCTGTACATTGTTTTAAAATAATGAAGAAATCCAAAATGTAACTGCCACATGCTAATTGTAAATATATGTGAGAAAGAAGAATTTTTTTCACATATTTGTATGGTGGGAAACAACGAACGATTTCTTTAAACGAATGCGTTTTGAAGACGTAAAATGGGATAGGGTGAATAATGCTTTAATCCGTACACCCTTGGAAAATAATCCTGTACCAGAAGATGTTTTAAAAATCACCGCCTTATAAGTATCCAAAAGGTTGTGGACCAACATGCTTCGCCTTCTACTATAACGTTTGCCGCGACTATACTAGCAAGGATTGTGAAAATAGCATCTACCTTAATAAATCTGATGATCCACAAGACTCATAATTAGTGCTGTCAAAAATGTTCCGTGATACAGTGGCGTACGCGTAATTAACTAATACGAGAAAAAATATACTGTTACAATTTATAACAATGTATGTAAAACTTACCCTCTTAACTAGCTTGATGAACTAGCTTGCTTATCACAAACTGAAGAAGATGTGTAGCCATTTTACAGCATCAGGTATGTTTCTATGGTTGTCTCCATGAGTGATGTTCGCTTTGGTGAAAATATATTCTTATATTTTGAAAACCACTGTTCGACATCTACTGATGTAATACACGCATACGGAAAATAGTCTTTGAATGCACTTAACGAATCTGTGGCTGCACCATCACATATTTGTCTTAATTTGGTAAAACTGGTGTCTCTATTTAACACACTTGCGAATTTTTCTTTAACGCGCTCATTTGTTGCGTCAACTATAGTATGTAGCAGTAGATTTACTTCGTCCACCATTTGCAGTGACTCCGCTAACGACAACGCACTGTTTTCTAATTTTTTTATGCTTTCATGTAGTAGTTTATAGTTCTTCGCAATATTTTTTAAAGCTGTTTAAACGGAAATATCTTTGAATTTTGTCTGGCTTTCCTTAATAGTTGCAGCCTCATCTGGATTGAATTGTAGTATCACAGCTTTTATTTGTTGGAAATATTCAGCATAATAAAAAGCTGCCTGCAACCATGTTCCCCAACGTGTAAGTATCGGCTGTGGTGGTTCAGAAATACCGGGACACCTGCTATGAAATGCACGGATACGTTTAGGAGATTTAAGAAATACTTGCTATTAATGCATCCACCTCTGGAAAACCTTTTCGAATAGTTTCTGCCACAAGATGTAAAACATGCACTTTACACGTAACATGTATAAACGTACAACCTTGTTCTTGCAAAGAAAGGCCTACCGAACACATTGTCACGGTGCCAACAGTCACAAACATCAACACTTGACTTTTTGACAGTTCAAATTTTTCTAACGTCTCCAGCATCACCCTGGTAATTGTTTCGCTGGTACACTGACTTAGTCTGTTGCTAGTTAGTAACAGTGGAACTGTCGGTTTAAGAGAGTCCAGTACTCGTACTATAACATTTAAAATAGAATTTTTTTACAATCTGTTGTCTCATCAATAGATAACCACATCCACGTATTTCTTAATTCACATTTCATCTTATTTACCATGTGTACGTGTACAGTTGGTAGATAGTTACATAAAGTTGTGCGATTTGGTAACTTCACCTGGGCATTGTATTTATTCCAGAACTCTCGAAATGGTTGTTTCTCGAGTATGTGCAGCGGAACATCACAGGCAATCAGCATTAATAGTAAATCAAACATAAACTGTGTTGTCTAAGGCACGGTATTTTTTTTATTTTTATGGTGTACACTATTTACGTGAAGTCCACAATCACGCTTTTCGCAGCACATCAAATCATTCCCGCACACTTTACAAGTTATTTTAGCACCATCATAGAATAAATCCGGGAATTCACCTATGAATTTATTCACTTTGTCAGCAAATGGCCGTTTTCTACCCCTGCATACGTCTGCCATGCTTTATTATTAAATTAATATCAACAATACAGTACAACAAATAAAATAAAAACACAAAAACAATATGCAATACGCCCAAGTGACTTAACGTGTACACAACTCGAAAGCTAATAATAGACTGGACTGGAGAAAGAGTTTCGCGGTCAAGGTGAATGCCGGCGACAGTAAGTACATCTGTATCCTACGACCATGATACACAGAAACGATTTGCAGCTTTACTCATAATTCAGTAGTGTAGTCAGGAATGCAAGTTGATTGAGAGTATAGTAACATGATACAATAAATTGTATCATGGTATAGCGACATATGTACGACAGCCGGCGGTCACTGCTATACGCATTCTAAAGTACGTGCCGCTTTACTACTAGGAGTTCCAACTTGCATTTCTTTATTGACTACACTTATTGGAACTAGTATAGATGCAATCGATGATATAGAAAATAATACTGATAATATTGTTGAAGATGATTTGCAAATTATTGAATATGATAATGAAAGTTCTGAAAATGGTAATGGAAATTTCGAAGGTGAGTGAAATTTCTGATTATAATTATACCGAAAGTTCAATCAATACTTCGAAATAAAATTGTATAATAAAAAACATGTTCTGTTACATTATTTTTTTATATATTTTTTTAATTAATTAAAGATTCTTCTTTACTTTTTACATTTGAATTCGACGTTAAACAACTATTTGAATTTATAAGATAAATAACGATAAGACGATAAAAATCTTAAATTTTATTGCTTAGTATTAATAATAATAATTCAGGAAAAAGCTGGGCTAGTGGAATTTCATCTTCCTCATCGAAATCTTCGTCTTGCTGGAAATTTTCCAAGAATCCTGCTTTTGCAAAACATTTTGAAATTGTAGCTGATGAAACGTTTTTCCAGGCTGCTGATATCCAAACTAAAGGGTTCGTTAAATTAATGCTTTCTTCTGTATCTTCAAATAAACTTTCGCGGTTTGTGAATGTTAGAAGCCTTTTGATGGAATATTTTTTATAAGCTGTCTAAAAGTTATGGATAATCCCTTGAGCCAATGGCTCACAGTAGGAAGTGGTATTTGGAGGCAGAAAAACAATGTTCACGTTGTCTAGTATCACTTTAGGATGAGCCGTAGCATTATCCAGAAATAATATGACTTCCTTCTATTTTGTTTCCTCATTTTTTCGTCATCAGCATTGAGGGTTTTTACTCTTCCCTATAATTAATGAGTTTTCCTTGTCACCTTCTATATTTGCGCAAAATAAAATGGTCAATCTTTGTTTAGCAGTTTTTTTACCACATCACTTTTTAAAGCAAACGATTTTTAGGCATTGCAAGGTAAAAAAGTCTGATTTCGTCAGCATTGTATACATTTTTTGGTGAATAGTCTTTTAATATTACTTGTAGCTTTGTTTTCCAGGCCTCAACACTATCCAGATCAACATCAGCTGACTCACCACAAATTGTTTTAAAGCCTATGTCATGTCTTTGACAAAATTTTTGTAGCCATCCATTTGTGGCTTTAAAACTCGTCATTTTTAAACTTTCGGCTGCTTCTAACACTTTTTCTTACATTAGAGGTCCAGGTATGGGGAGGTTTTTATTTCAGGCTTTACAGAACTAATTGTAAACTACTTGGTCAATAGCGAATCCTTCAGTTTTGGGAAATTTTCTGTTGGGGATGTTCCCACCACGCTATAAGAGCTTTTCGTTTGAAAAAAAAAAAGCCACTTCAAATTATTGTATGTGTTTCTAGAATTACATCATGTAGAGAAGATTTCAAAAAGTTTGACTATTAACGTTACCATCAATTTATATTTTTGAAACACATTTATATTTGTCAAACAGAAGTTAGATAAATTTACTAAAAATAATTACTATCAATTGTTACTGTATATAGGTCATCTTTATCAAATAATGTTAATACATTTATTGATGAATTGGTTAAAGTTCTAAGTTATGTATGTGCAAATAGAAATATTAAAGTAATAATCTGTGGGGATCTAAATATTGATCAACTAATTCTAGTAAAGAATGAATTAAATGACCTTTTATTCTCTTACAATATTATTAATTTACAAAACGGTGCAACAAGATTTTCGAATAATATTTATAACACAGCTACATCTATAGATTACGTGCGTACAAATTTAGATGACTCAGGTATGTTTTGTAAAATTATTTCTACTGGTATATCTGAACACACAGATCAGTTATTAAGTTTTATTTTAAATAATGGGAAAAGCATTGAGGTGTACCTACACAAGATTTCACAGTAGAAATAATTATGAAATGCTTTTGTCACATATAAACAATGAAATAAGAAATGAGCTATATAACTTCGCAAATGTAAATGGGTCATTTGAATTATTTATAAATATTTTAAAATATTATATAGATATTGCACATCCATTAAAGAAAGTTAACCATAAATATCATTATTGTGACAGAAAACTGTGGTTAACTAGAGGAATTAAAATTGCGTCAAAAAACTTTAGAAACTTGTATTCTAAAAATTAATAACAAAAAATGCTAATGATGATTTTTAAAAAAAATATATGAAAAATCTGTATAAGAAAATAATACGTGTGACCAGAAAATTATACAATGATAAAATATATTTTAACACCGAAAATGAAACAAAAGCTGTATGGAGAATTATAAACAATAATGTGAATAACGCTTCCAAAAAAACAAATAAAAGAACTACATACAGATCAAAGAGTGATGAATAATAAGAAAGAAATGACATATGTTTTTAATGATTTTTTTATAGATGATAAAAAAGTTTTAAATGATAAACTGGTTAACAAAAATTTAGATTTTATTTCGATGCAAACAAGGAGTATCCTACAATGACTCTTGATTATGTTAATAAACAAACAGTTTTTAAAGTAATTAAAAAAATCAAATTCGTCTGAAATAGATGGAATTAGTACAAAAATTTTAAAATCGTGTTATGATTATATCTTATCTCCCTTAACATATTTAGTGAACCTTTCATTTACATATGACATTCTTCCTGAAATTTTAAAAGATACCAAAATTGTTCCATTGTATAAAAAAAGGAGATATTGTTAATATGGAAAATTACAGGCAGGTGTCGTTGTTATCCAAAGTTTCTAAAATTTTAGAAAAAATAATATTTAACAGTATTTCTAACTTTATCTCAGAAAACAATATTTTAAATGAAGCACAGCATGGATTTAGGAAAGGAAAATCTACAATAATATAGATTTATTGGGGTCAAAATAAAATAAAGAATGTTTAGTGCCATATCCCCAAAAAAACAACTATGCAACTTTTGGGGATATGGCACTAAACATTCTTTATTTTATTTTGACCCCAATAAATCTATATTATTTTATTTGTATTTGCCAGGTGGAAACGGGCAGTACACATAGAGCTCTATGTGTCGACTGTGATCATCGAGGCCCCAAATTGGGCACATGGGAACATGAAGGCACTAATTGAGTACTGTATACTGTACTTTCCAGCTTTGTTTTAGTTCTTGTTCCTGATCTATCCCATCCTAGATCCAATTCTTTAGCTACGCTACGCTGATGAGGGTCAATAACTCCGAAACACGTGTCCGTAGCTGCATAGTTGTTTTTTTGGGGATATGGCACTAAACATTCTTTATTTTAGAAAATCTAAAATTTCAGGAATTTATAAGCTCATAAATATGTTATATGAGAGTATGCATAGTAATAAAAAACGTGTAGGGTTGTTCTTGGATATGAGGAAGAATTTTGACCTGGTTGATCATGACTTACTCTTAATAAAGTTAGACGCTTATAGCTTAATGGGATTAATAAACAACCTAACTTATCTTTCGGCTAGAACACAATTAGTAGAAATCGATGAAATTAGATCAGAAGAAATTAAAATTGAATACGGTGTTACCTCGCTTTGGTCGACTAGGAGTAAAGGTTTATACTTGTGACGTATACAGTGAGAGTTGAATCAATTCTTATGTGGAGTGTTGATCACGGTTCTCACTACAGATAGAGGGGAACATAATCTTTACACGTATTTATTTGCTTTCCTTTTAACTTCTGTTCCACTTAAAATAGCGCTCGCTGTATAATTCTTGCAAGTATTTCGAAAATTGTGAGATGTTAGAGGAGGAAATATAAAAAAAGAGTTGAATGTAAAATATGCTATTACATTTTAACTGGAATTTCCTTTTATTTTCTTTTTTTTTGCAAATACCTTACGTTGTAAAAGAATGTCATATTTATATCGGCAATATTTGGAAGAGGCACTAGTATGAGGTCATGTGTTGTTCACATCTCATTTTTTTATAGTGGTTTAAGACAAGTTCAACTAGTTTATGGTTATTATAAAAAACTAAAAGTAAAAAGAGTTGATATAGAGTTTAAAATCGCAATATAACCAACATGTCGTCATATTTACTTCTCTTTTATGCGAGGAAATTTTGCGACTTTAAACATTATTAAAATGTCTTTTATTCCCAGAGGTAAATTTTTATACTATATTGTACTAAGTAATAAGTTCTCTCTTTCCATTACAGTGAAAAACATGAGGGGGATGCTTTACATAACATTTTCTATTTATAAATTTTATTTTATATAATACATGAATATTTTGGTAGAAAAATAAAACGTTAATCAATGTTTTTTCTAATATTCGTAATAAAATACATCATATTTAACAAATTATATTTGGTTTTTGATTACAAATGTAATTTTTCTTTGTGCAAGTGTAAGCAATATAGTTATATATCATGTCAATAAATTAATGAAGTAAGTCGTGGAATTGAAAATATGATTTAATTACTATATTGCAGCGGGCAGCGGGATAAAATGACACATGGAATTCGACTTTGTACAAGTATAATTGGGTTCATATGTTTTGTGTCATGATTTTCAAAGCCAATATCTGAAAAAGCACTTTAGCAAATTAGAATTACAGACTAAATAGAAAGAGAACCACATTTACAATTGTAGTATAATGTATACTGTAATATAATTTAAAAAATGTGTGACCGAAAACGTTTATGAATACAGTAATCTACAAGTTATAGGGAAAAATAGTACATAATAAATGTGGTAAATAGAATATATGTATGTAAATTGAATTATGAAACAATAAAATGCTTTGACAATAAATTTAGTAGTATTTACTTCCACTTTTATACATTTATGTAGTAGAAAATTATTATACAAAGATATATTAAGTGAACTGAAATAAATGGCATGGCATATTTCGAGGAGTCGGCTCGGCTGATGTGAAGGACAGTGGCACTTGCTTCCACTCAAACCGCCTGGGTTCAATTTGTAATTTGATATACTTTCTAAAATTGTGAAGTTTTAGAGGAGGACTACCCTAAGTTGAAGATCTTATACCATTTTTATGAAATATGCTAACGGGGTGAACTTTTTTAAATCCGCGCACCATCCATTTTTCTGCGATATCTGGTTTAGGAGTTACAGCTTGATATGGATACGAAGAACATACCCTGGATATAGTTAATGATATACTAATAATAAACCACCACTACGTATTATCTCCTCCGTTGAATCAGCAATAAACCACAAAAAAGTAAGAACTTTTATAATTTTGTACTACTCTCCCATACAGCTCTAAACTTTTACATCAGTGTCATCCAAGATACGGGCTCTAAATGGTAAGGATTATCTCTGCATGTAATTAGTTCCTCTCTTGCGGCAATTGGTGTGGTATATAGTTTTTCTTTAATACAACCCCGCGCAAAATAATATAGAGGAGCCAAGCTATCTCGGTAGTGAAAAATCAGCAAATTTCTGACACTTCATTCATAACAAGCACACCACATACCACAGAGATTAGACAATCCCCAGATCCAAAGCCGAAACTGTCTAGAAGTGGATTACACTTAGAAAAACATGGACATAAACCATTTCCACCGGCATTGCCAGTGCCGCCCCCTAGTGCCCCAGCCCAGTCCGGCCTTGGATATAGTGTATGTTAATAGCAACTTTTCTGCTAAAAATTACTTTTTAAGCCTGTGAAGTAGCGACCCTTTAAACTAGGACACCATGTATAAATCGTCATAATAGAGATTTTAAGAAATGTTTTTAATTTACATACGTAAACATAGTTTTTAAAAATGTGTCGCGCCATTGTCGTTTTTAGCTCTTGACTACATAGCTCAAATATTTAGCAATCAACTGTTGCAGTGGTTAGACAATCTCTTTGGTTATATGTAAAGACAGCATCTTAGTTAGTCATTTCGTGAATGTCAGCGGTGGAAGCAGCTCTTGTGCTTATACATCAATATTTTTATGTGCAAAAATGATATACAATAGAAATTTGACAATATCTTACCTTGTGCATTTGACGGATGATTTTTGTAATAACAAAAATTAATTGAACGCTGAAGATTAATAAAAAACACTATTATACTATAAAAACTATGTTTTGGCACTAGAATGAAAATACACTATTAATAATTATTCTAAATGATTTGCAGCTAAATTCCGGTGCCTGACTTTAAAATACATTTGTAGCCTAAAAACGTCCGTTCTAGGTCTACAGCCGTAACTGGGGCATATTTAAATTACTGAAAGTTTAAAATGTCCGATTCTCGTGTACACAAGACAACTGTTTTACAGCATTTATAATAAAGTTCTGTGCCATTAAACTCTAGTCCGTGTTGTTTTGTATCCACCGGTTCTCGGAATTTCGCGATGGAACCCGTTGAGACATTTTTCACAATAACACAATAAGACGCCTAAGACCCTATCTATCGAAATGCAATTGTAAACTGCTGATTGTCAAGGTCGCAAACTCACACGTGTCGTCAATTGCGATGTATGTCTGCTTGTTTATTTATTTGAACTGCAATACATTACCATTTTCTATTTATAACAGATCTTTTACTATCTTACAAAAGTTACCTTTAATTTAGTGCTTTGTTATTAAGTTTTAAGTAACTAATAAGGGTTTATTTAAAAATATATATATTTCAGACTTTTTCAGTAATTAAATACTAATCTTCTACATTTAAAAGTTGACAATACAGCTTATATTTGTAACATGACGGCACCTACAATTAACATGTAGTTTTTTTTCTTCACTGTTTCATTTAATTATGCGAGTATATAAGTGTGTTGTACTTTGAAAGGAATTAGTAATATATAATAAAATAGGTAACATTAGAAGGGGTTAATTCATTCCTAAAAAAATCGTGTACCATTGCACAATATTTATTCTCATTTCATTATTTGTACGAGAATTGTATGTAAGCCCGTAACCCGAATAACTAACTGCGACGCGGTTCTTAGTTATATGATACTTTTTTTTTAATAAATATACACCACAGAAATTAAACAACCCGCGATTCCAAAGCCGAAGCTGCATGGGCGAGGGTTATACTTGAGAAAACTTGGACAGACAATCATTCTCACCGATATTGTCATTGTTGGTGGTAAGATTGCAAGAGATAATTTAGCCACACGTGTCATCGCGTGCTCTAGCCAACTACTCCACCGAGCTGGTTGGACAGTTGATGTGAGAGTTTTTAAACTGTAGAAATTATTAAATAAAAGGCACAAATTTTTATTTTAATTTAGAATTCAAGGTAAAATATAAAAATATGCTATTGTGAACTGAATTCTCCTATGACACTTTCACCTGCCTGAAAAAGAATTATATTTCAACATAATGAAATCTGAAACGTCTCTGCTGGGGAAAAATAAAACTTTTCGTATATCCTACACGTATTTGTTTTTCCTGTAGAGGTATCATTAACATAATTATTTTGGAAGATAGTCTGCCAAATACTGTAACAAAAGTAGGACAAACACAAATGATTGTCATTTATAAAAGTTGATGAAAATTCAATACTCCCGTAACTCTCTCGAGGAAACTAGTATATATAGAATTTGTTCCAGTCAGGTATTGTTCACCACCTTGCATGACTTTGAGAAATGACTGTTTAATCAATACAACAGTTTGATAATTAGACAACTCCTAATACTAAAAAATGTTAAACAACTTTAAGCAATTAATATGAAGTAGATAGTAAAAAAAATTGCAATTGAACTGAATGCGAAATCCATTTATTTGATATCAAATGGCAAAATAATAGTAAATACTTGTATTGGGAGATATGAAGTACTACTGTTAAATAAGAGCAGTCAATCCGACGTAAAAGCATATTATACCTAAATTAAAAGTTTAAATTAAGTAAAGGGGTTCATTTATTTATATATTTAGGAATATATTTACCCAGAAGTACATAAAAGCAACCAATCAAATGGTAGGAAAATACCGATAAATATAAAATACAGTATAAAATTTCACAATACAATACTATGCAGTGTGCAACTATAAGCAGTAAACGATTACCAAACAAATAAAATAATATTCTTATACAGGATGTTTCGAAATAAGCTCATACAGATAGTAGTCTGACAATATACAGAGAAAACTGAATAGAAAGTTCCTTTACGACTTTTCATTTAGACGAATACTTTTCTAGTTAACATGATTTTAAATGTATAGCAAATAGATACCGTCTCTCAGAGCATATTGCTTTATATTATTAACACTACAAAGCAAAATATCAAACTTGAAATAATTTAAACACATGCTATAAATAGGTGAAAATTTCAATAAATTGGTTTTTTGAGTCGCTAAATAGAAAGAGAGTACGAGAGAGTTTGAAGACACGGAATATTTAAATGTATAGAGCTAATCCTGATGTGAAAATAATACTGACGTAGTTTTTAACAAAACACCAAAATACTGTACTCGACGCGTGATTTGCCAACCAAGTGGAGATGACTAAAACTAACCTTATACTAATAATGTATCCTATTTATACCAAAACTATTTTCACAGTTCGGTGAACCATGACTCATTAATCAATAATGCGGGCAATTTGGGATTGGCTCTCTGTCACTATTCATACTATTTTTACACTTTGTGATTTCTAAGCTTTCAAATACATCTAGCTGTCTAGTATTTGTTACATTCCTAATTAATTTTAAATTGCTAATATATATGTTGTGGTTGTTCTCAAACGCAAGTTAGGCAACACTAGACTTATCTGTTCTACCGTATATGAGATGGGTTATATGCTCTTTACATCTAGTTTGAATTGATCGTCTAGTTTGTCCTTATAGCTAATTTAGTAAATCCCCGTCTTTTCATTTGCCTCAATTTTGTCTTTTGGATTGCTTAAAAGTTGTTGTAGTTTATTTCTCGATGAATGAACCACAGTCATACCCATATCTTTAAAAATTTTACCAATACCACAGGTGAATCGTGGATAAAATAGAATGAATACAAATTTCGGTTTTCCTCTTTTATTTTTGGAAGGTAGAGGAGTTTCGAAGTGTCTTAAGTTTACGTTTTTTAATTATTTTATCAATTAAACTTACAGAGTATCTGTTATTCACAGCTATATCCCTAATTAATGCATTTTCTTTTCAAGCCTCTCTTTATTAGGATGGAAGCTAAATAGGCGATAAAATAGAAAATTAAAACTCGCTATTTTGTGTTGTGCACAATGGTGACAGTCCATAGAGATATGTCTTAGAGTACCTGTATACATCAAATTCTAACTTATGTTCACTCCTTATAAATTATTATTGATACATCTAAAAAGATAGTTTTCCAGAGTTTTCAGTTTCGTATGTGAATTTAACTGACGTGAAGCAACTGTTTAATTTAGAAACAAACTTGTCAATATCAGCGTCTTTTTTATCAAACACTGCAAAAATATTATCCACATACCTGGGAAAATACTCGAATTCTTCTTTTGCTTCTGGCTCGAATCTGTTCATGAAGATAGTGGCAATAATTTGTGACAGAGTCACCCATTGCTGTTCCTTTATGTTCAAAGAAGTTATCGTTGAATCGAAAAAACTTTTGTTTCGTGCAAAGTTTAGTGAGTTGAAGATATTCTCTTACTGCATTTTAACTGAAATTGTTTGATTCAAGTAGCTCCTTATGGTCTTCCAAAGTCTGTGGTATGGGAACACTTGAAAACAATGACAAACGTCAAAGGAGATCAAAATTTAACGTTCCTGCAACTGAATAATTTTCACCTTATTAATAAAATCATTG
The DNA here is from genome assembly GCA_029963845.1 of Rhamnusium bicolor. NCBI lineage: Eukaryota > Metazoa > Arthropoda > Insecta > Coleoptera > Cerambycidae > Rhamnusium > Rhamnusium bicolor. The sequence continues at coordinate 606,040 of JANEYF010004825.1, read as the reverse complement.
GACTTAATCACAGAGAAACTATGTGGTGCAATAGGTAAACTTTCGAAATACTTTGTCGGCGATCCAATTGCTGAAACAATAAGATGCACCGACTTTTCTGGTATCTGTATCTTAGGCAAACAGTACAGTCAAGATGTACTTGGATTAGATGCATATCTACTCATATTTAAGACTGGAGTAATAAGGTTGTTGCAGGTTCTAAGTTGTAGAACATTGTATGTAGTCTCTTGCTCAGTCATATCTTCTGTAGAAGAAATAATAAATTATGATTGAAAGAATTTGGCAAATGATTGGACTTACTCTTTAGTAAAATTGAAGGAGAGGTTACCATAAATCATTGAATTATTATCGGAGTTAGATTTAATATGTAATTCTCTATATTCAACATGTTTTTGTGTTTTATTTTAAATCGTAAAAATTTTAATTGATTAAGGTAGATTATTCCACATTTATTATGTATAAGACCCATAGACGAGAATTCTATTTGATCTCCTTTACAAATAAGATTTTATTTAACAGTTTTAGAAACGCAGAATTTAAAATATCGTAAAATTGAGTGGAAGCTACATTAACATTATTAAAACTAGTCTAATAAGGCCCGTCTAAATTCTGTTTTATCAAATGATTATTTGCAATTTTTTTATTACATATTGTATTATTAATATTTACAAAAAAACGTGACTAATTTTACATTAGAGCAATATTTAAAAAGTTAATAAAATATAATGAGATTAATTGTGTAGCATATCGTGCGTGTTACCATTACTTTCTCATTTGAATTCATAAATATGAACGCTTTTATTAACACCTGGTTCCCATGTAGTCTGTTGTTTTATAACGGACACAACTTTATTCTCTGAAATAATAATATGTAACATCTAGTATCAGCATTGCCTGGCACAATTTTGTATCCATTAATAAAAGGCGACCCGTTAAAAAGCACTAAAACACATTAAGGTGCATTATAGCTGCTAAGAATATATTATACATAGGTATAAGTAAACTTCAGTAAATCTCCCTAGACATTATTCAGTTTTAAAGCTTGAAAAATGTGTAGACAGGTTCGAATAAATATTAATTTAGTATAATTAAATAATTTAAAATACTCAACTTATTTCTATATTTAAAAGGCAGAATAAGGAAAGTGACGGCGATGGTGGGGTCCTACGGTCCACTCTTAGGATTTATTTATAAATTAAAAATTATTTCGTAGTAAGCAGGTATCGATTCCTCACCTCATATCCATTTGCTGGCTAGACACATTAACCACTAAGTTTCCAGGTGAAAGCATATATGTGACCGGCTCCGAAGAAGAATTTTAGATTTTAGGGTTTTGACGATTTCAATCTAAGTGAACTCACTATTTTCATGACATTTACCGCAGTTCGAAATATTTATTTTTATGAAAATACGGACTGAGCAATATTCAATTTTGGTATTCTATATTAAAAAAAAATACGAGGAAGACGATACAGTGCTGATAATTGTAAGTATATAATATGGATAGAAAAGACTACACCCGGCGTCTTCCGCCAATTATTGAGAAATCTGTGGGTCGTTCATTCTTAATAATTTCTATCCTTACTTTATACATATATTTTTTTCTCTTCTTGTTTGTTAATATCAACTAATATTTGATATAGTTTTTTGGGAATTTCGGTCAGATATAAACTAATTTTTGTTTTTTTCTAACGTTTCGGTTTATTTCACAATCATCAGTGAAACTATTACTTTTAGGTGTTTATTTTAAATTTTGTTACATGTTTAGTGTTATCTGATTCCCTTTTTTAAAACAACAGGCAATCAGATAACACCAAACATGTAATAACATCTAAAATAAACACCTAATAAGTAATAGTTTCCCTGATGGTGTAATAAACCGAAACGTTAGAAAAAAAAACAAGACAAGAAAATAATGTATATCTGATATTATATACTTGTAATTGTCGGCATTGTGGTGTCTTCTTCGCACTCATTGTTAAAGATAAGATATCAAAATAGTAATGTGCTCAATCTATATATGGAATATTGAACAGAAAATGAAGAAAAGCAAAACAGTGTTGTAAAACATTAAACGCATATTTCTTGAGATATGTATTTTAGGCATGATCCCTTTCTTCAGAGCCAAAAATACACATGTTGGTCATATTTGAAACAGCTATGACGGCACAGTAAATAATGCATTTTATATATTTTTATAGGTTACTGTTATTCTGTCAGCCGTTTTTTATTTCGTTGTGTCGTAGAAATTATTGAACGGTTAAGAGTCGCACACCTGAACCAAATGCACAGCACCTTCCAGAGCAAACCATCTTCGAGGCTTTCTATATCTCTCGCACTCCTGGAACTTCCTTAACCAACTACTCAAATTTTCCTAAAAATCCCCCCATCTACGAGTTTAGAATTAGCTTGCTCCATCTGTGAAGAGAGATCACTCGCCATTCAGACACGAATATAAAGACTTAATAAAGAAATAGACATAACAACAGACATCGTGAAGTCAATCGCCTTCCTATCCTGTTCTCAGAGCAACTTATCCACTCGAATCTTCCGCCTTGCATTCTCGATGAAATTGCGTAGACTGTCGTAACAACAATTCAGTGATGGAACGGGCGTGTTTCGCATATTATCAGCGTCAGTAGTTTTCCAGATTTTACTATTTTGCCGGAGTAAGTTGGCTTAATATCGGCTAATAACAGATATAAAGGTAAGTTGTTACTTTTTTAACTCGTGCAAGATGTTTATATAATTTACGGTACGAATGGTTTCCTTTAGTAAACCTAGTTTTCTATCCAAATGAAGCGGTAATTGTCAATCATATTTGGATTCAACAAGATCATTATATTTCTTATTCGTGCCTATCTTGAAAACTGTTCTTGCAAATCAGTGCGTATGTAGAAAAAACAAATGGGTAGCATGCTATGTGTCCAGATTTGACTCCATTAGACCATATTTTTTAGAGATGCTTAAAAGTTTGTAAATCTCGGTGAAATCATCGCGTTTTCAAATTTTCGTATATTTACCACAATTTTACACATTTCTGATGTTTAGTATTTTAGGTTCTATACATAGATTTTAAAATGTGTTTGAATAAACATATGTAATAATATTTTTTATATAACCGTGGTTCAAAAAGTGAAAAAGTTTTTTTCACTTTTATAATATATAATATTCATATCATTTCATGTCTAATTTCTTTCCATTTATACATAATTAATATTATATTTACACCCCCCTTTTCATGCTAAAATAAATAATTGCCTTCGCTCAAAGCGCCATTTTCATAATCCCCTGAATTTCGCATTCCATTGAAATTACGTTAAATTTACTGCATCATTACGTAAATAACGAAGCTTTGCCTAGCAAGTTGCACAGTCCACGATTCCAATAACGCTGATAATGTCCGACCAAAACGCGAATAACTATATCCAGTGTTTGCGATTAATTATCAAAAACGTACAAAAACCAACGGGATAGACACAAATCACCCACCCTCGCCCATACCACTAGTACGTATTGGAAAAATCCAACTGCAGAATTTACGACAGATCATATATTTATTCGGTATTTTCAATTTCTCTCCCTTTGGACCACTATCAGTGAATATATCAGCACAAAGCAATATATGATATACATACGTCTTAGACGGCGGTCGAGCCAGCTGCGGTACATCCATCATGCCATCTTTCATGTGGGGCGGCACTTCAACAAAAACCCAATGGGACTTCATCAAATCATTAAAAAGGATTTATACTAATACACTATGTTGACGATATGGAGATAAAATATAAATTTATGCTTATATACTTACTTTTAAAAAAGACAATTTATCAGATTGGGGTAGAATTCATTAACGTACTGATTGATGTATTGACAAATTATTGCCCATTTTACGAAACAAACGAGACAAAATGAAATAAAATAAACAAAATAATTTATTTTTCACTCATTTCAAATGGATATGGATATGATGAGAAAATACTGTCGAGAATAACGCATTTTTTTTTAAATCGTATAAAATTAATTTCAGGCCGTTTTTCTTACTAGCGGTTTATCTGATTAGACATTTTCAGGAGTTCTTTGTTTTTTCTTTATTCTGAACAATTTTTATTTGAAGCATTATTTGCTTGACCACAGTTTTTTGTACCCTTGAAACATAGCTTTCCTGGTACATCAATTTGACTGATATTCAGTACGGTTCGCCCTTGAACCAGAACATGTAATATATCAAAGTTTCACGTTGAGATATTTTGGAACTTGATTTTTTTCACGGTAATACCTCTTCAATAGATAAGATGAGAAAGTAAATCAATTCCTTTGTGGTGCTTAGTGTGCAATTCGTAGATTTTACAGTTATAGAGATAGGAATTCCTTGGTTACCTCGTCTTTGACCGCAAAGGACTTTTCGGCTTAAATAAAAATTAATTTCTTTCAAATAAATCAGAATTTGATGTAAGTCCTGAAACCTAATCAATAGTTTCATCGATTTTGGTTTTTTATTTTCGTCCAAACAAATACTTTATACACCTTTTTATTAAAACAGAATGTAAACCAAAAAGTATAATCTATTCAATAGAAACTCGGAGCTTATGTTAACAACAGCTTTTGCATAGCTTAATAAATTACATTAACTACTATAAATTTAATAAAGATCTTAAAAATATTTTAATGACTTCTATTCTACATGAATTGTAGTTGTACTATGATTATAGTGAAATCCAAACTGATTTTTTTTTTGGTAATTGATGTGATGTATAAGCTGAAAATGAATGACCCTTTCAAGACTAATTAATCCTTTAAGTGTGTCGCAAACATAATCACAGTGGAAGGCTCTTGGGTTGTAGGCATCTCATATGTTCCTGATTTGCTTTCCAGCTTTCATTTGAATCTCGTACATTCCAGTGGAGATCTGTGTCCGCAATAGTATTCTCTTATGCCCATCGTTAATGTGCTCAACTATTTACAGTATGTCTTAAGAGATTTTGTGTTATAAGAATATTGTTTTAAAGTTTTATTGAAAAAACTATGGATGAATTAAAGTAATCGTATTAAGTAGTCTGTTTCTTCCAAAAATTATCTTCTGCAAATAGGAAAACTTTACGACAGTAATGTCAATTATGTTATTTTGACAACAAATCATTGATGAGGGCGTCTTTATTTTTCTTGAGTAAGAAACTAACAAAAAATAATTCGGTAAAATTTTTTAAATACCAAGAGATTAATACGTAAGTAAAAAAAATATCAAAAAAGAATTAATATTTACTAGAACACCATTCTTCTCTACAACACTTTGTAATCTTTTAGGCGATGAAATAAATAAATTTGCATGTTGAAATTATCTTCCAAATAAAATTGTTCCACTTATTTTGAATGACATCAATTAGTACCCCTTTATTTCTGTATATAAATTTATATTTGCAAATACTTTTTATAAGATAACCCCAAATATTTTCTATTGGGTTTAAATCGGGGCTTTTCGATGGTCAAAAAAGCATTGTTATATTATTTTCTTCAATCCATTTACTAACCACATGTGAAGTATGAGATGACGAGTTATCCTTAAAATAAAACAGAATATTTAATATTTGGTATCTCAAAAAGTGGTTAATAAAATTAAGTAATGAAATATAAAAATATTACTGAATCTATCTTGTACTGAGGAAAGTATAACAACTTTCAAAATTTCCCCATATCGGTTACCAGTTAATCGGCCTTCTACTATATATACACTGCTAACTCTTCTGAGGATATCCACGCCCACGTGTACAGAATATCTTCCCCTATTATCTGTTTTGTGCAGGTATTCTTCATCGAACTTATGATCCTTGGGACGGTAAACTCACAGTTGACTGTGTTGCAGGGCTGAAATATTTATCGTCGGAAAAAACCACTCACTCCAAATAACAATCGTTTTCATCAATAATATTAATTTCAAACTGCTCTCTTGCCTCTTTATTAACGTCCGTTAATCGGGGCTTTTTAGTACTGGTGCAAGTAAAAAGACCTTGCCCTCACAACCATTATCTTGGGGTCCTAACGG